>CM068840.1:56052806-56492806 GCA_028554795.2 Sinohyriopsis cumingii
CAGCATGCACTATATGTCAGCCATACTCAAACATCTGAATAGCATGTGTCAGGAGATGTCAGCCATACTCAAACATCTGAACAGCATGTGCAAGAGATGCCAGCCATACTTAAACATCATAAAATCATAAGCCATACTCAAACATCAGAACAGCATGTGCCATGAGATGTCAGCCATTCTCCAACATCAAAACAGCATGCACTATATGTCAGCAATACTCAAACATCAGAACAGCATGTGCCATGTAATGTCAGTTATACTCAAACAGCATATAAAACGTGATGTCTGCCTATCTCACACAACAGAACTGCATGTGCCAATCAAGTAACAGCAAAAATTTTGTTTTAAAATTTAATAAAACAAATTTGTACATCTACTAACTTTCAACATTTGCCATCGTACTTGCAACAGAACCTGAGCATGTAACTGTGAGTCTTCCACAATTTTAGGTTCCATTTTCAAAAAGAGAAAGAAGTCACAACCAGTTTGCATCCAATCTCTTACCAAGTTTACATCAACAAGTGCGACATTAATGCTTGCGTGACTGTCAAAAAGACAAGTAAAACTGATGTAAGGACAAGTGAAACTGATGTAAGGTTAAGTGAAAGCTAAAATAGGCTGTTTGAAGGTGCAAGCTATTGTTACAGCACAATAAAATCAAAGTGTTGGCTACAATTAAGTTGTTACTGATGTGATAATTAATGTCAATCCACAGTTTTACCTATATTCTTTGTAATAATTACAATCCCTTAGCAGAAATATCCCACTCTTTACTCAAAACAAAGTACCAACCTGCCGTAAGTTGGCTATCTTTACCTTTCTGATCCAACTGACGTTTTCATGTACATAAGTGGTTTTTATGTTATCTACATGTATCTACTAAATTATCCATACATAGTGTCTATTAAATTCTCTCTCACCCTCTCTCTCTCTCTCTCTCTCTCTCTCTCTATATATATATATATATATATATATATATATATATATATATATATATATATATATATATATATATAGTGTCCAACAAAATATCTTTAGTGTCTGTTATCTAAATAATGTCCAATAAATTGTCTATATATATATATATATATATATATATATATATATATATATATATATATATAGAGTCTGTTAATTACCTACATATAGTGTCTATTAAATTATGTATATAGAGTGTCTATCATTATCTACATAGCGTTTATTATCTATATAGTGTCTATGAAATTATCTATATAGTGTGAGAAATTATCTATTTATTGCATCTATGAAATTATCTATATACAGTGTCTATGAAATTACCTATATATAGAGTCTAAGATATTATCTATATATAGTGTCTATGAGATTATCTGTATTTAGTGTCAATGTGTCTATTAAATTATCTATATATAGCTGATCTGTCCCAATGGTCACCTTTATTCAGCAGTCACCTGTTCAGTGGCAATTCTAATTTCTCCCAGGTAAATTTCCTATATAACTGTTCTGTATATAATAGTCATCTGCCTTCTATGTCTAGTGAAAAAGTATTTCCTAACCAAACAATGGTTTCTCCCTGCCTTAAGCTGTCACTGACAGATGTATACAACAGTGAATGCTCAGATATTTGCTTCATGAGGAAAACATTGTTGACATTACAAAAAACCTAGACAATGACATTTTTAGAAGGCTACCTTGAAATGAAATGCAAATTTTCTGTGCAACAAAAGACATAAGCATCAAATTTAGTACCAACTGATAAATATCAAGGGTTAAGATACACTTAAATTTTAGGGATAAGTGACCTCTCCTTTTGGAAAGAATAGGGAGAAGTGAGAGCTGCACAGGATGAAGTGGGAGCTGAGCAAGAAATGCAATATATACATTTTATGCATCTTTCTCATTTATTTCTTATTTCCCTTTCCAATGGATTTGATAATTCTGAACTTGTCTATATTCATCCTATCTTCAGATACATGCATTCAACTTATTTTCATAGAGTTTTTTTTTGTAATTGGTTTTAATTCCATTCTGAGTTGAAAAGTCTCATTCACAATGAACAGTTGACATGGGAAGTATCACACAGTGCTTTATGTTCATGTGCCCTTTCTGGCCATTATCAGTTAACATGGGAAGTATCACACAGCACTTAATGTTTATGTGCCCTTTCTGGCCATTAACAGTTGTCATGGGAAATATCACACAGCACTTAATGTTTATGTGCCCTTTCTGGCCATTATCAGTTAACATGGGAAGTATCACACAGCACTTAATGTTTATGTGCCCTTTCTGGCCATTATCAGTTGACATGGGAAATATCACACAGCGCTTAATGTTTATGTGCCCTTTCTGGCCATTATCAGTTGACATGGGAAGTATCACACAGCACTTAATGTTTATGTGTCCTTTCTGGCCATTATCAGTTAACATGGGAAGTATCACACAGCACTTAATGTTTATGTGCCCTTTCTGGCCATTATCAGTTGACAGGGGAAGTATCACACAGCACTTAATGTTTATGTGCCCTTTCTGGCCATTATCAGTTGACATGGGAAGTATCACACAGCACTTAATGTTTATGTGCCCTTTCTGGCCATTAACAGTTGAGATGGGAAGTATCACACAGCACTTAATGTTTATGTGCCCTTTCTGGCCATTATCAGTTGACATGGGAAGTATCACACAGCACTTAATGTTTATGTGCCCTTTCTGGCCATTATCAGTTAACATGGGAAGTATCACACAGCACTTAATGTTTATGTGCCCTTTCTGGCCATTATCAGTTGACATGGGAAATATCACACAGCGCTTAATGTTTATGTGCCCTTTCTGGCCATTATCAGTTGACATGGGAAGTATCACACAGCACTTAATGTTTATGTGTCCTTTCTGGCCATTATCAGTTAACATGGGAAGTATCACACAGCACTTAATGTTTATGTGCCCTTTCTGGCCATTATCAGTTGACAGGGGAAGTATCACACAGCACTTAATGTTTATGTGCCCTTTCTGGCCATTATCAGTTGACATGGGAAGTATCACACAGCACTTAATGTTTATGTGCCCTTTCTGGCCATTAACAGTTGAGATGGGAAGTATCACACAGCACTTAATGTTTATGTGCCCTTTCTGGCCATTATCAGTTGACATGGGAAGTATCACACAGCACTTAATGTTTATGTGTCCTTTCTGGCCACTATCAGTTAACATGGGAAGTATCACACAGCACTTAATGTTTATGTGCCCTTTCTGGCCATTATCAGTTGACATGGGAAGTATCACACAGCACTTAAGGTTTATGTGCCCTTTCTGGCCATTATCAGTTGACATGGGAAGTATCACACAGCACTTAATGTTTATGTGCCCTTTCTGGCCATTAACAGTTGAGATGGGAAGTATCACACAGCACTTAATGTTTATGTGCCCTTTCTGGCCACTATCAGTTGACATGGGAAGTATCACACAGCACTTAAGGTTTATGTGCCCTTTCTGGCCATTATCAGTTGACATGGGAAGTATCACACAGCACTTAATGTTTATGTGCCCTTTCTGGCCATTAACAGTTGAGATGGGAAGTATCACACAGCACTTAAGGTTTATGTGCCCTTTCTGGCCATTATCAGTTAACATGGGAAGTATCACACAGCGCTTAATGTTTATGTGCCCTTTCTGGCCATTAACAGTTGACATGGGAAGTATCACACAGCGCTTAATGTTTATGTGCCCTTTCTGGCCATTATCAGTTGACATGGGAAGTATCACACAGCGCTTAATGTTTATGTGCCCTTTCTGGCCATTAACAGTTGACATGGGAAGTATCACACAGTGCTTAATGTTTATGTGCCCTTTCTGGCCATTAACAGTTGACATCAAAAGTATCACACAGCACTTAATGTTTATGTGCCCTTTCTGGCCATTATGCCACGTGTTTTGGCCAAACGACTTCAAATGAGTACAGCAGAAATGATATAGTGTAACAGTCAATCAGACAAAACCTGATATGGCTGCAATACATTCTTCCTGGGGATACAAGACTGTAACTACTCAACTGGGTTGAGGGAGTATCTACATGCTATAAACTACTCTAAGTGAACATCTCAAAATTCACTGGGTGAAGTCATTTATGCTTTCTGTACAGAAGAAAGTAAAGTATACATTTTTTCAATGACTTATTTACTCACTTCACCTGGTAGCATATGACCCCTGAAATATTATGAACTAAAAATTAATATCAGAATAGTGAAATCTAAATATCAAAGATTTGCTGCTTTAAAAACTTCATGAACATATACATCATGTATACCACATGAACATAAAATACTGCCATCATTTATATTCCATGAACATTTAATACTGTACATCACTTGTACTTCATGAACATATAATACTGTACATCACTTGTACTTCATGAACATATAATACTGTACACTGCTTATACTTCATGGACATATAATACTGTACACTGCTTATACTTCATGGACATATAATACTGTACACTGCTTATACTTCATGGACATATAATACTGTACACTGCTTATACTTCATGGACATATAATACTGTACATCACTTGTACTTCATGAACATATAATACTGTACACTGCTTATACTTCATGGACATATAATACTGTACACTGCTTGTATTTCATGAACATGTTATTCTGTACATCACTTACACTTCATGAACATATAATACTATACATCTAAATACTTCACTAACATATTTAAAGGCTACTGCATTTATATGGGAAAATATAAACAAGTTTTTTCTGAGTAATACTGCACTACCTTGGGAGTGCAATATTAGTCAGAAAAAATGAGTTCCTATTTTCCCATACAAATGGAGTAATCTTTTTATTACATACTCATCTGGTTTTCCTACCTAAGGATTAAATAATAAAAGAATATGCAGCAAGAAACAAAATAACTGAATTTATGCTGTATTTCAAAATAAATACTTAACCACAGATTCAACATAAATATTAATGTACACATAGTACTGCCCAGTGACCTCTGAATTTTGTTGCGTACTCAACATAAGTTTTAAAAAAATTTGGTTTGGTCAACTTAAAATTTAAATTTTGAGTCACATTGTGAATGAATGCGCATTGAAACTTCTCCAGATGGTCTGGAATGGATGGATTTTGTTTTTCTGTTGATCCAACTCAATTCTGCTTTTCTGCTTGTGATGGACTGAACTTATTAGACAAGTCAAATCCATATGATGTACATGTGATTCTAAGCCGCGAACAGACCTGTCTTGAAACATCTGCACCTCTGTTTCTGTTCTGTCACTGATTGTTTGGGATCATAATGTGGGAAAAATATTAATTCTTTTAATTGAAATTATCAAAAAGATGCTGTTGAATGTCAAATTAATTTTGGGTGCAGTAAGGAGAATGTGATTTCTGTTAGAAATATAGTTGAAATTACAGTACAATTTTATGGTATGTATCAAGTTTTGGAACCCATGATGTGGGTCAGGTAATTCAGATTTTCAGAACTAACTAAAAAAGTACATTTTCAGGAAATTCAAGATTTAAAAATATAAGTATATTTACTGTCATTCTTATCAGCAACAAAAGAAAACATGTTCATATCTTGTCACTTGCATGGTCTTTGTTGAAGGGACTTCAGCTAGGTACAAGATCAGTATGGCTTCTATCGCTAGCCTACTATAGGCCTAAATCTAAAACATTGTATCAAAAAATGTTAAATGGAAAAAACTGCAAAGTAGCTCCTGTGTGATAATTTATTTGGCCAGCAGAAATTATACTTCTTCATCATCTTGGCTTAATGGCACTGAAGCTCTTAGTTTTCTACCAAAACCTTCAGTTCCATTTTTTTCTCGAGTTTAGTGTTTTGACTGACTTGTAAAATGGTACTTCTCTGATAGATATGCAATAGCCCCTGGCTTCAATGTTTTTTTATGCTATTTTCATAGACCCTAGAGAGAACTGGTCCAGGTCTGAATCATTATATTTGCAAAACGTTAAGAACATTCTCTGAAAAAACTGGACAATGCAATTACAATGTTTATTTGTTTGCTTGGTTGAAAATTTCTTTTGTGATTGAGTGAACTCATCCACTTCATTAACTTTATCATCATTACTTTCAAATGGACGAAACAGCTTGTTTAGTTCATACACAAACAAATCCTATAATTTAAACCAAAAGCTAAGGGTCTGCTACATGTATACATTGTACAAAGTTGTTCCTAATAAACAATACTATTTTTAGGCATGTGTTGTGCTATTTGAAGCCATGCAGTATGGAAAAACACTGCACAATTCTGACACTGTAAAGTTAATGGAGTAACAAATGAGCATATAATAAAATGCTGAACATCACTTATACTTCATAATGTTTTATTAGTGCAAAAGCACATCTTTCAATTGTTTCTTCAATAGTTCAAGATCAACAGCAGCATCTCAAATATATCTTGGAACTGTTGTTAGCAATTAGAACTTGCATTTGAGACTCCTTATGAATACAAGTTATGACAATCATGCAAAAAATGTGATTTACACTAAATGAAAGCATTTTCAAAGCATTATTTTCTGTGTAGCAAATTTCACAGCCTTTACACATACCTAAATCTACAGGTCCATCTTTTAATCCATCTAACTCATACAGCCTTCCATCTATGGGGAGGTAACTCACAAAGTGAAATACATCATCATCCTTTTTAGCTGACTTCTCATCAAACTCAAACATCTGTTGTCTGCAAAAGATACAAAGATGGTTATACATAAGTATCATACATACTTGCTTTTAAGTCAATTCCAACTGCAAACAAAACATACCCAGATCTGCACAATGATCATTCTCTGAAAATAATTTGATGTCTTCCCCAATCATTGCATTTAACTACTGATGAAAATATAACTTTTTTCAAAAGCAAAACTATACAAACTCATATTATTAAGAGACAGGCTTTCAGGTCAGATACAAATCTGGTCCCATGTAACTGACTGAGAGATGTTACAAATGTTGGCTATGAAAATCCTTGTATAACCAGAACTTGTGGAAAATGAAACTCAAAACTCAACTCACAGTTAGGAATATCTTACAATATGTAACTTTAATGGGAATAAGGTTAGAGTCATAGAATTAACTGGATCCTCTTGATTTTGGTTTCCCTACAAGCAGGCTAAAATTCAATGATATAGTTTCACTTTAAGTACAATAAATTTGAAATTCTGAATGCGGCCCAATTTTCATGGTTTCTGGAGTTGCTACAAACCACAAATTTTAAAACTCCAATGAACAATAATCCCTCAATGAAAATAACAGGTTCCCATCTCCAAACCAAGGAAACAATGCAATCCCACCTCCAAACCACAAATTTAAAACTCCACTGGACAAAGATCCCTCAAAGGAAACAACAATATTCAATCACCAAACCACAAACTGAAAACTCCAGTGAACAATGATCCCTCAATGGAAACAATATCATATCACAAATGAAAATTTAATTTTTAGCCATAATGTCAAATTTTTCAAAAAGCTATGAAAACTGATACCCACAAAAAAACACATTAATTCACAGAATAAAGTTTTGAATTTTATGCAAAGAACATTTTAAGAATAAGGCTCCTTACCTGGAGAAGCTATTGTGAACATGTCTGATAACATCTGAGTTGCTGAGACTGAGCCCTCGAAGCTGCAATAAAGATTCAATTCTTACACAAGTGTTCTTTTTACGTGAAATTTATGAAATGATTTGTAACAGGTTATTAAATGCTCGCTGCATGTTCATTGTAAAAGTGCGATTTAGTATATTTTGATGTGCATCAATTTTTCCTGGTTTTGCAAAGAATTTAATTTCTTGCCACTTAACTATATTGATTTTGAATAGGATTTATTGTCTTCACAGATTAATATTTTAAGTTGGGTTTTTAAATTCATGGTTTGTGAACAGGATCCTATCATCTTCATAGATCAAACTTTATACAGTGTCTTTAAGTTTGGGGTTGTAAAAAGGATCTTATCATCTTCATAGATAAAATTTACAAACTGTATTTTTAAATTCAGAGTCCTGAATAACCATAAATCCATGAAAATTGGTAGATTTTGAAAACTGAAAATGCCCCCCATAATATATATGCATACCTAGTATTTAACAAGTTTTTTGAAGTTTATATCTGATAAACATGAGTTTGCTTTGTTCAAATATATCACTTTGTGATTTTTATATGGTATGTCTGGTTGACGAACGTGATGTTTTCTTGCTGACAAAGGTGAATGTTCGGTGAAAAACCCCTTCAGAATCAAACAAATGGAAGTCCAGGGCCATATTTTTGCAACAAATAAGGGTCCAACATATTGTAACGTGCTCACCCAGGTTTAACTTCCCAACGCAAGCTCACTTATATTTACAAAATTTCTTCCTGTTTCTAAACTTCAGCAATCCTTAAATTGATTTTTTTGTTGTTGTTGTTGTAGGGTTTAACGCTATTTTTCAGCACACAATAGGCTATATGGCGGCCAGTATTAATGGTGGAGGAAGAACCCGGGAAAACTTCGGAAAGAACCACCGACCCTTGAGAAGCTACTGGCAAGCTTTCTCACATATCCACATTGGCCGAATCCAAGACTTGAACCTCCTTAAATTGAGACCTTGAATTGGTTACAATATTATAATGTACTGGTAGTATATGGAAAATCGTCTGATAACAGACAAAATCCCTACAGAAATAACGGCTTCTTATACTAGCTACTTATATGTGAGGAAATTATTTATCTAAGTATATAAACAACATAAAATCTGAATTAGAAAAATAGAGGATTTATTTTAGTCTTAAGATGTTAATAAACAAATCAATATAATAGAATTCACATATTCTCTTCCTAGTCAATAAATAAATTAATATGACAAAATATAATTACAACCAACAGTCTCAACAATTTGTATTAAATAATAATATTGATCAAATAGAATCTACTATAATAATTTAAGAATATTCATAGGGGTAACATTAAAATCCAAATACAAATGGATTCAAATAAATAGAATTAACAGGCAAAATGGGTCATCATTTCTGTTACGAATAAAATATAAAGTCATACAAATATACTGAATTAGCGTTATGGAGGTCCTATATCCCTACGTAAAAGTACCCAATGCTTTACCTTTGGCTTTGATTTTCCTTAGTACAGAAATTTATTATTAATTTTTATATTGCAGAAATGAATGTATATCTTCTAATATGATCATTTCCAGTTAATTTCTACTTAGAGAATGATAACATTCCCTATCACTTTTGAAAGCCACTTATACATTATGTATTGCATTTGCATACGAACCTGATGCCAGTTGAAGGGAAAGCAAATTTTTAGTAAACTGTGTTTCTCTGAGAATACTTACCCGATCACATTAACATTAGGGATATAAGCCTGCTACCTCTCGAATCCAGCCCTACTAAAATACGAAAATTCATCTTTTCTGTCTATCTCATATAGGCCAAAGGGCAATAACTCTTGCCCCTTACCTCCCTTTGCCACCGCCAGGTGTCACTAGTTTTTTAAGCTTAGCGATATATATTATACAAGGATGCTCGCATAGCGGGGCAGCTGGGAAGGTTTTTAAGTAATGTGATCGGGTAAGTATTCTCGGAGAAACACAATTTACTAAAAATTTGCTTTCTCCTTCAAATACGTTCCCCGATCACATTAACATTAGGAGAATAAGTAATAGGAGGAGGGAATGCTGAGCATCCTTCCTCCACCCTGGGTACCTTCTAGGGAATGATGGCTGGATTCCCCATTTGAACGACAACCCGTTCTCCTAATTTCTTAGCAACACAGCCTAGGGTCCCGTGATATGTGACCCCTATATACGGTTAAGAAGATAATTACTGAAATCTTCTTACCTACGAAATTTCACTGGCGAATCCAGCGAAGCTGATAGGCTGTGCTGACTGTTTTAAATGGGTCTGGTGGTCATCTGGGCTGCTGACACCGGACCTACCAGATTCAAGGTTTGCCTCTGCGAAGCCAAATCTCTGAGATAAAAACTGGAGAAGGTTGACTCTGCATGCCAGCCAACAGCTTTTATTATATCTCAGATCGAAACACTGCATTCGAATGCCAGGCTCACCGAGATTGCTCTAATCTCATGAGTCGTAATCTTCATGAGGCAACTCTAATCTTGTGAGACCTCAGAGTACGCTGAGCGTATAACCCACTTCAGCCATGAAGCAAGGGCTTGAGGGGTGATATCCCGTTTACCAGCTTTGACCGGAAGAAAGAGGCGCTTACATGTGTCCCGACACACCTCTGTGCGTTTTAAATAGTGCTTGAGTGCACGAACAGGATCTTGCATGACTGCTGCTCTTGACTTATCTATGGAAGAGAGCAAGCGAATGATGATTCTTTGATTGCCAATGGATGGTAACCTATTTTTGGCTACGAAGCCTGGTTGCGTCAGGAGGACCACCGAACCATCTGATCTGAACTGAAGAAAGTTCGGGTCACTGGAAAGGGCATGTAAATCGCTCACCCTGCATGCTGAAGGTAAGGCTATCAAGAAACATGTTTTGTATGATAATAGCTTTAATGAAGTGTGGGCTAAAGGTTCAAATTTGTCTGAATTGAGCCATGTTAAAACCCAGGACAGACTCCATTTTGGAAACAGGGTGAGGGATTTTGGTCGATTGAAATCAAAATTGGCTAAAAGATCTGATAGATCTTTGTTATGCCCAATATCACATCTACCATGATGGCGGACTGTGTCTGATATCATGGAGCAGTAGCCTTTGATAGTAATTGGGGCCAACTGTTTCTCCTCGAAAAGCCAGAGAAAAAAGTCGGCCAGTTGAGGGATTGAGACACTCAAAGGGACGATGTTATTGATATGGCACCAGTCCCTGAAAACAAGCCACTTTCCCTCGTAAGCCTTCAGAGTGGAGGGCCTTCTTGCTCTTGAGATTCTCTCCACAATCGAAGGTTTAAATTGTTTGTCTCGCAAGGCTACCCAGACAAGAGCCAAACGTGAAGAAGAAGACGGTCTGGGCAGGGGTGGAACATCTGTGACTGCGGTTGTTTGAGAAGATTTGGGTTGGTTGGAATCTTCCTGGGTAGATCTATCGCTAGATCGAGTAGATCGGTGACCCAGGACTTGTTCCATCTGAGAGGGGCAATCAGAATCATCCGACAGTTCTGACCCCTTAACCTCTGGATTATTTTCGGTACCAAAACTGTGGGAGGGTAGGCAAATGCCCACAACCCCTCCCAGCTGATTGACAGAGCGTCCATGGCCCAAGCCTCTGGGTCTGGAACTGGAGAGACGAAGGTGGGCAACTTGCGATTCCACCTTGTCGCAAAAAGATCGATCATCGGACGCCCCCAAAGTGTGCAAATCCGAAGAAAGACTGATTGATGGAGTGACCATTCCGTGTGAATGACTTGACCTTTCCTTGATAGAGTGTCGGCCAAGACACTGAGTCTGCCGGGAATGTGTCTGATTTGTACGCTGATGTGGAGGTTGTCGCACCAACGTAGAAACTGCCAGATCAGAATGCACAGGTCTGGTGATTTGGTGCCCCCTTGTTTGAGGAGGTAAGTCACCACCACAGAGTTGTCTGACATAATAAGGACAGTTTTTCCTAAGAGTTGATCCTTCCAGAAATGAAAGGTATTGATGACAGCCCTCATTTCTAAAAGGTTGATGTGGAGAGGCCTCTCCCCTGGCTCCCACATGCCGCTGACTGTAGCGTAGTCCAGCAACAGGTGGGCACCCCAACCGTAGGTACTGGCATCGGTACATACTGTTATCTCCGCTTGGAGCATCTCCAGAGGAATCCCCGTGGACAGCCAACCGGGGTTGTGCCACTGACGCAGGAACGATCGTATCTCGGGTGTGATCATTATTGTCTGATTGAGGGGACTTGAAAAGGGGCGCCATTGTGCCATTAACGTCATTTGTAAGGGATGCATAAAAAGACGGCCAAGCGGGATCAAGTCCGCCGCCGCATTGAATAATCTGAGGAGTTGCAAGAATTCTCTCACTGAAATCCATGTCCTGTTGGAAACGGACTCGACAAGTTCGACGATCTGGATTACATGAGTGCGAGGAAGCCGTACCAGATTCAGATCGGTGAGAAACTCCATACCCAGATGGACAAAACGCTGGGATGGACAAAGATCGGACTTTTTCCAGTTCACAAGAAAGCCTAGATGATCTAAACGTGCTAAAAGATCGTTTCTGCCTTTGAGCA
Organism: Sinohyriopsis cumingii; assembly: GCA_028554795.2. Lineage (NCBI taxonomy): Eukaryota > Metazoa > Mollusca > Bivalvia > Unionida > Unionidae > Sinohyriopsis > Sinohyriopsis cumingii. The sequence goes on from CM068840.1 coordinate 56,065,002, forward strand.
GAATAGAACTTACCATATGTTTCTGGAGGATGTCATCCAAGTACACTGCCATCCCTGTAGATGAAGTCGAGCGGAACAGGATGACGACGCAATCCATAACCTTGGTAAAAGCCCAAGGGCTGATGTTAAGGCCAAAGGGTAGGACCTGGAACTGATAAACCGCGTTGCGGTAAGCGAATTGGAGAAATTTCCGTGACGCGGAGTGGATAGGGACATGAAAATCTGCGTTGGTCATATCTAGACTGACGGCATACGCGATCCGCCAGATGGAAAGACGAATTGATCTTGCCGTTTCCATCTTGAATTTCGGTGGTAAAATGTATTGGTTGAGGCGACTCAGGTCGATGATCGGCCTCAACTTGCCTTTTGCCTTCTGGATAAGAAACAGCCTGAAATAAAACCCCGGCGATTGTGGTTTTTTCACAATCTCCACCGCTCATTTTTTTATGAGTGACTGTATCTCCTGTTGTAGAAAGGTATCCTTCTCCTGATCGGACGGTACGTCCGTGAAGAGGGGAGAGGAGGACAGGGGAGGGGGTTGGATAAATGAAATCCAAAGTCCCTCCGAAATGACCTGGATCACCCAATCATTCTGAGGAAAAAAGGTTGTCCAGTGGTCCTGAAATTACAGGAGGCAGCCACCCACAGGTAGGCTGTCCGCGGGTGGTGGAGAGGGTATGTCAATTTTTAGAGTTAGGAGGCTTGAAGATGGAGAAACTTTGTTTCTTACCGCCTCTGTATGGTTGCCTCTTAGCTTGAGTAGACTTGTCTCCTGGCATTGGGTTGGGATCTATACTGCACATTTGATTGTAAGGATCCCTTGTCCCTGGTCCACCAATCATCCCTCCGCTGTGGCAGGGGCTTATTTTTTCTAAATGCCTGCGAGGGTTGGGAAGCGAGTTGGAGGGGCAGTTCCTGAGCTGCCTGCTTCCAAACTTCTTCAATTTTTCCTCCAAACAGTAAAGGCGACCCAAACGGAGTCATCTGTAAAGCCAGAGTATGATGGGGCTTGAGCGACATGGACCGCAGACATGCGTCACATCGTATCAGGTCTAAGTTGGCAGAAGCAGTCAACGCATTAGCCATGGAATGGTGAGCTGCCCTGTTAATAACTCTAGCAATCTGGGCCGTCGCTTCCCAAGCGTGGTCATTGTCTGATTTTTCTGCGAGTCGGAAAATGGCTAATGAAGCCAAGTCTAACATTGAAGACGTAGCGACTATGTTCCAGACTAGCTTTGCCGTGGCATGGAACACATTTTTTGTCCACTTTGTAAAACAGTGGAGAGGACAAGTGAACTGCTGCCATATTTTTGTCCAGGGCCGGAAGATCCGTACTGAAGGTGTCTGAATGAGTTTTGTACCAGCGACACGAGAACGTTGCTGGTACTTGGCTTTCTGAAAAGAACGCCTTAGCATTCCCTGGATCACCTATTCGTCCTGATAGATGATCACTGATCTCCTTAATTTTTGCTGACTGGGGAAGGAGCCGGAAGGACAGCGTCTCTTCCTCCCCGTCAAGATCTACAGACGCCTTAACTTTGTAGTCTTGAGTGGCGGTAGGAGGTGGAGGGCATTCTGAAGTTGCCAACACCCTATAAATTTCTTCCACTGCCGCCTTGAAGCCAAACTCAGTCCGTTCCATGGTTGGATCTGTGTATGGCTGATTTGCAGGAGTTTCGTCACCCTCACTGTGTGCCGAGTCGTGTTCTCTAATAGCTTGCATTTCTGGATAGAGCATACCAGGTGGCATAGATGACGCGATTTTGTGATCCTTAACAGTCACTAACTCTCCCTTGTGGATAAGCCATGAACATATGGACAGCCGGCCCTGCCGGCTGGTTTGTCTGGCTTGTGGTCGGTCTGAATGTTGGCGACGGTCCTGCTATCACCGGTAACGGCTGCTCCAATGGCCTGGCTAGACGGACAGATTTCTCACTAAAATCTCCGCCACAGTATTGGTATGTTGCCGGCGGTACAGCTTGACGGATGGATTTATCACTAAAATCCCCGTAAGTCATGTTTGGTCAGACCGTTTTAGCAATAGGGTCCCCATGCTGGGACAGCTTGACGGCCAGTGACGTAGAGGTTGTATAAAGAAATGGATCCGATGGATCCGGTAAAAACCCCATGTGTCCTGACTTACAGGCCCGAAGGCCATGCTCGGAACATTGCTCGGAACGTTCCCCCAAAGAGTCAGAAAAAGCTGTGGAAGCGAGCGAGGGAAATAAGGGTAATATCTGGCATGATGTCAATAGCTGCGTCGTCGTTTCCTGGACCAAACGACACATCTGTTCAAAACTGGACTGTTGTACCCTGTCAATATTACTTTCCTCCATTGCCGCTGATGTTACTGTGGCTGACGGTTACAAACGACGAACTTTAGGTGGAGGGGGGACCCCAACGTCCCCCACAAGGCTCGCAATGGAGGCTGTCTTCGGATGTATACTGAGGACATCAATGCTATCTTTCTTCGACTTATTCCGTCTATCCCTCCCATTTGCTACCTTCTGGACTACATCAGCCCACATTTGCTCTGTCCAAGTATTACACACGCTGCATGGTATAGATGATGTACACTTGGTACATACAATACAAGAGTCATGGTTGTCCTCTTTTGCTTTGAACTTTTTGCATTTCATGCATTTGGTTGACATTTCTACTGAAACGACACAAGAAAAGAAAACAAAGCACAAACTATCAATTCAGCATGTTATTAATTCGCTAATACCACAACCGTTACTAACAGAGTAAGCAAAATTAGTCAGTGTCGCATTAACTCTTAACTGACAACACGAGTTCCACGATAGCGTGTGTAACATGGTCTTCAGTAAACATAATCCGTAAGGGTGACAAAGTCACTCAATTTTGAAAAAAAATTGTTAAAATAATGTATACAACCTGTAGAAGAATGATTGTCCAATGCAATAAATCCAAATTTAACTTCGGATGGTCCATTTAACGCTAAGATGGCTTGGATTGTTTGGAGGCATAATGTACGTGTTATCAGTACAAGCGAAGCTTAAAAACTAGTGACACCTGGCAGTGGCAAAGGGAGGAAAGGGGCAAGAGTTATTGCCATTTGGTCTATATGAGATAGGCAGAAAAGACGAATTTTCGTCTTTTAGTAGGGCTGGATTCGAGAGGTAGCAGGCTTATATCCCTAACGTTAATGTGATCGGGTATTTGAAGGAGAAACTTACTGGTGTGCACAACACCCATATTTATAATCTTCGGTTGTACTACAGTGTAACACTCCACCAAAATAGTATTGCTAACAAGTATTTAAGACTCAATAAATATTAATTATCGTTAAAATATTGAGATTCGAAACAAATATTGAATGCTAATTATATTATTACTCTTATTTACAAATGTATGATCAAACACTAAAATCACTGTGTCACACGTATAAACAGTAAACAGTGGCCTCCAAACAAGTTTTTGGTGCGGGAAAATTAGAACATTCACTATCCAGATGTGTTGTCCTTGCAATAGACGGTAAGTGCATTATTCTACTGTTGAGCATAACTTATTCTATGTAAAAACTAGTTACATCAATGGTTTATTGGCGTTCAATAATGAGTGTATATACTGCGTAGTGGAAATTTGAGATGCCTCCAATACATAAATTGCCACCAAAACAAAGATGGTGGACATCGTGAAATACATTTAACAATGTACATAATATCAATCATACAGAACATTTGTTTTGTAATACATCGAACTTAACATAGTCTCAGAATATCCATCTGTACATGAAACTATTATATATGTGATTTACAGCATTGAAACAATGTAAATCAATGATATGACACACTGGAGGTGCCTCCAATACATAAATTGCATAGATTAACAAAGATGGTGGACATCGTAAAACACATCGAACGGTGTGCATAATATATAAATGATACAGAACATTCTTTGGCAAAACATCTTGCCAAAGTCAAACTACCCATCTGGACATGAAACTAGTATATTTGTATTCATGTAAAATTCGTAACAATTTAGAAAAAATTTAGATCAAATTTTTCAAAACTGAGAGTTTAGAACCTGCAACTGAAGGTCCTGGAATGCAAGGTCTCTCTCATTACAGAGAGAGCTCAGTTGTATAAAAATTATGTATTTTCAGAATAAAGTTGGACAAAAGACCTATTTCAGTAGAAATTCAAGGGCAGAACTTCTAGAGATGGATTTTCTGCCAGCTCTCCTTATTATGTGTACATGGGTACTCATCTTGTTATGTAGACTCTCCTTATTATGTGTACATGGTTACTCATTTTGTTATGTAGACTCTCTTTATTACATGTATATGATTACTCGTTTTGGGGCCCCAAGTGGCTGAGTGGTCTAAAGCGCTCTCCATTACGGATCACTGCCATCTCACCTCTGCCTGCGTAGGTTTGAGTCTTGGATTCAGCCAATGTGGGTACGTGAGAAAGCTTGCCAGTAGCTTCTCGAGGGTCGGTGGTTCTTTCCAGGGATTTCCCAGGTTCTTCCTCCACCATTAATACTGGTCGCCATGTATAACCTATTGTGTGCTGAAAAATGGCATTAACCCTACAACAACATTACTCATTTTGTTATGTTGACTCTCCTTATTATGTGTATATGATTACTCATTTTGTTATGTTGACTCCTTATCACGTGTACATGGTACTCATTTTGTTATGTAGTCTCTCCCTATTATGTGTACATGGGTACTCATTTCATTATGTAGACTATCCATATCATGTGTATATGGGTACTCATTTTGTTATGTAGATTCTCCTTATCATGTGTATTACACTACTCATTTTGTTATGTTGACTCTCTTTATCACATGTACATGGGTACTCATTTTGTTGTGTAGTCTCTCCTTATTATGTGTACATGGGTACCCATTTTGTTATGTAGTCTCTCCTTATTACATGTACATGGGTACCCATTTTGTTATGTAGTCTCTCCTCATTACATGTACATGGGTACTCATTTTCTTTCAGCTCAACAATACCTAACCAGAGCTACTTCAATTGCTCTCCACAGCAAATCCCTAAGTCTTTTATTCATCCTGTCTACACTCCATGACCCTGGATACACAAACACACACCACATTCCAAAACATGAACCAGGAATAATAACCCCACAAACCACCTGGACATATATCCTGGGGTCATAACCCCACAAACTCCCAGGGGTCATAACCCCACAAACCAAATGGACAGCTCCCAAGGGGACTTAACCCCACAAACCCTTACGGACAGCTCCCCAGGGGACATAACCCAAAATCCACTGAATATATTAGGTATCCTCATCTAAATGCATGTACAAAGTTTGTTAAAAAATAATGAGATATGTGACTGCAATTGCCTTTTGTATATCTGACCTTTGAACCAGGGATTCCAAGGTTGAGGCCAACAAATCACAAACCTCTTGCATATGGTCATTATGCTGCAACTTATCTACCAGGTTTGGCAAACTTCCATTCAACAATTTAACAGGAAATGTAGTTAAAAACAGAGAAGCTAAACGACAGATGGAGCATATCACAAATTCAACTCAATTAATATCATAATTTCAAGTTACTTTCAATCGGTGACAAGTTATTCAGTTACAGTTCAAAAACATGTCTGATGTTGATGTTGTTGTGGGGTTTAATGGCATTTTTCAGCACACGATAGGCTATACATGGTGGCCAGTATTAATGGTGGAGGAAGAACCAGGGAAAACCCCGGAAAGAACCACCGACCCACGAGAAGCTACTGGCAAGCTTTCTCACATACCCATATTGGCCGAATCCTAGGCTCGAACCCATGCAGCCAGAGGTGAGAGGGCAGTGATCCATAACGGAGAGCACTTTAGACCACTCAGCCACTCGGGGCCCCAAAACACGCCTGAAGCCAACATATTATAAAAACAATCTTCCATGAATAGATAATGATGATCAATGTCTGACAACATGTCTTTTACCATATAAACACACTTATAAGTAGGGTCCACCTGCAAAGAGCACCCACAGATCTGAGTTTCTGCAGTTTGTTGGAAGTAATCATTCAGATAAACAAACATCATAGACCCTGCTCTGCTAGCATATTATACAATGGCAGATCAGGGTCTATGTTAGCAGTTGGATTTGACTTATAAGTGACTATAAATCAGTACATATGGTATATGCACAGAGAATTGGTACTTAAGTAAATAGCAGGTGTCCTATCTACATTCAACAGGTGTTCTAATTAAAAAGGACAGTAATATGGACTTTTAAATGTCATTTCTGAAAGTGCTTTTTGTGGACACAGGTCCTTGCTTGACAGAGGTGTCCTTGGATGCAATGTATACTTACTGCAGGTTCAAAATTCTGTGCAAATTCCTTGAAGGAAGATAATGTGTCACCAAGCTTGATATCTGGGTGACTGCTATTCAGCAAGACACTGAGGATAGCTTGTGTGGCACATGCATTATTTATCACCTGAAGTAGGGAGAAAAGCCTTATAAAAATATAGCTCACTATGAATTGTATACATTTGTTGACCAATTAATTAAATAATTTATATAGCAATGAGTTAAAACACTTAATTATCAATTAAAAAAATAATTTATTTAGCAGTTATTTAAATCGTACCTTTTCAATGAAAAAAGAGTATCATGGGGAATCATAAAATATATTTCATCCACAATCACATGTATGTCTCAGGATTTCAACAAATCTACTATCTATGCTTACTCCTGGAAACATGGCCATAATATAATCTGACCCACATACACAACCCTAAAAAAAAGCTGCAAATTTTTTTAAATGCCAGATCGGACATAAATTGGGAAAGAAAATAGCAGATGATACTAAATTAATGAGCTAATTTACTTTCCATAATATAATGCCTTTACAAACTTTTTCATGTAATACACTATTGCAAATATCTATTTTTCACACAATACTGAATTGAATCTTTATGGCTACTTACCTGTTTGGCAAAGAATATTTTTTCAATGCGACTGTCTTGAACAATTGATCCTTCTGGTTCTTCCTCTGGAACCCATTTAAACAGGAATATCAAGCCATGAACAGGTCTGAAAACCACCATAAAATCTATATGCACTACTATGACTACTACTAGCAATAATAAATGGAGCAACTAACAGCAAATCCACATAAATTTTATACTGTTAATTAAATTACGCCACCTCCATATCTATGCAGTTACCCATCTCAGGATATTAATGCAAATCATACAACGAAACTTCCTGCTGTGACTGCATTTTAAAGTCTAGTTCAAAACATATTTGAAAATGTCATTGTAACTGAAATCTTGAATAGCTTACTTTGGACACCCTCCCAAGAACACAAGGGTGGGAGCTAAGGATGACCCTTAAGGGCAACATAACTGCAAAAATGTAATGAATTTCCACCAAGAGGTTTGGGAGAGATTTTTTAATGGACAGATGGGTTGATGATGGGAATGATGGACAGATGGATGTTTTCACAAAAGGCCCTGCCAAACAATGGGAACAATAATAATAATAATAATAATAATAACAGATAGCCCTAGCGGACATACATAACTTTTCAGCTAATCATTTCACTAAGTAGGCTTGTCCCAACCAATTTATATCATATTCATTTTACCTATTTTACTAGTCTGACAAAAGTTGTTTCCAAATAAAAAGGCATAATTAGCATGCACAGACCTCACCCATAATTGAATATTATTCAAAAGAATTACTATGTTTTATCACAATCAGATGATAAACATAGCCTCTGTCACCACATCAACATATACAGGACTCATTATAGAATCTGAGATTATGATGATCCTGGTTGGACCGATCAAGTGGTATAAATCAATATTACAAACGATATGATAACCAATAATCATTCTTAACTGTATCGGCTCAATAACATATTTTATAATTTCAACAAATGCTCAACTTATCATAAAAAATTATGTGCAATACACGGAGTAAAAAACTCAACAGAACAGCTGTTATCTGAATTTGTTAATCACACTTCAGGAAGTACAATAATTCAAGTATGCAGAGCTACATGCCTTAGCTTTAGTTTCACATCTATCTCAGGGCAGGAAATTAAAGCTAATACACAGATAGTGACTTTGCTATGGATCACTAAATTAAAAGGCACCGTGACAGGAATCCACAAACTTGGATATAAAATTGCACTAGAATATATTGTTACATAAACAAATCCTTTGTTCATATTAACAAACCATCCTAACACCGCAATTTCACACCATAATCCACTTATGCTGATGCCTGACCTTAGTACTATTGTATGCCGTAAGATAACAAAAATAGCCTGACTAACTACAGCCAACCACATATGAAGGTAAGGGGAACAGGAACAATATACAATTGACCAGACGATGGCATTATTTTTATTTTGTTTTTAAATTGTACATTATTTAACACATTGTGAAGTGTACTACACAAATGTAAGTTGTCAATATACAAGTGTACATCAGACTTGTTGTCTTCAATTAATCAAAATTTCCATTGTTTAATTCTTTTTCTCTCTGTGTAAATCATAGTGACTGATGACAGGTCACTTTTTAAAAATTTCACTTGACTGCTTAATTTCAATTTATATTCAGCCCTCCCCTTTACTATTCTAACATCCGCTTATTTTGACAATATTACCTTGGTCCCGAGGATGTTGAGATAAACAGAACTATATTATGGAAATGGCAACATTTTTTGAAAATTGTCAACAAAATATTGAGGCTGACAATTTTTGGGGCGACAACTTTTTAAAGCCAGCGCCAACCCTGCAATGTACTTTTTAAGCTTTAAAACAACTGAAAAAAGCTATACAAATACACTAATGCAAGTGTAAGCTGATCATTCAATACAGACTGGCGTTAGAACATTACTAGAAATCAACCAATTAGGCGAGAAATAACCTGTGAATAACCAGTCTAAGCTTCATCTTTGTCAATCAAAAGTTTGCCCGTCCTAAGCCTCAGCTAAATCCATGCACTTATGAATGTTCTAGATGAAATACCTTTTTATTGTCATGCCAAAATCAAGCACAAGAAACAACAAGTGTAGTGCCTGTAGTACTGAGGGAAGGCAAATGGTCCAGGTCAGAAAATGACACCAATACAATAAAAATAAACTGACAACTATGTTTCTTCCTAACAGAAGGTTGCTGGTCCCATTTCTTACTCTATCACTGGAAATCATAAATGTTAGGAAACTTTTTATGCATAATGATTTCCTGCAAAGGTTCAGATTTCATATTAAAGAAAAAATTTGACAAAAAGCATTACGAATAGTGGAAAGTGTAACTATATAATTTTCTGGTTACTATGCTAAATAAATAATTGATGATTTAACAAGCAATAATGTAGCTCTGTGAATTTTCCAACTGATAAATTCTACTAAAGGAAGCAAAGATACTGTCGCTGGAAAGGAGAAAAATAATTTTCACTGAAGACTGAAATGACTTCTTGCAGAACTTCATGTTCAAATCCAGGACTCCCAATGCCCCTCCTTGACATTCATATCCTGGACTTCCAATTGTCGTCACTGAGAATATGTTTCTTTACAGACCGAGCTCCCTATTTTTTAAATAAATGTAGATTCCACTTTCAAAATCTAATTTATAGCTCTGACTAACCCAGGATCTTTACTACTGACCAATATAAACCAAAGACAGTACTCCCTCAATATAACTGTGCCTCAGCTTAAGACAGTCCCATGATAATACACAGACCATTTTATTAACATATTCTATTTAAGACTTCTGGATGGAATTGTTAACCACTATGAAATAAAACTATCCCAATAAATGATCTAGCTATTGAAAGAAAGACTGCTGAATGCTTCGATATTTGTTTTATATACATGTACTTACTTCAGATCTTTAAAAGTGTCTTTATCCAGACTCCATATTTCTTCTACTTGCACACCTTCCACACCTGTAGAATAATGAATAGGATGATTTGTACACCAAACCCTTAGTTTTAATTTTGTTAATTTTAAGCCATATCCCAAAATCAAAACTGAATTCTTCACTTTGTTGTTGATAAATTCTGCACAAAGTATATAGTTTTGTTATGTGGGCTGAATATGTACTGGACCATGCATGCTTTGGAATAAAATGTAACAATGATAGAGAACCAGTACAACACTGGGTTAAAAGACTAGTACAAGTATCGCAACTTTAGCTTTGGAAAGAAAGTGTCACAATGTTAGAGAATCAGTTAAACACTGAGATAAAAGGCACAAGTGTCCCAGCTTTAGCTTAGTCAACCTAATAGTACCAAGATGGTGTCACCAAAGTTGGGACTGGTCAGGGGCTCTGTCACTGGTAACTTTATTGGTCAGTTTGATCACATGGGTATACATACACTCGATATAATATCACAATGGTCAATCACATATAGCAAATGACCACTGTGATGTAACACAATTATCAATATGGCATGTAGTCACTCACACATTCCAAGTTTAATCTAGCACTTGAGCATACTTTGATTTCTTCAATCTAACCTCCTTTCTACCATTCAGATGATAGAGTGGTCCCCCTTTTCTGCAGCAGGAAATGACCGATAGAATGGGTAGACTTTTCTGAAGGGAATCACAAAGATGTGAGTAATTGTTATAATACACAAAAATTAAGAAACATTAAATAATTTCATTTAAAAACCATGGGCACATTATGGAATCGATGAGATAAAATTTATATTAATGTTATTTAAAATAATTAGTGCTTTCCCCAGAATCGGAAAAAGGGTATTATAATTATCCTCACAAATGAGCAATTTAAATGTGTAGGCACTTAAACTCATAAATGGGCACTTTAAACATGAAGGCACTTGAACAAAAAAAAGGTACTTTAAATGTATAGGCACTTTAAATCTGTAGACACTTAAAAAATGGGCGTTTTAAACGTATAGGCACTTGAACTAAAAGAGGCACTTTAAATGTGTAGGGACTTGAACTAAAAAAAGCATTTTAAATGTGTAGACGCTTGAACTAAGAAAAAGGCACTTAAAATGTGTAGGCACTTAAAAGAGGGCACTTAAAATGTAGGCATTTAAAATGGGCACTTTAAATGTGTAGGCACTTGAACTCAGAAAAGGCACTTTAAATATATAGGCACTTGAACTCATAAAGGCACTTTAAATATGCAGGCACTTAAACTCAAAAAGGCGCTTTCAATGTGTAGGTGCTTGAACTCAAAAAAGGTACTTTCAATTTGTAGGCATTTAAACTCAAAAAAGACACTTTCAATCTGTAGGCATTTAAACTCAAAAAAGGCACTTTCAATTTGTAGACATTTAAACTCAAAAAGGCACTTTCAATTTGTAGGCATTTAAACTCAAAAAAGGCACTTTCAATGTGTGGAAGATTGAACTCAAAAAAGGGCACTTTAAATGTGTAGGCATTTGAACTAAAGAAAGGCATTTTCAATGTGTAGGCGCTTGAACTCAAAAAAGGGAACTTTAAATGTATAGGCATTTAAACCCCCAAAAGGCAATTATTTTTTTTATTTTCATATAATTATGTATGATGTTCTGAATAAAATGGTACATTCATATTGATGTTAAGCATAAAAATAAGCTAATTATGATCATTTTTCTCTTGCTTACATAATTTGCCATGAGATATGTTTGTGTGAGTAGTGATCTTAATTATGGGGAAATTAGAAGTCTTAGAATATAGGAATAGAGTCAACTTAAATTTAAAACAGTTGCAAACTCTGACACTCATAAATACTGTTCTGTGGGGGAAAAGGCAGGAGAATTATTCAAAAGGATTGTTTTGATGCTTGCGATTTAAATGCTTCAGCCATATAAACATAATTAAATCATACAAAAATAATACCTATATCTTCTTTATGGTGGCGCTCGCCAGATAATATGTACTTTTGAGAGAGTGACATATGTAAGGTGAAGTAGTTCGCATTTAAAACATGCACAGTGGAGAGAATGTTTGCATACCTCTATGCTACATTAATGTGGATGATATTTCTTTTGGATATTGTACTTTTGGAAATTTTACATGATTTAAGCACACTGCTAACTAAAATGACTGCTCCCTTGTGTTAAAAAATCAGTCTGAATTAGTCTGAAGTACACTATACATAGCAGCTATTAAAATAGGGAAAATGAATTTTGCCAGACTAGACAATACCAGCTTCTGAAAGTGCAATGAATGAATTACCAAATATATAAAATGTAAAAAAAGTTATTGGCTCTTTTTTATACAATTTACCTCTGAAGTTCAGGAAGTGAAAATGACCAAGTAGAGCTAGCACTTTTTTGAAAGGTGCACATTTGAAGTAAGGTCAAGCTGTATACTCTATAACCCATAGTACACCCATCAATCATACACCAAAATAAAGGGAATTAAAGGTTCTTTGCATTATACCTAAGATATACAAGGTCATTTTTAAATAGCCAGTATAACCAGTGAGGAAAGCCGGGGACATTCTTTTTCTTTAAAATCCTAACCCTATGCAAAATGTGAAACTGTATAGGGCCACCATAGGCATTTAAACCCCAAAAAGGCACTTTCAATGTGTGTAGACACTTGAACTAAGAAAAAGACACTTAAAATGTGTAGGCACTTAAAAAAGGGCACTTAAAATGTAGGCATTTAAAATGGGCACTTTAAATGTGTAGGCACTTGAACTCAGAAAAGGCACTTTAAATGTGTAGGCATTTAAACCCCAAAAAGACACTTTCAATGTGTGGCCACTTCAACTAAAAAAAGGGTACTTTAAATGTGTAGGCATTTAAACTAAAAAAGGCACTTTCAATGTGTAGGTACTTCAACTAAAAAAAGGGCACTTTAAATGTGTAGGCATTTAAACTCAAAAAAGGGAACTTTAAATGTGTAGGCATTTAAACTGAAAAAGGCACTTTCAATGTGTAGGCACTTGAACTCAGAAAAGGCACTTTAAATGTGTAGGCATTTAAACTCAAAAAAGGGAACTTTAAATGTGTAGGCATTTAAACTGAAAAAGGCACTTTCAATGTGTAGGCACTTGAACTCAAAAAAGGGAACTTTAAATGTGTAGGCCTTTAAACCCCAAAGAGGCACTTTCAACGTGTGGGCATTTAAACTCAAAAAAGGCACTTTAAATGTGTAGGCATTTAAACTGAAAAAGGCACTTTCAATGTGTAGGTGCTTGAACTCAAAAAAGGGAACTTTAAATGTGTAGGCATTTAAACTAAAAAAAGTAACTTTAAATGTGTAGGCATTTAAACTAAAAAAGGCACTTTCAATGTGTAGGCACTTCACCTCAAAAAAGGGCACCTTAAATGTGTAGGCATTTAAACTCAAAAAAGGGAACTTTCAATGTATAGGCATCTAAACTCAAAAAGAACACTTAAAAAAGGGCACATTAAATGTATAGACACTTAAACTAAAAAAGGGCATTTTAAATGTGTGTATCATTAGCAATAACAATCATTAATGATATGAACCAAAACATCAATTCCAAACGAAATAAGGTGATATTCATGTTTAAAGTGCCGTATTATTGTAAAATCGGAAAATTATAAAAGTAGTTAACTTGTAAAATTTAAAAAAAAGATCAAAATTATGTTTCATATGTATACCACACAAAGTGTTGAAGGAACAAATTCTTTATACAATCTTTCCTGGTATTGATTTTCTTTTCTTTTTTCATACCTTTGCTGAAGATACATGTGGCAGTACTGCTTCAAATACAACTGAATGTATGGTTAAGTATATGAATAAATTTTAAATCAATTAATAATAATCATTAATTACTGTGACTATAGGTGACATAGATGAAATTGCTTAATTTTACTACACTTTATATTTCTTCTGTTTTGTCATGTGTCTTCAAATTCTTGGATGAACTATGATTTAATTTACTGAATGGCAGAATAAGATGTACCTTTGAAAACAAACCTAGTTACTTGTTCTAATAACAGTCTGTTTTCTATTAAGCCTTCCAAAATGGAACTGTGTCTCTACCATGTTTGTAAACTATCATGCATTCAGTTTTGTAAAAGTAAATAGAAAATATGTTTTCAATGATGGCAAAATTATTAAATATCTTGTATATTTGTTAATTACTATATATAAGATTAATGGAATAAATTACTCATTAAATTTCTTTTAAAAATTTTTCTTAACAATGCTGGACACATCTTCACATTCTGTAGTTCTAGATGTCTATATTTCTAAGTAAGATACCTACAATCTTTTATATTTAAAATGCTTTTATATTTTATAATTTAATTTAGATATATGGACTATGCAGTCTGAAATAAAAATAAAACTCATCTTAAAAATAATACTATAACAAATCAGTATCATTTATTTTGCCCTACGAGAATATAACCGTCTGCTAAACTGGCAATATAGATTTCCTTTTTGATGTTTAGCTTTAATCTGAAACAATAAACTAAATGAATGTCAGTATATTATTAACTGTCAACAATCAAAAACTTTTGAAACTTTTTGAGAACAATAGTCTTTCTGACAGGATCAGATTCAATGCAATGATGACCCACATTAATCATTATCACATTCTGGATATTAAGTTGAAAAAATTAGCATGTCACATAGGATTATCCAAACAGACAATACCCAGCAACTGGCAACAAGGATATGTTGTAAATGATAATCTCTTTAATCATATCTACTCCACTGTGGTTCATCCATGAATGTCAACACTGCTGTAAGTAGTTCCATTCCAGTAAAGGGCTTAATGTTAATTAGAAGTTACATGCTACACAGTGCATAGTGTAAGCTCTGGGCACATGTATAATGACACGATTTATGCATTACCACATGCTGGTATTCAGAGGACACAATGAATAGCCTAATCTTTGGGCACAGATATATTACTACTTATGATCCTAGAAATTACATCAAGCACATAAGTGATCGTACTTGTTACAGAGACACAAAAAGGTACCTTTTGCAACCAAAGAAGAGACAGTTGATGGGGGGAAAAAGAGCCTGGCAGGATTTTAAAAAATGGCCTAGCGCACAAATGAAACAGTATGGCATGACACTATCCTAAAATGTCCTGTTGGGAAACATTAATAATTGTGATCAATCATGAACTGTGCTGCAAATTCACCTTGTCAACAAAAATCAAGGTACAAACATCTGGCTTTTTTCTAAAGACTTTATTTTGCATACTTCCCATTATAACGAGGGTTTCAATTTAGATATCTCAAGACTCAAATGGTCTAAAGTGCTTACCGTTACAAATCATTATTGTCTCAACTCTGTCTGCATGGGTTCGAGTCTCAGGCTCAGCCAATGTGGGTACGTGAGAAAGCATGCCAGTAGCTTCTCATGGATCGGTGGTTCTTTCCAGGGTTTTCCCAGGTTCTTCCTCCACTATTTATACTGGCCGCCATGTATAGTCTATCTTGTGCTGAAAAATGGCGCTAAACATTACAACAACAACAACAATTATTAAATACTGTTATTGTGCAGTAAGATTTATCTCATATTGTAAATATGCATTATGCTACATGTCGTGCAAATCTTGTCTAGTGTCTTTATTGTTTTATATAATGTTGCTTACGGGCTGAGGATGCTTTGATCAGCAATGGAAAGATCTCCAGACATACAAACATGCCAACCGTGTATCATCATGGCATCAGAGCCTTTAAAGACGGAAATAGCAGAAGGAATACGAGGGTCATGGGTGAAACGAAGTATTTGGAAGTTCCGTAAGTTCTCTCTTATATATCATGATAGAGAGGGTCCTATGTCAGAACGGGTCATGGGGGTAATCTAAGGTAGTTTTGTCACTCTATGATTTTTGTTCCTTCAGATATTTTTCTTCTTTTTTTCTCAACATCTAGCTCGCGTCGAGCACCTGTGGAAGTCTAAGCTTCTTTCGTAACATTGACATCGTCAACGCACGATAAAGAGAGGGAGGGTCTATTCACTTTCCTGGGGAAAGCACATTTAAAACAAAACATAAAATAATTTGTGTCTAGAACTTTGAAAGTGTCTGACGTACCAAACCCTCTGATTAACTCAGTGAAAACACCAGGGTCACTCTCAATTAAACACCAATCACCAGCACTGGACATCTTTGACAATTCTCACGTGTCTCTACTGATATAAAGGGGTGATAGTGGAAGTATTCCAAATGACATTTTGTCTAAAATAAAATCCGAATCTGGAGTTGAACAATAAACACCAAAAAAAAAACAAAAGGAAAACAATAAGGTGTCAATCGTTTTGATTTTTAACAAAAATTCAACTCACGATACAACCCCTTTAAAACACCAAAAAGCACAAAAACAAACAAACGTAGTAGTAGCAGTAGCAAGGGCATTATATAATCCGTAAGATAATATCAGGTAGTTTTAGTAGTAGTAGAAGGAACAGTAGTTGTTGTTGTGCTGTTTTCGTACTTGTTTTATTATTATTACCATTGTCCTCTTGTTTATTATTATCGCATAAAAATTTTATTTATGGTAGATGATTGTGATGTCTTAACGTAACACTTGCATTGAATCAAAATACTTGGTATACCTCATGAATGCTGTACACTTCCTTTGCATAAGTATCGTCTTACCAGAGCCACATACCAAAGCGTCAGTTACTAAATGGGATAATCAGCCAGCACTATGTTCGAGTGATTTTAGCCCGATATTCGTTTTCACTGCACTTTAAGCTATCATTTCAGGTTATTTTACAAACTAATTTGTTATTTAAAAATATTAAAGTTATTTTAAAAATTATTTAAAGTTGATGTTATAGTTTTTAATAGAAAGAAAATCCTTCTGGTTATTTAAATACAATTTCAGGCCACACACACACACACACACACACACACACAGAGCAGTTATTAAAAAATACTTCACGTTTTTGGAGAAAATAAGTCACAATATATATATATATATATATATATATATATATATATATATATATATATATATATATATATATATATATATATATATATATGTTCTATCACTTATCGCAATAGCTCACAACCCGAACTGGAGTCCTCAAACCAGGAAAGAAAAGGAATCTTACTGGATACGGCGCCTTAGAACATTGAAACCAAGCGGTTTAAACCAAGAAGACTAGAAAAAGACAAGCATGCACAAATAAAATTATCTTTTGCAGCCGAAAAATTTTCTTTTAAATAATTCTCTTAATTTGCTTAATAGCCTATGACTACTATAACAATTAAATACCCGGGATATAATCTGCGCTCACATAAAGTTACATACAATAACAGCTATCGTTATGGCTCATCAATTGCTAGGTTAATACAAATATTTTCCAGTATCAGCAACAAGCTGAAATAAACTAGTTGACACATACTATAGTTAAAATGTTTTATTCCTGTAGAAACATCCATGTTTTTCTGTCTTATTTGTTTGTCTTGTCTATGTTTTGTATTTGCCTTTGAAAAAGACTTATTAGAGAATCGAAAGAGCTCAGGCTAGTTAGATACTAGTTTCGCACTGTTCGTTGTCAGTTTATTGCGTTTATTTTAATCAATCTCTGACACACGTGATCCTTTGAAGGATCCCATGTACTTGGAAGGATTGTTAATCGCCGTATGATTTGTACTCTCTCTCTCTCTCTCTCTCTCTCTCTCTCTCTCTCTATATATATATATATATATATATATATATATATATATATATATATATGCAATAAACTGACAAAGAACATTGCGAAACTAGTATCTATTGTAACTTACTGTTATCAAATAAACGTTAAGCATTTTTTAAATATCTGCTGTGTACGTGAACGTGTGTGTGTGTGTGTGTGGTCTAAATTGTATTCAAATAAACTAGAGTTAAAAGGTTGAATTCCTGTAGAAACAGCCATGTAAAGTTTCACAAACATAACTTTTTTTTTGTTTTATTTGTTTGTATTGTCTGTGTTTTGTATTTGCCTTTGAAAAAGACTCATTGAAGGGTCGAAAGCGCTCAGGCTAACTAGATACTAGTTTCGCACTGTTCCTTGTCAGTTTATTGCATTTATCTTAATCAATCCCTGACACACGTGATCCCTTGCTGGATCCAGTGCACTTTAAATGATTGTTATTCACCATATGATTTCTACACTGTACTTATGATGTCAGTAGATTTTTAACACAAATGTGTCGACTTGAGTGCAGAAACCATCTGTAAAAAGATATTTTAGTTATAACTAAGGTGCGAGCGTGTGTTTTCGAAATCCGAAACTGTGACTGGAAGACAAGCAAAATTACTATAAGTTAAAACTTTAGAAAAGTTATCAGTATTCCTCACGATTTTTCAAAATTTAAATATAAAAAATATGTTTTTTTGCCTAAAAGGTAACATGTTCGCACCGAATCCTTCAATTCGTGCCCTGTTCTAATTATTAATGTATAATATATTAGACTGGTCCATGTTTGCTAAAAATATCGATAAAAACACTCAGTTCCTGGTCAAAAGCACTTGAACTGTACATTTGGAGCAAAATCGGTAATGTATTGCACTTGTTACGAATGCGTATACCTCAGTCTATCCTCAAATATTTCTGTTTTCATTGCCTTAGGACTATGTTCATATTAACGTAGTAAAATTATGTCGCGAGATATTGTCCTGTGTTGAAGGTTGTGATGTCCAGTCTACAGTTACTTCACAAGATTGTAATTTTTAAAAAGGAGAACAATTTGCCGGGTTTTTTAAATAATTGTTTTTGGTATACAAAGCGTACATTTAAAAATTAAACATCTGTTTACTCTGATACATATGTTGGTTTACATCTTTCCATCTTTTTTAACAAAAAAATATTGATATAACTGGAATAACATACTAATTAGGCTCCTGGTCTTCATCATCTAACGTTATGTCTATAACTTTATTATAGTCCTACAACGTAAGACACATTACCCGATATTGTTGTTCTGGGGGTGGGGTGATAGCACATAAACAAAAACATGTGTGATGTCTTACATTGTAGGACTATTACTTAAACTTGCTTTCAGAACCAAGACTCGAGAGAGAAATTCGAAGGATGAAAACTTGGTGAGATGATTAATGAAAATGACAGAGACTGAGGAAACATGTGCTACGTCAGAGACACAGAAAGGAAGCAACGAAAATAAGCTGTTTCCAACTGTAGCAATGGTAACTTGAGTTATGTACTCTTTCTTGTTTCTTTTTTCTGTGTGACACTGTGTTGTCATTTGTTAGCTGATAGATTTTGCCATTTTTCCTAAAATGTATTTTGAATTTTCTGTGTTGGTGTGGGTGTGCACACACACACACATATATATATATATATATATATATATATATATATATATATATATATATATATATATATATATGTTTGACACTAAGTTGCATTATCTTCAGGTAATTATACAGAACTTCTAGGTGTAATTAATAGTAGAAACAAAACAGACTCTGATCTCTTGGTGCATTGTGCAAGGGTAGATCCAGGTCTGTGTTGTTTAACGTTGGACTTGACTTTGAATGAGTATATATGGCACGTATTGTTCAGTACTATTTACTTCAAACTTCTCTTTTCCATTTTGCTTAAGAGATATTTTCCTTCATTTTGTACTATATTTCTTCTCATTTAAATTTTGTTTTCTTTTATTGCCAATTGATTGTAATGTGGAACTGTAATATGTTTGTCTTTCATTTCAGTATGGCCCTTGTAGCGTTTCCAATCTAGTGAAAGGGGATATAAAATATTGGTGTGCATGCGGACTTAGCAAAACCCAGCCCTGGTGTGATGGTGTGTATATTATAGGACTCATGGTACTAATGGTATGGAAACAGTAACCAGTCTTTAAATGGGCATATATATATATATATATATATATATATATATATATATATATATATATATATATGGGTTTGTCTGGCCAGGATTAGTTGATAATGAAAGTTAGATTTTAGTTAAAAGATTCTTTTGAGAGCTTATCCTAGTTGTAAGCGAAAAAAATAGAGACATTATTTTATTGATGGAATTTCAGTCCTTTAACAGACATGAGTTGGGAATACCCATTACTGAAATTAGCACCCAACTGTTTTGGTGCGGAATTCAAAGTACATGTTTCAAACACACATAGATCCAGTGCTCAAAGAAACACTTTTTAGACACAGGCCCAGAGCTGGTGACTTAAACAAAATCACAAGCCCTGACTGAAATTCAGGTCTCCAGTTTCCACATGCCTAAAATTTCCCCATTTTAAATATTATTTGTCACACAACATTGTAATCAGCATGTTCAAAAGTTTTCTCTGACAAATTTGATTATTTTATTTCATTGACATGCCAGATGGGCACCTCTTTTAAAATACAAGATGGGTACAATCTGAAATTAGAGGGGCCTGTCATCAGGCTATCAGATATTTTGAGCACTGTAGATCCAGAAAATACTGCAGCTCCTATGGTATTCTTTGAACAGAGCCTGTCATCCAGGATACATCTATACTGATAAATATTGGTTTGATCATGAGCACTAAGAAGTTTAAAGTTATTGAATTGTTAATATCATGGTGTTTGCATAGGTTTACTGTGGGAACTAAATTTATACCATGAGTCCTTTAATGGCACTCCACAAATCAACCAGAATATTCATCATTATAAGTTGAAAAATTGAAAGAGTATAAGATCTGTAAATGTCACTGGCGATATTAAAAGAAGAGAACCGCTGAGTCCACTTCCCACTTCTTTTGCACTTTATACGATTTTATTTTCTACAAAGATCGGCTGTCATTTTCTGTGTTAACAATAGTTACTTGATAATACTGAGGGAACCCAATTACTATAAATCTCTTTTAATACCAGATATTATAAATTTAGGAAATTGAGGAACATTGATTTGACAGGGGGATACTTGGTATACTCAGTTCTGCATTCACACTAAATTGGATTTTTTTCAGGATCTCACAAAGATACTGGTTTTAAGCCATTAAAATGGACAGTTTCGAAGTCACAGACACGTTTCCAAATATGTGCCTGCAAATATACCAAGGATCCACCATATTGTGATGCAACACACACAAACTTGCCATGTGATATACTTGAACGGCAAGAGTCATGTGACAGGAAGCAGTTGCACATGCGGGATTGTAAGTTGTGCACGAGCTGTGGGTGGGTGCCAGATTTCTGAGAGTGCTGCATATATCCTGGTGAATGTACAGGACACGGGACAGATTTCCTTGAATGAATGACAAATTTGATTTTTTAATTTATGTAAATGTATTATTTTTGTGGTGGCCAGGAACTTGGTCTAATCTGGTTTACTTTTGCCCTGAAATTTTGTTTAGATTTATTTATATAAAATATAAAAAATTAGATATATGTGACATACATTTAGTGAAGCCTTTAAGCATTTGATAGCATATGATGTTTTTTTTTATAAGACATCCAAATCCTAAACTTTATTCTTGCCATATGGATGATTCTGGCCATATAAGATGCAGGGGGTAAAGGACTTAACTTTGGCGGATGCAGGAGTAACAAGCCAGAAATGGCACCAACATACAGTAAATTTATAAATGTCATGCTCTGGTCATGATTAAGAGAATTGAAATTTTACAACTTGTATTTGGCCATGTGTGTCATCTTGAAATTTAAAAAAAAAAATGAAAGCATGAAAAAGATTGATTTTTGGAGTAAGTCACAAAGGTAATATGGAATACAACTAAGCTTCTTTGGTGGATAAATAAGGAAAATCAATTTACATGTTTTATAACAAATTATATTCAAAAGGAT
Organism: Sinohyriopsis cumingii; assembly: GCA_028554795.2. Taxonomy (NCBI): domain Eukaryota; kingdom Metazoa; phylum Mollusca; class Bivalvia; order Unionida; family Unionidae; genus Sinohyriopsis; species Sinohyriopsis cumingii. The sequence continues at coordinate 56,086,685 of CM068840.1, forward strand.
CTCATAAAATGACTTGGGTCAGACTGGTCTCTTTCTAAATCTATCCCATTACATTCCCCACGATCATTCTGCTAAGCCTATGACTAATATTTGGTTAAATACTGTCTAGCATTATTTATCTAGTGTTATTTAATGAATATTTATGATAGTATTTTGAAAATACTCTACCTTGACTAAGCATTTTTACAATTACTCACTCGACTTAAATCAGCAGTTTTGTAAAGTGTTTTATGAATAAAGAACTTTTTAGATGACAATTCGTGTTTCAGGTTTTGTAATAATTATTAATAAAAAATTACGACATTACAATCCACAACATAAACTGTGTGGTGGAGTGTGAAGAAAAGCTACAACAATATGAGCTGTCTTGTCCAATTCGTGGTCGATATCGTATGCCAGTATTTATGGCATTCATGTAGAAAGTAATTTTATTCACAAAATATTCATACAAAATTGTTATAACCTATATACACACACTTGCATAAAAATTTAATGATTTATGTATCAAGAAATATCTGCACGATTAATTTTACTTGTGAACTGGAAGACAGGATTTTCTAATTTTTTAAAATTTTAATTGCTGTTTATTATTTTGTTTTGGAGTGGGGCTGTAAGCTTTGTGAACATCTGTTCTTAATATTTTGCCAGTAAAGAAATATTTTATCACTTAAATACAGTGCCTAAGTTAATCTCTATAGTGTTATGAGTCTGTGCTGTTAAAATAAGTAACAGAAAAGAGTGAAAGACAACAAGATTTGTTAAATTTAACAAATAATTTATTTCCTTGAATACAAAGTGAAAAAGAAAAAAGAACTTACGTTATTGTGAATTAAATCCCAAAATAATCAAAAAATTACATACACAAGTCCTAGTAATTTGAAGTCCTGAATAAAATTCAGAACAAAGTCCAGAATAAGTCCAAAAAAGTGAGGTGATGACATGTCTGTTATAGTTCTTAGTGTGTTGATGTACCAACAGTCTTTTGTTCGATCCCAGAAATATAATTCCATTTTTGAATACACTACAAATTCCAGTGAATGTCTGTATGCAAGAATTTTATCAGAGCACTTTTGTATTTTCAGAGAAAATAATCACTTGAATTCAATAGTTTGAAGAAATAAAATTAAGCACAACTGGACACAATATACAATATCGAGGTGCTTGATCTTAAAGCAGCTCATAAAATCCTTTCAGTTACAATATATATATAGTTCTCTATTTGACCGAAACAAAACCATTACCTAATGGAAAATAACCTCCTAGAATGATCCTAATGTTTACAAAACAATAACGGGGCCCCAAGTGGCCTAGTGGTCTAAAGTGCTCACTGTTATGGATCACTGCTATCTCACCTCTGTCTGCATGGGTTCGGGTCTCGGGTTTGGCCAATGTGCGTATGTGAGAAACCTTGCCAGTAACTTCTCATGGGTCAGTGGTTCTTTCCAGGGGTTTTCCCAGGTTCTTCCTCCACCATTAATACTGGCTGCCATGTATAGCCTATCTTGTGCAGAAAAATGGCATTAAACCCTACAACAACAACAAAACAACAACAACAAAACAATAACCTGAATTATGTATAATTCACCTTTGCAAAATCCCAAATCTAGACCCAAATAAACATATTTACTTCTTCTATTAATAATAATGATTTTAAACCCATACACAGATAGATTAATTTAGATATGTATTAGATATGAATAAAATCAAAAAGGTCAATTTTGGTCAAACAGAAATGAACTCAATTCTGGGCAACACTAAGTCCAACACACAGTGCTACACCATAATAGCATAGAATGAAATAAAATAAAACTAGCTAACAAACAAAGCAAATTAAATATACATAACAGTAGCAAGTAAGCAACTCTCCCTCATTTGTTGATGAATATTAAGTTGTATATTTTTATATCCAAGTAGGGTAAATAGAAAGAACATGTTCAACCAAGTAGGGCAAATAGAAATAGCTTTTCCAACCAAGTAGCACAAATAGAAAGAGCTTGTCCAACCAAGTAGGGCAAATAGAAATAGCTTGTCCAACCAAGTAGCACAAATAGAAAGAGCTTGTCCATCCAAGTAGGGCAAATAGAAAGAGCTTGTCCAACCAAGTATGGCAAATCGAAAGAGCTTGTTCAACCAAAGAGGGCAAACAGAAAGAGCTTGTAGGGCAGATAGAAAGAGCTTGTCCAACAAAATAGGGCAAATAGAAGGAGCTTGTCCTACATAGTAGAGCAAATAGAGCTTGTCCAACCAAGTAGGGCAATAGAAAGAGCTTGTTGAATCAAGTTGGGCAAATAGAAATAGCTTGCCCATCCAAAAAGGGAAGGTTTGCTTTAAAAATTATTTTCATTATTGAGCAGGTCAATTAAAAAAAATAATGAAAAATAAGTTCAGAATTGAGAACCAGGAGGGGAACACTGATGTTAATAATGTATCTCTCTTGATCAAAGTTTGACTTTGCAACCTAAACACTTTGTAATTCACTTAGTTTATACTTCTCACCAGTGTTACAATAATGATAATTGAGTCTCGACCTCCCATCACAAATCCAGTTATGCATATTATGCTTATCTTTCCTCTCCTTATACTCTCTATCATCAATACCTCTAACCTCTCTCACATATATTGAAATATTGTTATAGCCACTATGTCCATCTCTTTAGCAAGAAAGTAATTTTGTTGAACCATCTACACTTTAATTAGACAGTTTGTTCCTTTGAATCTGAATAACAATTTAATATTTTACAGGGCAGCCTTGATATACCAATCACTTGAGATTATAGTGATGCTTAAAATTCTAAAAACCAGTAAATAAATGAATAGATTATTGTGCTAATTACGATATCTGAGGATAAATGTAATTGCCTGCTTGAAAAGGTGCTAATTATAAAGAAGAAAAAGAATTTGAAATGAATCACATGATTAAAGTGAGCTAGGTCACCCTTCTCACCATGAATATTTTGAACAATTTCTCAATCGTGATAAGTTTTGTTACTTAGTATACATTTTTCTGCACAGCACACATTTAAGATATAATTATGACTTATGTGTTAATCATAAATATGAAGTGAATAAAATGTTCCACTATTGATTGAGACTCTTTGACAGATAAATTCAGGCCATCATTCTGTGGATTGGGACTCTTTGGTAGATGAATTCAGGCCATCATTATGTGGATTGGGACTCTTTGGTAGATGAATTCAGACGATAATTCTGTGGATTGGGACTCTTTTGTAGATGAATTCAGGCCATCATTCTGTGGATTGGGACTCTGGTAGATGAATTCAGACCATAATTCTGTGGATTGGGACTCTTTGGTAGATGAATTCAGACCATAATTCTGTGGATTGGGACTCTTTGGTTGATGAATTAAGACCATAATTCCTTGACATGTCTAAGCTCAATAAGAATTATTCTTACTCTACACAAGGATTTACACAAGGACTATTAGTCACACAAGGACTATTAGTTACACAAGGACTATCAGTCACACAAGAACTATTAGTTACACAAGGACTATTAGTCACTCATCTGAAGAATCACTCATACATGTGACTAAAGACAAAGAAGAGAGCAAAGTTATCAGGAAGAAAATGTCATGTCTGCCCCAAATATTTGTAATAATTATCAAAGAGATCCATAATAAAATGACCAATATATATAATTTATAATTCTAAGTGGTAACATTAAATCCTTTCTTTGTTTTTCACTATTTCATACTTATTCACACATCTGGTCAATGTCCCTATTTTCTACACATTATGTGCTTTCGTGCACATTTTGGATTTTCAGTCATCTTTAATAGATACACCGACTATTGTTTACGATTTCTGTGTTCTGTTTCTCTTTTGTCATTCCGTTTATTTAACATTATCATCACATAAATGGTGAATGCAAATATCAACACGGCACATGCAAAGGTTACCACTTCGGTGGCCTAGTGGTTAGAGCGTCCGCCTCGGATGCGGGAGGTCGTGGGTTCTATCCCCGGCCGAGTCATACCAGAGACTTACAAAAATGGTACTGACAGCTGCCTCGCTTGGCGTTCAGCATTAAGAGGTTAGTGTTAGGACTGGTCGGCCTGGTGTCAGAATAATGTGACTGGGTGGGACATCATGCTACATGTCTGTGGCATGATGCCCCAGTGCTAGACATCACTATAAACTGGTACCATTGCAGACATCGTAGCGATATGACTTAATTTTTTTTTATAGCTACGTTAAAATTCAAAATCACATCACATCACATGCAAAGATTGCACTACTACTACTATATTAAAATTAGAGCACATTGAGTATTACTATTATCCATTCTGATTTGTAACATACATCATATTTCTATTATTGAACTAAGTTATATTATATGTACTTTATTACGACTCTATGGTCTTAAACTAAGTATAAAAAAGAGCAAAAACCAACAAGTTTTACATAATTATACAACTAATCTATTTCCCAAGAATACAAGGTGAAAATTTAAAATGAACTTACTTTATTGTGAATTAAATCCAAATAAGTCCAAAAAGTTCTATCACCAGTCTATATGAATAAAGTTCTATTTAAATTCAAGTGCTATTCAAAATAAGATGAAGCCCTAGTCTTTAATTTACTAATGTCCCTGTGGCCTGAAATGTAATGATGTGCTAACAGTATTCCATTAATCACAATAAGATAATCCAAGATGTCCTTGCGTGTACAAGTCCAAAAAATGTTTCTGTCCAAGAAGATCATTCACACTTTGTAATTCCAGAGAATAATAATTTCACTTGGTAATTCTACCCAAATCAAACACTGAACACAACAATACAAATGATTGTGCTTCTAAAGTTATGACAAAAATGGGTAATTTCTCAAGTAAACAAGATTATAGACCCATCTACTTGACCTGGGTCGCAATTACCATTTTCTGGAAACACTATGACATTTAATGGAGTTTTCCAATCTTGAACAATCTAGAATGTCAACAAGAAAACAATATGTTACTAAAATTATAAGGAATGTGGTCGACATCAGGTATTGCATCTTTTTCCATGAGGAATACCAATATCGTAGACTCGGACCCAAATAAACATGTTCACTTCAATCGATAATGATCCTAATATTTAACCCACACTCTGAGAGAAATATTTACTACTTATAAGAAACTATTTTGAACAAGGTCAAGTCCAAAATACAGTTCTGCATAACATAGTCATGAAAAAAACTAACAAGCACTACAAATTAAATATACATAACAACATTACCGAAGGCTTTTGTATATTTGATGGCGAGATCTTCAGATTGTCTAATAACTTTAATATCTCCACATGACGCTGTTAGAAAATCACAACACTAATTCTGAGGACACTCGGATTTCCCATAAGAAATATGAGAGTAAACGTTGGGAAATTTACAATTCGAACAGGAAAATCCGCCATGGCAACATCAACAAGATATTATTATTCTGAAATATATTCTTTAAGAAATTTTTATTTCTGCTATGACAAAGATCTCAAAATACATTTTTATCAACGAATGAAACTTTTCTTGAAAGTTTCAACAATAAATTAAATTGGTTTGCTGATGGTTGTGCCTGATATTAAGATTGTGAGCACGGAATAACCATTTAGCTGCTTGAAGAATATTGTTGTTGTAGGGTTTAACGCCATTTTTCAGCACACAATAGGCTATACATGGCGGCCAGAATTAATGGTGGAGGAAGAACCCGGGGAAAACCCCGGAAAGAACCACTGACCCACGAGAAGCAACTGGCAGGCTTTCTCACATACCCACATTGGCCGAATCTGAGTCTCGAACCCACGCAGACAGAGGTGAGATGGCAGTAATCCGTAACGGAGAGCGCTCTAGACAACTCAGCCACTCGGGGCCCCGCTTAAAGAATAGGACTTGATTTTAAAATTAAAGAAGATGTAATTGCCTATTGATTTGATACCCCAGTAAGCTGAATTAACAGACTGAAAACGCAACGAAACACTTATAATCACTTATATCGCACCAACGATCAAACATGCTAGAATACCGTTTACATATATATATATATATATATATATATATATATATATATATATATATATATATATATATATATATATATATTCTAAAAATGCGGGATCTGCAAGAAAGGTGCTTGCATATTTGGGCTGTCAGTGAAATATTACTGTGGTCATTTCTTATGAACCGAACAAGGTACCATTCACGAGGAAGCAGATTATCGAATACCTTGGATATATAAAATACCTCGAAATCGGACCATTGTCCAGAAAAGGGACATCCTATTATTATCCTTATTATTCTAATTTTAAAATAAAATACCTTTACTACTTTCTTGGGATGAAGATGGCAGCAACCGCAATTATAAAGGAAAAAAAAAGTGGAGAAAGGGGATAATTCTTCTTTTCCTTGAAATTTGTGTTTACTGTGCTTTTTCGGTTTGAGGAGAAGGCTGATACCATAAATGCTGTTGCATTTGTTACTGATAATAATGAGGAGGAGCTGTGTGTGATTAAAAGGTATTCATAAAGTGACAAGGAAAATGGCACAAATCTGCACTGAGATTTTAACTTTTATCGTTCAAAAACCTTTTTGCAAAGGGGACATCAGTCATCGGTCTTAAAGGTTTCAATTTCTTTTCTATTCATTTGAACCATTACGTAACAAAAGTTTCCCTCCTGTGTTTAATAACTAGATATGCGGTTAATCGTAGTGCTGTAAAATAACATTACAGTGCTGACGCGCTCTTTTATATTATATGAGGACACGAAATTAACGGTGAAAACGGTCAATAGATTTACAGAACGTTTTTTTCTTTTTCAACTATGGCGCCAAAAATTGAATCGTGAGTATTTTGCTATATTGCGATCTGTTTCGCCAGGAATATAATTGACCTCCGTTAATACAATAGAGTTTTAAATCTGCTTTGATCATTTCATTCCGACTAGGGGGATTGAAAGAGTTAGTGATGGATTATCCCCTTTATTTATCATGGTCTTGCCTTCCTGCGCACATGCATCTTTTTGTCTCCACTTACGCACGGCCGATGTTTTATTTTCATACCAACTGCTTGCAGCAGCGCCAAGGGACATATAGTTTTGATGTAAATCCGACGTCATCAGGTGGAATCAATAACGTGTACCAGCGCATTTTGTAAACTCAGGAAACGGAACTGGCCGTCAAAACATGACCGCTTTCTCTGAAAATGTTAACCCACAACACGCCCAACGCATGCTGCGCTAAATATTTTCACTTTAAATGGAAGGACAAAGTCGTCCCCATATAAAAGGGTGTTTTTATAAAAAAATCACCTATATTCAATTACGGCATAGAACAATGTGGCATACGCAACTCATTACTTTCACCAAGACTTGAATAGGACTCGGTTAACCTTGAAAACTCTTGCTTCGATGAGATCTCGCAGGTGAGGTCAAGTTGGTACTTAAAGTAATGAATGACCTCTAGAAGTAAAATGAAAGTTGTCTTTGCATCAGCAACGATTTTACGACATAAATCCCCATTCTGTACTTTGTGAGTGATATGTTTTACCACATAAACAGTAATTTCAAATGGAATTGTCTACAGAGCACGTGCAACGAGTGCACTCCTAATACTGTATGAGAATTGGAACGCATTGTGTATTACAGTTTTCAATGTTGATATGTTATGTGCTTCTTGTTTCTTTAACTGAATGTCTGTGGCTGGTTTCTTGTTTTTGGAAATACGAATAACATCACATGATGTGAAAAGAGCAAGCTACCAATCTGGAGGATGCGGAACATTCAATACAGTGCTCTATGTAATACTTTGAAATTGGGTCAATGACCAAAATAAAACAACCATCCCATGAGTAACGAACCAATCGAGGAGCTAGAGGAATTCAATATCTCGCTAGCAACGTGTCTACAGACAGATATGGAGAAAGAAGCAGCAACCAGAACCAGCAAAGCCAACCGAATCTTCGGAATTCTGAAATATGGAAGTCGGAACAACTCTGACTCAAGACCAAGCATAGGATTGATCGCAACAATGTCATTGCAGCATTGATAATGCACTGCTAAGAAAGCTGGAAATTATCATCAAGGATAGCACAGAATCTTCAAACATTACAAAACCAGTGCCTGAAGAACATTCTCAGTATCTACTGGTCATGCCAAACCAGAAATGGAGAATTTAATCAGACGACAGAAACAGCGTCTCTTGTTCAGAGTCTGAAGAAAATATGGCTGGAATATGTTTGTCGAATCACACTAGACGCAGTGCTCATGACATCCTCCCACTGGGCCACAGACGACAGACGAAAGAGGGGACGTCCTAAAAAGACATGAAGGAGGACTGTAAAGAAAGAGATGAAGGAATTTGGCTTTGAGTAGGATGCCATCGCTCAGAGAGCTGCATGCTGTCAGCAGTGAAGATCTCTTTCAGTTTAGCGTTATGTGTTAGCTAAGGCACAAAGAGGGATGAAGAATTTTTGAAGTTTAATATTCTGGTGCAATTTTGTAGCTGTTTAAGTGAAAAGTCGTTATACTCTGTTTAAAGAAACTATATCAGCAAAAGCATAACATATTTTTTTAAGTGATAAAATATTATTTTCATCAGCACTGAAGATTAAGCATGTAATTTCTCTTGCACAGCATACACTGCTGTGAACATCTTTTGTTTGTCGACTGGAACAAGTCATTGCTACAAATCGGAAGATACAGACCTCTGTTATTGCAAAAATTGTCGCAGTAAAAGATTGCCTTTTTGGCACGAAGGATGCTGCATACGCTCGGCCTGCTGGAGTTGAACGGTGTATCTACTCTATGGTTTTAAACTAAGTAACAAAAAGAAGCGAAACCAGTATATTTTGTAAATCTTAACAAATAATTTAATTTTATAAGCAATAAAACGAAATATTAAGAGGAACTTACAGTATAGTGAATTAAATCCAAAATAATCCTTGAACAAAGCTGTATCGGAAGTTCAAAAGAATAGAATGTTTCCAATGGAATCGAATGTTGTTACGACTCCATGATCTTAAACTAAGTAATTGAAAGAAGCAAAACCAATAAGGTTTGTAAATCTTAACAAGTAATTTAATTCTTTAAGTAATAAAATGAAAATGTAAGAGGAATTTACAGTATTGTGAATCAAATCCGAAATAATCCATAAAAGGTATATCAAAAATCCAAAAGTAGAGTGTTCCGAATGAATTCATGGCCCTGAATGTGCTGACGTACCAACGTCCATGAAATGCTGAAGTATGAACAATCTGAACGTATCACAATGACATTGTCCAAAACGCCTTTAAATTAATTCAACAAACTTCAAATAAAGAGTAATTCAAATATAAATGACCCATTTTTTTTCATGAAGCTGTAAATTTGCTCATTACGGTAAAAATATATGTAAAAGTATACATCAAAAACTAAAAATTAATACTTTTAGGTCAACATTAGTATTGCAATAGAATCAAGAACATGAGTTTATAGATGAGTGTGACTGGAAGAAATATTTTTTCTTGCCTTTTAAAATAACCAAGTATCCTAAACTGAGATGGTTTCAAACCAAACTAATGCATAGAATTTTACCAACAAATACATTTATAAACAAAATTGGAAATATCCCTACAAGCAAGTACTCTTGATACAATGACTCCTTAGAGACTTTTCCTCATCTGTTTTGGAACTGTTCCAAAACTGAGTAATTACTTACTTGTTTTATTAGGTAAGTGTAATCATCTGCATAATTATCAAGTTTCAAAAAGAGGATTTAATCGTGGTATAAGAAACTAAACGAAAAGAGATACTGTGACCAATCTTCTTTTGTTACAACTAAAATCTTATGTCTCTAAATGTAGATTTAACAACGAAACACCAAAAATTTCACACTTAAAGGAAAGAAATGAAGTTCTATTACATGTCAGACAAATAAAATGCACCTATCAGTTGTACATAGAACAAGTTTTACGACAAATGACAACTGTATAAGCACCTCTTTCAATAATTCGTACTATCACAAATACAATTCTAATTAAATTCAAATATGTTCATATATGAAATTAAGCATGTGTGTAGCAATTGAGGTATGAATTCATTTATTTTGTTGTTGGGTATATTAGAAAGGAAAAATGTTGTAGTTATATAATATACACATCTACAAAGCAGAGTAACTGCAAAGGTGTTAATGCAGTCAATTATTAAAGAAATATATGTCTCCTAATTTATGAATCATTTTTATTGAGAGATTGATAACAAGAGAAAATATTCATTCAAAATTATAATAGAATATAAATATTGCCAAATGAGAAAAGAAAATAGTAACTGGTATAAAACTTGTAATAAGTGAATGTGGAATATGGTATTAACATGCATGGTTACAATAAATACCCTCTCTCTCCAGACAGATGCCCCCCAGAAATAAAAGTGGTTATATGTTTTTGCACTCCCTAAGATCTGTAGTGTTGTGCTTTTATTAAAAAGAAATTTTGTTCCAAAAATTTATTTAGATGAATTATGACAGTTCGCGATGTGCGGAATGAATATATATATATATATATATATATATATATATATATATATATATATATATATATATATATATATATATACATCACACCAGAACATTATGCACTCCGTTTTACCTGTTTTTTTATTTTTCTCTCTCGTTGGAGAGCCCAGAATTTGATAATTTAAAATTAAAATTACCAGGTAGAGCGATATCAGAGATATCGAGCTTATGTTATGGTCCTGCGTTGCTGATTAAGTGCAGTTGATGGTGAATGAATAAAAAATAAAACTACAATTAAAGCTATTTACAAAGTTTATAAAATATTATATTATAAAATGTTAAGTTTATTTATCATTATTCAAACAGAGGTATATAAGAATGTATTTAAAAACTAAATGTTATTATTTATTATTAGCCTTAGACGTCTTTTTAGTTAAGTCTAAAGCGTTTAAATTAAATCTTTTAAATAATGTTTAAATATTAGTTTTTTCCCTTACATCTCCTTTGGTTATTGTTCTTGGTTATGTATCGCACAATTTGATGATTCAGGATTGTTACGTTCCATGAATAGCATGAAGCGTGATATTTACGAGTATTCCGTATTTCTTATCGTTACATTTAGAACTAGTTAAACATTCAAAGAATGCGCACTTGAAACAAAACTGTGTCTATCTGTCCTTACAAGTCCGTCATTTTCATTCACTATTTTCAGGTATTAAAAATGTCCCCGAGTTTATGTGAGATCAGTAGCTTTTATATTTATAAAATACTATACCCAGGCTTTACTGAGCTATCTTAAAACAAAACAGATGTGGATATTCTTTTATTTTATATTTTACCACAAATTGAAACATTTTTTTGTTTTGTTCTGGTTCTTATGTAGTGAAACCAATTACGGGTGATAAAATAACCTGTCTGCTGTATGACAAATATATTTTGTTTCATTACAATGAATAATTAATTATGAACTCAGTAGATGTTGTATGGTAATACTGGTAAAAGTGTGAGATGTGGTCCCTTTGTAAAGGTCATAAATTTCAGTCTACAATCAATGAGCAAGTTTATAATTTGAAAAGGTGCCAGAACAAGTGCCTAATTTTTTTTAAATAAAAAATTCATTCCGAAAGATTTTGTATACTTTAACATATTTTTTCAATTACATAATTGTAATCTAATATTGATTAGGATCGTGGTCTATAATTCAGAAGAAGTGAATGCTTTAATAAAATCGTTGTGTCCATTGATTAATGAAAATAACAACCATCACGGGGAAAGTAGACGGCTAACCTGTGAGATGACTGGCATCCGTGTTGATGAGATAAGCTTGATGGTCTTGATGTTTGCGATGAGGAAGTTCATCTTTAACACACGACAGGATTCCAAAAAGCAGTGTACGAACTGTGGTTCAAAAGGTAATAAAGCTCCCAGGTATCCATTTTTTGTTTTGTTTTATTGTTTTTGTTCTTGGGTTTTTTCACAGGTAATGATAAGTCATCAATTCAATCCGAACGTTTTACTTGAAAATCTCTGACAAAGTAACCGTTTCTTCGCGTCGTCTCCGCACTCTGAGGAAAGAGAGCTTCGATGTGATGGATCTCTAGAGCAATCAGTGGAGGAGAGGAATGATCACGCAAGTCTTTCTACCACTGATGCGACGCTGCTTCTTCCGAGACGCGACTCCAAGCCTCGTCCAGATACTCGTTCAATTTTTCTTCTTGACTCAACATCAGATATTTATCGTGTTGAATTTGACTTGGGTGATCGTTTTTGACATTCGTAGCAACCGTTCTTGGTAAATTCCGTAATTGTTTCTGCCAGGTGTTTGGCAAAACAGGAGACTAAATGTTGTTCTTGTTCTGGCCATCTCGACTTCATAACTATGTCTTCTTCGTCTTTGTCTTTGGGTTCTACTTTCACGGTATCCCCCCATACCATTTTCATAGCTTCTCCACTATTCAAAGAAAGATTACAGTCTTCCATAGCTTCTAATAGTCAACAGTGACTTCTCTCAAAGTGTTGATTTCTATCGTATTATCAAATTTGGCACACAAGATGACATTCACGGTGTTATATAGGGGTAGTGGATTTGCAAACTGAAGTTCTACACGAACCTGGCTTAATTTTATAGGGTGGAAATGTCCTTCGTCGCTGCCTTGGTCTGGAGTGAAATCAAAAGGAAACAATGCATACCCTCCTGCGTAATTCTCGTACGTAATACCGTCACTGGTGTTGGTCCCTAACTGTCCGATGGCTTCGTACATGGACAAGTACGATCTCAAGTAATTCATCTCGTTGCCAAACTTAGGTTCGAAGGGTCTGGTATACAGTGTCTTGCCATCGCGACCGACTTCGATCTTGGTCGCGTTGTGATACTTAACTCGAAAGGATTTTCATTGTGAAGTCCGTTGAAGTCTGAATTCTTGACGATGCCAATGATCAAACGCTTGGGTAATTGTCCTTGGAACACGTCGTATCGGATACTTGGCGGTCGTTCTGCTCAAAGTGTGACTAATGTCGTTTCCCAATTTAGGTAACACTTCCACACGTCGTACGTAGAGTCTGGCTTCTTGGATAATGGTTTTGTAATCGGCAGTTGCAGCCATCAAATGGAAAGCGGCGCTGCTGAGATTCAGTCTCAGGCGGACATCCACTCCGTTCAGCAAATACTTCTCTTGCAACCACATGTCTAAATGCAAGCGATCGGTCAGTTCTAAACTACGGCTTTTTTTAAATTTTCTTTTGACGTTCAATAAATCGTTTATTATCGTCATCTACTTCGTTGAATTTATCTGCCGTGTCAAGTTTCCATACCACGCAGGCATCCAAATGAGTGTTTTTGGCTTATCTTCCGTACGGCAAGAAGATTTCCAGGTACGCTCGTTAAGGGTAAGAATCAATACTGCTGCTGACCAGTTTGTTATTCAATTACAAATCCACTTTACTGAACAAAGAATGCATACAATTGTTGACGGGAACTACTACCTCACCGTCCCTTAGTTTGGGACCGTCCGTCGATGTGTCTTCCACTTTGACTTTCAGGTACAAGTAAATGTTGTTCAGATCGATGTAATCTTCAGGCTGTACTTTGATTTCAAATACGGTGGAAGCTGAGGCTATCAAAGAGGAGACGTCATGAAAATATACCCATTGGGATTCTTGAATCGTCTTCATAGTGGTTGGCATGGCAAACAGATCTAGTTCCGACTTGGAACATGCGCAAGACTCTCGGTGCATCATTTTTCTTTCTTTCCTTATGTGACTTTTTAAATAATCAAAAACGTCTAAAGCTTCGACAGTTCTTCTTTTCTTAGTCTTTCTAGCTTTATGAGTGTGAAGTCCTCTGAAGAGGCGTTTTCGTCGTCTCTTTCTGCCTTGTCCTTGCTGTGGAGTCAGGGAAGCAGGAATGAATGACTCAGTAGCGTCCTGCGCATTTATAGGACTTTCTCGTCGGCCCAAAATGTCTTTGCCCGTTTTCAGCAAGACATTTTGGCATGCTCTCAAGGAAGCTTTTTTGCGGTTTTGTTTGTCGATGATGACATTTTAGAGAAATTCATTGCCGGGCGCCAATGTGGCATCTTGCAAGGCGTGCAATCCTCGTGTAACCATCGGTTTCAACATGGGGGCCACCGAACGAAAGGTCGATTTCAGCATATCTCCCCAACCATGTCCTCGATGTCGGTCGACGCCTCGGTACACTGGATACATGACTTACGAGTCTTTAGAGATTCGTTTTCGAAAATGGAGCTTAACCGTGACTTTCCTTTTGGTGAATGAAATATTTTGTCCCAGATCTCCTTCAATAGCAATGTTAACAGTGTCAAAATACGACTTACTGACGAGTAAATAGTGCGGATGTACAAATTCGCGGTGAACGTGATAGGTGTTATCCATCTTCCTCGTCAGCGTTCGTGGCAGAATCTACTTTCAAAGGAATGACACGCTGTAACGGTACAGAGATGTGTCTCACCACGTTGTACTCCACCATGTTAGAGTACACAAAGATCAATCTGAGTCCTTGGTTCAATTCTACCGGGGAACAAAAATATTTAGCAAAATCCAGGTTGTTTCTAATGGTTGGTATGGGTCCACCCTTAAGTATTTTCATGTCTCCACCCAAAATGTCATACAATTGAGGACAAAAGTTAATACCTACCACTTTTTCCTCAGTCAAAAATTTTATCAGTAGGCGACGAGGTACTTTATGATACTTAATGGTTACACGGTTTTGTTTTTTTGTCAATTTTTTTTACCAAGCAGTGCATTGAATCTAGTAGCAATCGCGATCACCAAATCTTGACCGCTAAAATAATGGCCTGCACGAATATGCAACCCATAGATGTACCATTTAATTAGCTCGTTCGGATGTACCATTTAATTAGCTCGTTCGGTGGTATTGGCTTAGCGTCAGCTTCAGTTACAACAGCTGAGTGAGTGCTCAAGTATTCTTGCACTTGAACGTCATAAACTTCGACCTTAAACCAGTTTTGATTTTCGACGATGTTTAGAATTTGTGTAGGGTGAATGATTTCCACAAAAGTCACTTCCCAATGGGCTTAGTGATCCAATTGGATGGCCTGAGGTAATTTGGCCTTGTAACAACACAAAGTACTGTTGGGAAACACCTCAATGGAACTGTCACTGGGTAGCGTCAAGTAAAATTGGTTGTTGTTGTTCATAATTCTGCTGCTGTCCGATGGGTTACTCGAAGTCATAGAAGTGTCTAAAAGAGGATTTTTTTGGTGATAGTTGTTGTTGTGGTGCTGACTGGCGTTAGCCACAAGGCTCCCGTTTGAGGAGTATTTAAGAGAGGGATTATGAAGAAGGTAATCAATGCAACTGCCCATTAAAATGGTTCACAATTGTTTGTCTCCTTGTTGCAAACTCAAATTGGCAATGGCCGCACGGATGACACAATATACGTCAAAGATTTGGCAGGAAAAGACTATTTGCATTTTAGGCACACGTTCTCCACACCACACCCACAAGGGCTGCTTTTGAAAATCTTGCGAAGAAGAACTCGGTTAAAGAGTGGTCACTGCGATCGTAGCGGTTAGGTCTGTGTGGAAGGGCATGATGGTCACTTCTTTTTATAGTCGATCACTTGCGAAGCGACGATTCAAAAATCAAAACAGAGGATATCGTTTCCAACGTACTTTGACTTCTCTGACTCGATGTTTTCCTACTTTTCTGGTTCTTCGTTCGAGAATACTTTCGATGTCGCACACTTCGTCTTCTTTTTTGGTTACGCGTTGTAACTCGGGCAAGTAAAACGTTTCTTTTAACACTTCCCCGTTCATGTCTTCCAATTTATAGACGGCAGGATGACGGCCGCGCACTCGCCCAGTGACAACAAATAGTTCGGTGGTCCAGTTTGGTAAGTAACCTTAGTCGAAGTGCATTGGTTTTGCCAATGCGATCCCATTATCCTCCGGGTCTGTTGTTCTTGCCAACAATGAAATTCCATCCATCGCTTGTACGACACTGAAGTCAGTCACGTCAGAGATCTTTAAACTCCAGAGGTCCCTTTTATCTTTTTGTTCCTTTTTTTTCTTGCTTCCATGAGCCCTCCCAAAATAGTTCCCAATACTCCTTTCAGTAAGGGTCCTAACAACATGGGCAAAATTCCTCCGCGTTGTGCCAACATCTTTTTCTTTTGACGAATGGGTATTTTATTATGGACCATTTGGCGAAGAACGTGCCGATGCTTAGCTAAGCATTCTTTCTGATGTTTATACAAAGGCATCGTGCCTTTCAAGACATTCAGGCAACATTCACATACAGTATTGACGAAGTCCATGGATGAATGAGTTGTTTTTGCATGGGTAAAGGAGCTTTGGACAGGACACACAACATGTCACAATGTTTGGATAAACGAGGACGAAGTCTTTTCCTTTTTTTCCTTTTTTAACCAGAATGTGGGGCGCACTTCTTTTGGGGGACATCTTTGGGCGTTCGGGAGCACAAAAACACTTATCTCATCCTTTACTGGGATTTTTCGCCACTGATTGTCTTTACGTCGTATCAACTCTATAACATACAGGTACTTTGTGAGCAGCTGATACTGCAGTTAAAGAGGAAGATAGTGTCACCGCTGGGGAATTTTTTGGAGACGCGGGTTTCCATTGTTTCATCAAAAGAGGAAAAACGGGTGTCAAATTTGGTTTGGCTTTCATCACCAACAACGGAGAAGTGGAAGAACCTGAGGCTACTGGAGATACGGTCACCTAGCTGCAGGTCGTGGTTTGCGATTGTAAGGTTGCGTCCTGGCCGAAGTGTCTCTCTTGCACGTTGAAGCTATTTTCTGTTGGCTTTTCTTTTTCTGCGGACTTTCTTTGTCTTTTTCTGTGGGCTTGTCATTTTCTGGGGGTCGTGATCTGGTCTTGATACTGTTACTCTTTTTCCTCTTTTGGGTTCGTTTGGCTTTTCTGGGAGTGACTTTGTCTTGGTTAGGACTTTGGGGGGCATTAGAATCCCATTTTAAGAAGGAGCGAATGATGACACCTCCTAGAGACCCGCTACCGCCAGGTTTCAAAATGATTTGCTTTTCGGTTTGAGTGTTGATGCGGAGATCGGCCAGTTGTGTCAAGGCTACTTTGTTTCTGTCAAAATAGCGTTTGGATTGATGTGGAATGTGAATTATGCCTTGCAGTAATTTACGTGCTGTCACCGTAAACCATCGTAAGACTTCTTTGAGACTCGCCTCTAAGACACGAGCACGTATTTGTGGATTTTTTTTTCGCGACTGATGCCGTACAAGGCTCGAATCAATTTGACGGGAAGATGAGACTGAAGGGAGGTCATAATCACACTGTGTGAGACAGACCCAAAGCTTTTATAGACTTTTTTGTTAAATCGAAGACGAGGATGTTTACACGACAGGCCCTCCGTCTTGGCACCAGTGGTGAAACAGATGGGTACGAAGTCGCAAGTGGGTTTTAAAGGCGCGAGTAAATATGTGTGTGGGGTTTGAGTGGCATCTTCGTACGCATGAGTCATCCAAGGCGTTCCTAACTGTTTGGCTAAGACTTGCACTTGCGATTTATCTCTAGGGCTTTTAAACAAGACCATGAAATCAGCATTGAAACTGATGGTGCGGCAGGCTTTACTTTCTTAAAATAAATATTTGGTGATGTAAATGACACTGGCATCACGATGATGCACTTTGCGCGTAAACCATAGTTTAATTTCTTCTTCGTCTTCTCCTAACATGTCGTCGAAAATGACCAGATGGGTTTGACTGGGGTCAGACACGATTCCGTCGTCTTCGCCAGGAATGCCTTCCACAAACACGATGGAATCGCCTTAACTTTCTCGCAAGAGCTGTCCGAAAATTTCCACTCTTTGTAACACTACACGATCCATTAAGTTTTACGGTTGATCAAATGATGTTTATGTTCGAGCAAACGTTTGACAAAATCGGTTTTTCCTGAACCACTGAGTCCGGCAATTTACATGTTAACGGGATGGCGAAGATATAAGGCCTCCCAACTGGCATGACTTAACTGTTCGTCGATGACTTTGAAAGTGGATTAAGAGGGAGCAGAGACAACAGAGGTAGCCTTAGTGCAGGGAATGTCACTTTTGGCACGAAGACAGACAAGACAATAGTTTTTTTACTATTTCAGGAGAAGTTAATTTTTTTAAAATGGAACACCACGAAAGACAAATATCCATCAAATCCAAATAATTAAGAACTGCGATAAAATACACATCAAAACGATGAAAGTGGAATATAAACTGTACAACATGTTTTCTGGCAACAAAGGTGCCTTAGGGACAGTGTGTAATGTTCTTCCAGTCTCAACACTGGGCACAGTCACACAGGTGTCCTCCCGGAATGGTCTTTCGGGAATGTCCATGGTACTCCTGTCCTGAAGGGGGTGGTTTTCCTCGGTGTCAAGTTTTTCTTCTGGCATTGTCACTAACACAGGTTTAAAAGTTGGTTTTTTCACTGAACGTTTGAATTGAGGATCACAGCTCTTGGGCATAATTAGCCACTTTTTCGTCCAAGCCTCGAAACCCCAATTTTTCCAATCACGTACATCTGTCCAATGATGTTGCAAGTCACAAGCTATATAAACATCGTCGTGCACATCTTCAGTACATAAAAGTTGACGATTCTTTTTTCCCGTTGAGGTCAAGAGGTGTCCAGATGAGAACGCAATGCTTTAACAAAAAGAGTCTCTCGTTGACATTTAAAGGGACCACTTTCGTGTTTTATTTGGTGGTAAATACGGTTCGTAAAGAGTCGACAAGGAATCGACTGGTAAATGAAATCCCAGAAACCAAATCAATTAGACACACTCCACATGTCGACCCCCAATTCACTGGACACAGTTCTCGCAACAAGTGTTCGTAATCCTCCACCGTTTGAATACTCTTATTGTTTTCCTTCCACGGAATCTGTAGTATCACCACTGATAAAGGTCGTGGCATGGTAAGTCGTTTTTATACCTCTTTTTCTCGGATGCATTAAGTGTACTTTCTGCACAGAGATGATCGTACTCCAGTGGCGAATCTAAATGGTTTAGTCACTAACTTTACACCGATTGGAAGTTTCCTGTTGAACTAAGTCTAAGTTGTGTAAAAGATTTTGGTAACCCTCTAACTCTTCCTCTGGAATTCGTTGCAGTATGTCTACCTTGTATCAAGAAGAATGAGTCACAACAAACCTTTCCTTCTCGCCCACGTCCAGTTTAACAATGTCTGACCACTGGAACACTTTCATGGGAATCAGTCCTCTTATAGCATTCAGGTACAAGTGGTTTAAACATCGGTGTCGTGACGGATACAATTGATCTTTGCTTTTCACTTATAGTTTGACAAGCTCTCGGTAAATGCTTTCTCTCAACTCCACAGGCATATCACAAATGTTCTCTTATAAAGTATCCATGATCATATTAGTCATTATTATTTTATTTAAAATATTCCCCTAAAGCGAATGTAATGGACATAGTGAATAATTTCTGACATTGCCATTTAGGGTAACGGTCAAGAATGTCAAAAAATCTTCTAATTTAAACGGTCGGTCCATAGCGGAATAATCGAATGAACGCAGACTTGTTCCAGAGAAATCTGACGATTTTGTTGACTTTTTTCACTTTCTTCTTGTGAATTTCTCGACACAAAAGTTCTACAGTCACCAATTGAGATTTTGCTCTAGCAAGTCCCTGTCAATCATCCTTAAAGGTCTTCTCTTGCAGTTCTTTTGGTAAACATTGAGTATTACTTTTCAAATTGGGCGCAAATACTTGTCTCTGTGTTGTCCAACGTCTGACTACTAGCCAAGCTGGTATCTTAAACGACATGGTATACCACTTCAATGATCAGAGTCCCACTAAAGGTAGGTGGTGACAATGAGGAGACAATCGAGCATGTTCCAGGTAAACCGAATCTTTCTGTTCCCACTAGTGAAGTGACACACCGCAACTGAAGCACTTGACTTTATCCCCTTTACGCAAGTAGATAAATCCGGCTCTTGCTAATTCTTCGTGGGTAGGTCCTCCCAGATATATGATCCATGGTCTTTGAACGTTTGTAATCGACTTTCAAAGTCGCAGTATTCAGGCAAATGCACAGGGAACGAATATTCGTCTTTCACAGGTTCATATCGATGAGGGTAGGGTAAAATCCGCAGAAGTTTTCTCAGTTTTGGATGACATCAGTAGGGTGGTAGCTGCATGGTTTCACGTGGAGGATGACAATGACAATGAAATCCATTAAAGTGATATGGTGTTCTGTAACGACTGTCACCGCTTTAGCATCCGTCAGGTTTGACACCAACATCATCACTTTAGTGATAGTAGTATTAGTCATAGAAAAGTTCCTTTGGTGTGGTACTGTATCGCTAAGGTCACAGCGTACGACATCGCTTTCATCGCAAGGCACAACATCTTTCTCGCTTGGTCTTGGTAGCTACAATGAACAATCGGTCTTAGACGTTGTACTTTTTTATATGCTGACCAATATCTACGAGTCCGTACGGTAAAGTGACGTGGTTGGGACGGTGCACTTGCTTCTGGTACACGATTTGATACACATTTTCCAAAGGCCGACTGGCTATTTGGTTGGTGTGTGGGTAAGCGTACTCTTTAAAGTTTCCATCCTGTCCAGACTGCAAGGCTTCTTTCAGTACGCCAAGGTTCACTACTCGACTGGTGCGATAATTTCGAGTCAATCCTTTCACTTTACACTCGGTGCGCACTTCTCCTTGTTTGTCCTGGTATTCTCAGCCGTAATTTTTGGGACCGCTACTAACAAAACTTAGAGTCTTGTCGTCGGTCTGTTCGTCTGTCCAGGCTCCTAAACGGTCTCCTTCGATGTCAGGGTGACGTCCATGTGTTTCATGCATTTGGTTTTATCGTGAATCATCTGGAAGTAGCGGTAAGGTTCTGTCAAATACTCCGTCTTGGGGAAACACGGTCGTTGTGCTATTTTACCCCACCAGCAATTTAACATCACTTTGGCAAACGATCGCCTTCCTTCGTTTTTCTCCACTTGGTCTAAAGTGATGCCTTCCTGCTCCCAGTATTTCTCTTTTAATTGTATTTGGTCTTCAGGAATGTGGCACCTGGAAGAATATCCGCTGTCTTCTTGTTTCAGTTTCTTAAAGGTATCCACATTTTCTGCGAAGTGAAATTTTGAGTTTGGTTACCTTGTGGTATTTTTCTATCTTAGGAAAGTGGTAAATTTCGTACACTTCTAACAATTGGTATCCCAGGTCCAGAGATTGAAACAATTTCACACTGACCCACGTTCCCATCAAGGTGCGTTTTTCCTGGGTGTGCTAACAAGGCTGATCTTGATTGCACATTTCGGCACAAGTACGGCACAAGGTAAACATCCGTTTTCCTTGGCAATGGCGAGGTAAAACGGGATGCTACAAGTCCGTGGGAGGCAAGACTTTGCACTTGATCAATCTTTCGTATTGTCAAATGTTGTCCAGGTCGATGTGTTCCGTCAGCAATAGCGGATGCCCTGCTGTAATATGACAATATTTTCACACGTAATGATACAGCGAACACACGTCCAAGTATTTGATTTCTTCTCCTTTCTCCCCGTCGGCTTGGTACAGCAAACAGGTGGCATTTGTCCGTCCTCCGTACAAACTGTCCCACGGGTTCAGAGGGTCCACCAGCTTGTAACTTTTGACAATGCGTTTAATCTCGGGATCGGTTTTCAAACGGTGATCGTACTCGTCTTCCCACATTTCCACCATTTGGTATCCTTGCTGTTCTAACTTCAATCGCCGCCGACAAATGGCCTGGGACAATTCTACCATGGTCTGTTGTAAAAACTGATTTTTTGTGTCACGTTGAGGGTAAGAGAGGGGACATCCGTGAAATAAGCATCCGTTAAACTCGTACACGATCTTGGGGTTTTCTAAGTCACAGCCTTCCACCGAATACCTTCCGATGGTCTTTTCGCCTCCTCCGTTGCGAGCATGTTGAATCCATTTATCTTCCTTGTCGCACAAGTAATGTAGCCATCGCAGGGCTTTGACCGAGTATTGACGTTTAACAAAGTTCGTCGTTTTAGGGCTGATGACAGCCAATAAGTTTTTGGGCATGAATCGTTGGCGATACACTAAGGAACACGCTTTGGCAATGGTACAGGCTTCTTTCAAAGGATCGACACCCCCGTGTTCCATGAATAATTCTCGAAATTATTCCACAGCAACGCCGTAAAATGTCCACATCGGAACGACAATACTTTAACATTTCTTCCTGAAAGTCGAAGGGGTCCGAGGTGTGAGTCTGGTACCAAGCGTATAAAGCTTCTCGTTGTTCTGTACGCATGTTGTCGGGGTAATAGTAGTGAGCCTCAGGCAAATGGGGTAGAACTGCGTGTTGATTGGCTTCGGTACTGAAAAGTGCGGAAAATAGCATTTGGCCATTTCTGTCATTCCAAACGTTTTAGGCATTCGACTCAAAGCCATGGCCAAATAACTCGTCGAATCTTTAAACTGCACTTGTCCCACTTACATGGAAATGATTTTGACTCCTGTCAAAGTTACTTTAGAACGTTAGGTACTTTGTTCCGTATAGGATCTCAAAAGAACGGTCTATCGTATCCCGAAAAATTGGCAATGTGACTTGGCAATGACAATCTCAGTCTCGTCGCTATGGTTTAAGATCCACTGGGCTAAATCGGAGAGCGTGTTCGATCCCCGAAATATTTTTTAACGTCCTTCATGGATCTTGCTACAGTAAGGGCAATGACTAATGATAGGGTCTTGGATGCACTACGCGCAAGTTTGATGAGCCACACAGAAATTAGGATGTGAATGACGGTCTCTTGCATGCATTCGAAATCGAAAAAGGTGAAATTGCCTTTCTTCTGGTCATCTTCCTCCTCTTGTTTGGAATGGTATTTTTGAAAATAACATTCGTGTTCCAAGTCCACGATTTGGTGACAAATGTGACATCGTTTCTTTCCTGAACATATGTATGCCTTAGCATTATTGATACGTATGCCTTGTCCACAAGTAGGGCAAAATCTCAGGAGTTGACAAGCACTTTTCTGCTGTGAACCTTGCGTCTTCAAATGTTGTTGGTAACAGGCAGGGTTGACAAAAATGCGCTGAAAAGCAGGGCAATGCACTCGTTTTTCTCCTTCGTCAAGACAGGGTTGAGAGGCCAAACAATCCTCACATTTCGATCTACAATGCTTGTGTTGGTCTCGATTGTTATGGCCATAGTCACATTTCTTGCAGTAATAACTATATCCCAGGAATCCTGAGATACGGTTAATGGCATCGAAATGTTCATCGTGATGATAGACTTGATAGACGTGAATGTATATTCCATTCCGTCTTTGAAATTTTTGCCTCGAAATAACAAAGCTCCACACGCTTCTTGAGGGTGCACTTTCAAAGTGTAGCGTGGAGCCAAGACGTCTTTCAATTTGGGCATTTCTGGAATGCCACAGGGTGTGTTTTTGGTTTGCCCCGCTTGCTGTAACAAGAGTTCTGCTTCCCTTCGTTGTTTGGCTCGGTCCGATTGTAGAATTTTCTCCCAGGCTCTTTTCCATTCTGCCGTTGGTTCTTGTCGGCATACGTTCGTCCCACAACGATGACATGGGCTAAACACATTTGGTCATAAGTGTTGTTAATTTAAACGAGGCTACGCTTGATGCTACGAAGTTCGTTCACCAATAACACTTGTCTGCGTTGTTTGGTCCCTTTGAGGAGAGACACATGGGCCATGGACAGTGTCGCTTTTCCGTCGGTGATGTGAAACTTGTCGTTGGATTGTTGCACTTGTTGAACCTTGTCAATGATTTTGGAACGTGACAGTTCTGACGGGCTGCTAAACTCGATCCAAACGAGGAACTTCAAACCGTCGTGATGAATGGAAAGTCTCAAGCGATCGTGTTCTTTGGCTTCATATTGCCGTTTCAGTGTGGTTAACAAAGAATCCCACACCTCGGTATTGAACTCTTCTGCTTTTTCCAACGGTACGTAGGACTTGAAATCTTTAAACTTCACCGTATACGTGTAGGCTGTGTTTCTATATTTTCTAGAGGAGCGCCTTTCCGTCTCTCAAATGTGGTAATATTTTTCAGGGTTTACAGATGGTGGTGAACATTGGTTGGGTGTAGACTCTCTGGCTCTGGATTCTGGCTCACTCACGTCATCTTCAAAATCGTTGGCATGAATCTGAGCCAAAACTTCGGCTACTGTGCGAGATGATAAATCATGTTTATGTCTCTTACTTTCTTCTCCTTTCTCCACGACATGATGCGATCGTTTCATATTGACTGCAAAAAGTCAAATGACTACGTCTTAAACGCCATGGGTCCCTATATCCATGTCAGACCAGTGTCTTCCCTACATAAAGATCAGTGTCTTCCCTTTCAGTATTCATTTCACTCTCAAAACGACCAGAACGAAGGAAGAGCCTACACAGATCGAACTTCTAATCAGAGCTTTGCGAGGTGTCATACGAAAGTTTTCTTCAGACATGCCGACGGACTACTCCCCCTCCTTTCGAGATAAAAGTCAAGATACTTGCTATGTCTGTAAGAAGAATGGGCATTGGGCTACAGAACGTCCAGACCGTCATAAAAGCAAGACAGGTGTCAGAAGAGACAAAAGTCAAAATACCTGTTATCATTGTCAAGAGAAAGGACATTGGTCTTCAGAATGCTCTAATAAGCAACAGGAACAAGAGGAAGAAAGGGAATCAGAACAGGAAGAAGAGGTACCCTCCCGAAAGGATGACCCCAGACACATCCAGAAAGAGAAAAAAGAGAAGAAAAGAAGAGAGGAGAAAGTGAGGACGAAGAGGAGGATCTACATTCACGCATTCACACACGTACATCATGGGGCAAAAAAAAAATGTATTTTGAATTTTAATTGATTTTGGCAAAATGAATGCTATCTCTTTTCGAGATAGGTGGGTAGCCCTGAAAAGGGCCTTTGGGTGTTTGTTTAAAAACAAACACAGGAACGTGACGTAATCCGCTTTAATTGCCTTAAGCCTTTGCCACGGCCAAGGCCTACATCTGGACTGGGGTGATATCTCAGGCGTAATAACAGGGTTGGGTTGTTTGGTTCGGGAAGGTCTTTTTCTCTTGGGTCGTAATAAAGAAGTCTGATATATTTGTTTCAGAATCCTTAACTCTGCTGAAATATCTAAGAGTACAGTTACCGTATGACTTTCACTGTCCTCCTTCTCTCCTAGACCTATTTTCCTGTCTGCTGCTTTTCAGGGCCACTCATATGCCTAGAAAAAATTTGCTTTCTTGCCTAAAACAAAATTTTTAGTCGGTTGTATAGTTGTTTGTGTGATAGATTGATGTTCATCAATCTATATCTGTATGTTGTATGTTGTATTTGTTATATATGCATATGTCCCACCAGTCCCGTTTCCGCCAATCGTTTTAGGTTTTTCCCCCGCTATTTGGTCCCGATTGAGGTCAGCCACTTGCAACATTGCTGCCAGTGTCCAGTACCGTGAATTCACTCCTGTTCCATTCATATTGACCCTATACAGGCACAATTCATTCCTTATGTTAAATTCGCCTTGACCCCATATAGACCCACCCATGTTAAAGTCCCATAGTCCCCATAGTGCCGCGACACATTGTTGACTGCGATTTCCATAGACCCTATATCGTCCCACTATACTACTGATAACTTATAACTGTCATCAGTTCTAATTTGGAAAAAGTTTGATGATAGCCATTGGTACGATACACATACAAAGCTCTAAAGATATGTGTATTGACTGTAAAGATATCTCTAATGCATGATTTTCTTGGAATTGTATATTTTCAGCCTTGGAAATATAACAAGTGTTGCTGCTACTAGTGCAGTGGTACGTTACATGGAAATGTTCCTGTGGAATAGAGCGTGGACCACTGAATGAAAACCTCTGACTGGTAGGTGCAGGCGCTTCATTTGCATAATGTGTTATTATATTTGGTGCAATTGGGGCGGATTAATAGTGTTTGACAAAATTTTAAGAACGCAGGTCCGACATAACACATTTCTGGTTGTTGCATGCTTTGCGGTAGCTCTTGCGAGATTATTATTATCATTATTGTAGCCAGCGATGTGCATAGCCTGTGTCTGGATCAGTATTTTCTGTTAGTTTCTAGCATAAACATTTCTCGCATTTTAGTCTATGTGGGCAAGTTTGTTCTCACAACCTTTTTTTTTCTTCCATTAAGGTATTTGAATTTCTTGACCCAACTGGTGCCGGCAAAAATCCATTGCTCATTTTGCATAGGTGCATCCCATGGGTTACCTGGGCAATAATGTATGGTCAGGTCACATAATCACCGGGACGTTTGTTTTTATAACGTACGTAGATACAGGACACCTACCTGGATATATGGGGTTAGTGTACATTCTTGATTTTTCATTGCTTTTGTTTCTTACGTCCTCCCCTGTCCTTATCTTCGTCTGGCCCTCGTTAAATACGGAATTTTCTAAATATTTAGTTAACAATCTTGTTTTAAAGAGAAATCAGCCCCACCCCCTCTGAAGTGTCTGTGTTCTTCACCCCTCCTCTGTACCCAAATGTGCGTCCTGTGGCTTAGTGGTTAGAGCGTCCGCCTCAGATGCGGGAGGTCGGAAGTTCGAACCAAAAACTTATAAAAATGGTGCTAACATTTGCCTCACAAGGCGCTCAGCGTTAAGAGGTTAGTATTGGGACTGATTGTCCTAGTGTTAGGATAACGTGACTAGGTGGGACATGGGCCTCAATGCTAGACATCACTATAAACTGACACACTGCAGAAATCATTGAAAAATGTTAAAAATATTTAAGCTACGTTCAAAATCCAGATCACTCCCCACACACACAAACCAGCATATTTTTAAACCATGGTGGTTAATAAATTTGATGATTTTTAAGGGCCCAACAGCGAAGATTGAAACATTTTATTCATGTAAGCAGCAAGAATGTTCTTGCGTGTGAGTGTGTCTTTCTATCAGGACAGACGTTAGGTTGATGTATACTTTAAGTAACAACAATACTGTTTCATAGTGTGTTTCTTATTCATGATAAATGATCTACTTTGATTACTTTTCTCTCTCGTTGGAGAGCCATAATTTCTTTAATTTAATACCAGGTAGAGCGATATCAGAGATATCGAGCTTATGGTATGGCCTTGCATAAAGATTTTCGCGTGAAAATGACTCATATACTAGAAATAAATGCATAAATAAAGCTGTTCGCATTGTTTATAAAAGAAAACTGTTTTGATTCTTAAAGTTATAAAATTATTTCAGATATATTAATTTGTACTATTTTATTTACGTATTTATCTATGCTAACTCTGTAACTCTCTTACATTGTCTTTAACGATAATGCATGATTTCTAAAATCTTCATGAGTTAGTTTCACTATGATGAGTTGCTTCCCTTAGAGATCCAACGTTTATTGTTCTTAGATTTATACGCAAACCAAAGTTCGCATGCAGCATAAGCACCCTTTTGCAGTATTAAGTTTACGGATACTAAATATTTTGATATTGTGGAATTTATAACGGGTTAATGTAATAAGAGAATACTTGTCAAATACAGATTTTGATGGAAATTTTATCCCTACTTGTCTTTATGAGAAAGCCATTTCCACTCATGATCGTACGTTATTTTCTCTTAGTGTCAGATCAAAAGCTTATATTTAAAAAAATACTAAATGAACCTTTTATTACACTCTTAAATAAAAAAAAATATTTTCATACGTGATAAGATTCATCTTCTTTGCCGTAGAGCGCCAGCACCTTGGTGCATATCCTTTGAATATTCTCTCTCTCTCTCTCTCTCTCTCTCTCTCTCTCTCTCTCTTAAGCTAGACATTATAAAATCATATTATTTCATTATATATATATATATATATATATATATATATATATATATATATATATATATATATATATATATATATATATATATGCATATGTATACATACGCAAATGTTGTCACGTCCAGATTGAATAATCCAGTACTTATCTCAGTCAAATGTTTAAAATAAAGTTAATTATATGCGGAGAGTTAAGAAGAATCAATAAATCTGGTATTTTTCTTCAGGAAGGCACGAGAATAACAAGCTAATAATCTTTCTGTGTACACCCACTTCCATACACACCATACATATTCTGCACAACAACAGTACATTGAATCTTTAAAAAGAAAACTTAAATAGGTCAAGGTACTCGTGTAGTACAATAGGTCAAAATATGGCTTATCTTCACTTGCAAATAACTTATCTCTTATCTACGTATTCCCATTCTAACTTCAAATAACGTAGAATCTAGGCAACAATGTCACTGTTATAAAATAGTATATAAACAGAGAGTTGCAAAGTAAGGGTGGAACCGTAACGCTTTCGAATGGACAGTGCAAAAACAATCAAATTATGAGTAACCACTGATGTACTCCATGAAAGGATTTCACAAACATGTACCTTGAATACCTTCCATGCTGCCTCTCAGACAGGCACTAACTAAACACAAACCATAGCACAAAATTATTATTATTATTATTATTATTATTATTATTATTATTATTATACTACTAATTATTATTTCTATTATTATTATTATTATTATTATTATTATTATTATTATTATCATTATTATTCTACTAATTATTATTATTATTATTATTATTATTATTATTATTATTATTATAATTATAATACTACTACTAATTATTATTATTATTATTATTATTATTATTATTATTATTATTATTATTATTGTTATTATTATTACTATGCTAATTATTATTATTATTATTATTATTATTATTATTATTATTATTATACTAATTATTATTATTATTATTATTATTATTATTATTATACTAATAATTATTATTATTATTATTATTATTATTATTATTATTATAATAATTATTATTATTATTATTATTATTATTATTATTATTATTATTATACTAATTATTATTATTATTATTATTATTATTATTATTATTATTATTATTATTGTTGTTGTTGTTGTTATTATTATTATTATTATTATTATTATTATTATTATTATTATTCTCACTATGGAACACGAGATGGCAAACAAATGCATCATGTCCTGATTGAATGTATTTACTCTGAACGTTGGTCAAAATGATTCAGTAAATACGTAACTAAGTTAAGGATTCTGTAATTTTACTTAAAGTTTGAAACAGGTTTCGAAATTTATTTGTGGGTCTCCCTTTAGACTGGGAAGTGGTGGGGATTCTCTTTAGATGTGAATATACCTTTTGCAACACTAAATAGTATATTTTTTTATTAATATATTATCACTGATGCACATTGAGAATTTTGGTCAGTAAAACACCACACGCCAGCACATAAATATGTAACAGTAATGTAAAATATTTTAAAAAGATAACAGAAATATAAGTTGTACATTTGTGAAAAAGTTTTACCATTAGCTGACAAATATAATTTGTATTTAAATATTGTTCTTTAATAACATTATAAAATTAAACTAAACACAGCCCTATAATGCACGCATGACCTACATAATAGTGTACGTCAACTTCGTCGTATAGGAGTGTTGCTTGATCTCAAATAAAATAGTTTTGTTATTCCAAACTTTGATGCTAAAATATTATTACAAGAGACTGTTCATTCCTGACTGTTGAGTGATCTGCACTTTAGTTATCATGATAAAATTTCCAGACGAAAATTATCGATCGCTATGGACTTTTTCGGTTGCAGCTGGGTACTAACTGGATCAAAAAAAGAAAACGTCGGGTCTCGTCATTTCCAGAACAGGGTAGTACAATTATTTTTCAATATGTGGCGCTTCGTTGTGACGTCATATCTGTTCACGCTCTATCACACAACATGGATGGCATCGTCTAAATAAAGTATAAATAACATTCAATCTCTAAAAACATCAGTTAATAAATAACTTAAAGAGGTAATATCTAAAAACTTATAAATAACATAAGGTAGGAAACACCCGAAACACCTCGACTAGTAATACCATAATAACCTTGAAAATCTCTCTTCATACATGATATCTACTAAGAACCTCTATAAACAGCATAGAACATCCCCCCTCCTTTTAGAACATTTTGAAGAAAAAAAAAATCGAGGAAAACAAAAAGAAAAAAAAAAGAAACGCAAGAAACACCAGGCAAATGCAACAAGAAACCAGCGATGTAAAGCAAGCAGGACCGTTTCCGAGCTCTCCTTCCCACTAATGACAGCCAACCATTTAACTGTAGGGACCTTTATGGACCCACAGATTGAGGCCAAACTATCAGGGTTCCTTGAATCCATAAAAGCCTGGGGGAGGTGGCACCATCCCCTTCCCCAGGAACAACTAGCAGGCTGCGGTGCAGTCAGAAAAAAGTGGCACATGCACAATTGTGCGCACGCCACTATAATTAAACTCAACAACAACAAAATGGCATCGTCTTAATCTTTCTGGCGCACGTATCTTCTGGAGTGGTATATCAAATGCTTGGAAGGAATATTGATCGATAGTCAAGCGAAATAAATTGAATAATCGCCATTTCAAAGTATGTGTAAACATATTCAAAACAGGATACTTCCAGAGGAAAATAATAAATAACTCCTTCATGACCTGTATAATTTATCCCCATTATACATTCTGCATAGAGTGAGGTAGAGTCACGTTATGTCACATGAGAAGACACCACTATGAACTTTTATCGCTGAATATAAGATAAGCATGCTGGACGGAAGACAGGATCAGTTGTAGATTTAACACTGAGAGAAGCAACGTGGAACATATCCATGTAAGTATCAAGATGTTTTATTTCAACACAACGTATTCTGGAATAGATTATGGGAAAGACTTTTAAAAATAATCCTATACAAACAAATAATAAGACAGTAATGAATGACTAAGATGAAGGTTGCAATTTATGTACATGATCTACATTAAATCAACATGCGAATCTTTTACAGTATTGTGATGTGTCTGTTACGGTTCGGGTAGAAAACTGCAAACTAAATACTGTTACATGATATATCCGTCTTCATTCCCTTTTTTGTGACAGTCCATAAAAACTCCTTATTTATCCTCTGATTTGACCGTAGTGCCATTATGCGAAAGTTCTTTCTTGAGCCGACTAGAATGCTAATATATGACAATTCCGGTGTACTCTTCCTAACTGGTTAATGACAGTACTTGACAACTCCATTGTATTCTTCCTAGTTGGTTAATGATAATACTTGACAAATCCGTTGTATTCTTCCTAGCTGGTTAATGACAGAACTCCGTCTTTATCAGTCTTGTATAAAATTACATTTTCTATTAAAGCCATACCAAATTCCAATCACCCCACATTACTTTGATTGCGAAATGCAAACAAGGAAAAGACAACTTTTACATGTAAGATCCCTAGCAAAGGCTTCAGCGGAATCCGATGAGTCAAAATCAGCAATGACGATTCAATTTTGTGATAAACCAAATTTATTCCATTTCTGTAGAGAATGAGAAAAACAAATACAATTATAGGATCTATAATGTAGATGAAATAGAAATTAGCAGCTTCCCACAACTCCTGCTACAAATCCTAGCTTTAATTGCAAATTTGGCCCAAGATATACAAAATAAAACATAATAAGTGTCCGATTAGACTGGCTGATCACCACACAACAGACGCGTACGGACACTTAAAGGACGACATACACAAAGAAGGTTGATTCCAGGAGAGGTTAATGTCACACAATTAATGCAACGGCTCTCTGTATACGCGCTGCTACAGTTGATACGGTCAAAAACAGCTTAACGTTAAAATCAGGGGTCATGGGGTTATGGCAAGTATCTTCCATATAACAGCTGTATCTATCTCATAATTTCTTTCTCGCATTCTCCGTCTGTCTCTAAATTTGAAAGAATTTTCGTCATCCGAAAATTCCTATTGAAAATTTTGGTTCATCGAATTCCGCTGATAACGTTAGTATGGATATTGCCAGGACTTGCTGTGTATTCATCTTGTTTAAATGTCGCATATCAACGCTATAAAAATGATTACTGAAAACTGGCATGACTTCATTATCTAATGAGATACAGAACAAACGTTCGAGCAAAAGTAGACAATTTAATTTTCTATAAGTTTTATGTTCATGGTCTAGTTGGTTTTCACTAAGAAAACTAGACATTGCGTGCTGAGGGTGACCAATGCATTTTCACAACACTTATTTACTGGTTACCGCTCCGGTGGCCTAGTGGTTAGAGCGTCCTCCTCGGATGCGGGAGGTCGTGGGTTCGAATATGGTACTAACAGCTGCCTCGCTTGGCGCTCAGCATTAAGAGCTTAGTGTTAAGACTGGTTGGCCTGGTGTCACGATAATGTGACTAGGTGGAACATCATGCTACATGTCTGCTGCTTCATGCCCCAGTGCTAGACATCACTATAAACTGCCACACTGCAGACATCGTATCGATATGACTGAAAAATTGTTAAAGCTACGTTAAAAATCCAAATCACACACACACACACACACACACACACACACACACACACACACATTTACTAGTTGGGGGGAAATACAATGGCGACTTTCTTTTCTGCAGATTTTTGCTCCTAAGGTCTCACTGGATAGTTTCGTATTTTGACACACCCCTAATTTTTAAGGTAGAAGGCATGAACCTAATTATCACAAGCCTAGCGTTTATAAATTCACACATAAGCTAAATCTATAATGTGGTTTAGATTTACTTTGAGTTAGGCTTGAAAATAGGTTGGCTTGTTGGTGACTGCCTGTCACATTTAGATGAGCATTGGAGATCAAATGCGTAACTTGGGCTGCATATGAGCTGCCGACTTGCCTTACGTATTTATATGTGTCTGCTACAGAGGTAAATATCTAAAAATCTAGATGGTTGAGGGGTGATGAAAAGTATGCTAATATGTTATAGTACTAGTGAACTTTATTCATGCATAAGGCACATACTGATTCTTTTAGCTGCTTTGTCACAGGAGAATATTCAAAATAGCTATTTCTTGTCAAAAATGAATGCAAAATTTAGGGGTTGGTGGCAGTGTTGGTTCAGTATAAAAACCACCATTTGCATCAGGAATTAACCTGATTACTGCAATCAAAATCTCACATGTATGCTTTCTACAAAAATCATTAGTTTGTTTTTATTTGTATCTTCAGTGTAAAATTATTCTCATTTTTCTGTAATTGGTCATTGTTGGATGAAAATTCACCAGATAAACTGTTCAGTAAGACCTAACGTTCACGTGCTGACAATAGTGGGTCAGTAATGCAGTATAGTAGAATGCTTAGTCATTATTTGGTCATGCTAAAGTTGTTGTAGGGTTTAACGCCATTTTTCAGCACACGATAAGCTATGCATGGTGGCCAGTATTAATGGTCAACGAAGAACCCGCGAAACCCCCAGGAAGAACCACCGACCCACGAGAAGCTACTGGCAAGCTTTCTCACATACCCACATTAGCCGAATCCTAGACTCGAACCCACGCAGACAGAGGTGAGATGGCAGTGATCCGTAACGGAGAGCGCTTTAGACCACTCGGCCAGGCGGGGCCCCTGGTCATGCTAGAGTATCTTATTACTAAACAAAAGGTAGATAATGAGAGGCTGAGATTTTAATTCCCTCCCATTTGACAGAAATCTCATACAATGGCAACGAGCTTTTCTTGCCTAAGGTCAGTCATCTCTGGTCGTCTGTCTCAGATCTCCTATCTTAATTTCCTGCTGAGAAAGACATGCTAGCAAGTTTTGGCAGTTTGATTGACAGATATCTGGTGTGAATTTCAAGAAAATAATGAAAATTTCATATTAAAACTTGTTGGAATAAAACTTACATGTATATTATTTGTACAATAATCAAATAAAGAAATTGCTGAGAAAATAACCATTCTATTGAAGTCACAGATTATACCACTGTAGCAAAGACAAAAAACATAACACTTTGATTTAGATTTCCTTGTCTCGAAAACATTCACGATACCGAAATTATTAAAACTGAATGGGAAGTAGTAAACATGTCTTGTTTATTTAAGGCCATTTACACAAATAACTGAATACGTTCTAGAGAACTGGTGCCTTCATACAGGGGAATGTAGCAACAGGCGCACGATATGAGTGACACATAGAAATACTGCCACAGGGACGTAGTCAAAGTTATACGTAGCTAGCGTTACAGAGGGAATAAAGTCGTGAGCTTAAAACGGCTGCATCTCGAAACATTTTAAACTTAATGATAATGCATATATTTATGCTGTAGTCCAAATTATATCCAAAAATATTAAGATCAACAAGAGCTCTAAATTCTTTGCAACTCAACCTGCTAAGTTTGATTACGATTATGGTGATATCCTCAACGACGACGATGATGACGCTTTATTGTCATCATCATGATGATCATCTTCATCATCATCTTTTTTTTTTGCACATTCCATTGTGAATGAATACACTGTCTTCAGTATTGGTTATTTTTAATGATCTAGGTGGTTTACGATCTGGATGTTTAAAGATCTGCATGTTTAACGATCTTAATGCTCAACGATCTGTAAGTAGTGAAGGGGGATCCTATAGCCTCAATGGGAATTAGCATTACAGACCCCCTTGGGAACATATAGCCTCAATGGAAATTTAACATGGAGAAAAATCGTGGGAACATATAGCCTCAATGGGAATTTAACATAGAGAAAAATCGTGGGACGATATAGCCTCAAGAGGAATTGAACATGGGAATTGGGACTGTATAGCGTCAAAGGAATTTAAACAGGGTGGGACTTTATCGAGTCAAGGGAAATTGAACATGGGAATAGAGTGTGGGTCTATCTAGGGACTAGGGGAATTTAACATATGGAAATTGAACATGGTGGGTCTGTATAGCGTCAAGGGGAATTGAACATGGTGGGATTGTCTAGGGACAATGATGGTAGAGGGTCAAACACAACAGAGACAGAAACATACATACACTAGTACAAGCGTGAGATTTATATATAAAGCATTACCAAGACCTGAAATCTTGCTGGGGTGTTCAAAAATTTGCATAATTGTAATGATGCTATAAATAGCTATAATCAAGGAAATGCTCAACGACAAAATGGATGTGACTAAAAGTA
Source organism: Sinohyriopsis cumingii (assembly GCA_028554795.2). Taxonomy (NCBI): domain Eukaryota; kingdom Metazoa; phylum Mollusca; class Bivalvia; order Unionida; family Unionidae; genus Sinohyriopsis; species Sinohyriopsis cumingii. Next base: position 56,121,728 of record CM068840.1, read on the forward strand.
ACGCTAAAATGACGAAATTGTCCCAGAATTTAAAGGAAAATAAACATATCCCCGAAAATTAAGTTACAATGGTTTAGACTAAAATGGATAAAATTAATAACTACTTACAATATCAACTTCTGTGACGATCGTGAATAAATACCTATGTATCTATAATCAGTTGAAATTCCTATGAAATCCCACTATCTATTTATAGCTCCAACTTGTGGGTTTTTCCTTTGGAAAATCCCACTATCTTTTTATAGCCTCAGCTTGAGTGACGTTCCTGTTTATGAATTCTAGTATATATGTATAGCTACAAAATGTGGAAATCCCCAAGTCGATATTTATAGTCTCGAAATTTCCAGCGTCAGTGACGTCACTATACTGAACACTAGGGGATAAATGGCAACAGTGTTGCAAGTGGCTGACCTGAATACGCGCTACTGTAGGTAGGTAGGTAGAGTGTATCTGATAGGGATAAAGTGAGTTTTATACGGACAAACAGAGACCAATAGACACACACAACGTACGCGCGCAGACACACACACAAACACACAAACACACACACACACACACAACGTACGCGCGCCGACATACTCACACACACACACACATACTCACACACACACACACATGCTCACACACACACACATAAACACACACACTATAAAATAGATAAAATTAGTAACTACTTACAATATCAACTTCTGTGACGATCGTGGATAAATACCTATGTATCTATAATCAGCTGAAATTCCTATCAAATCCCACTATCTATTTATAGCTCCAACTTGTGGGTTTTTCCTTTGGAAAATCCCACTATCTTTTTATAGCCTCAGCTTGAGTGACGTTCCTGTTTATGAATTCTAGTATATATATGTATAGCTACAAAATGTGGAAATCCCCAGGTCGATATTTATAGTCTCGAAATTTCCAGCGTCAGTGACGTCACTGTACTGAACACTAGGGATAAATATCAACAGTGTTGCAAGTGGCTGACCTGAATGCACGCTACTGCAGGTAGGTAGGTAGAGTGTATCTGATAGGGATAAAGTGAGTTTTATACGGACAAACAGAGACCAATACACACACCCACACAACGTACGCGCGCAGACACACACACACACACACACACACACACACACATACACACATACACACACACACATACAGAGGGAAGAGGAAAAAACAAACCCCAAATATACTATCAACACAGAAGGGAGATGATACAAACCCCAAATAAACTATCCACACAAACGTACGCGAACGCATACAAACCCCAAATATACTATCAACACAGAAGGGAGATGATACAAACCCCAAATAAACTATCCACACAAACGTACGCGAACGCATACAAACCCCAAATATACTATCAACACAGAAGGGAGATGATACAAACCCCAAATAAACTATCCACACAAACGTACGCGAACGCATACAAACCCCAAATATACTATCAACACAGAGTGAAGAAGTAAAAGTTTTTTGAAAGCACCTAAGCCCTCACCTGCAATGACCAACTCTGCCAAACACCTACACCCCACCCCACCCCACCCCCACTCCCAACACTACAAAACCCATTTAACCCGTTATTTTATGGCATCAGTGTGTGATTTAGGAAACATCAAGACACAAAATAATGGAGGAATAGACTGACTATTGTTTACCGACTTGCATGCCTAAAGAGCGTGCGTGAAGGAAAACATCCTTCCATTTCAATTCTAACTAAAACATGATCCAGAGGGATAGAGATAGGTGAAAGGGCACAATTTCATAAAGTGTGAGTAGAAAACAAAACACGCCATCCTTATTATACAATGTCAAGACCAAGAGACACTTACGTGTTCTTTCTGGTCTATTCTCTTTTAGAAGGTAGTATGAAATTTCACATCAGGGCCAACGCATCGGCTCACATTGTCAATTTTTCCATTTCCATGTCTTTACTCTTTACTGGCACAAGTTCTTCATGATCTTCAATTTCTTCTTCTTCTCAATCCCTCTTCTCTGTTTCGTCTTGTTTTTGTTTATTCTCTTTTCTCGTAGGGCACTCTGAATTCCAGTGTCCTTTCTCCTGACAACGATATTAGGTATCTTGACTTTTGTCTCTCTTTCTTAGACGAAGCAGGTATTCTGGAGACAAATACCCATTTACCTTTGCAGATATAGCAAACTTCATTAGCACTTACACACTTTCGTATGACTCTCATCAAATCAACGACCAAAAGAGTAAGTTTTGTTGCCACTTTCGCATGTGAATTATGCTTTCGTATGACTTTTAGCAAATATTTGACCAGCAGGTCGATCTGTGCTGACTCTTCCATCTTTGATCATTTGAGAGCGGAATGAATACTCTGACGCTAAGACACTCTCCTTATATACAGAGACCTGCTGCGTATGAAACCTAGTCAAATGTAATTTTGCAATAAGATGAAACGATTTCATTGAGGAAGTAAAAGGCAATGATGTACCGTATCGCCTCACACAAAACCTGAAGTGTTAGTTCAAATCCGTGTCAGCGATTTCGAAGACGACATAACTGGGCTTTAATCAATGCTCTCCATTTCTGCCACAAAACCACGAGTCCTGATTCACGCCAAAAGAAATTTCGTTCGGTCCATAAAAAATAGTATCACATCTGAGAAACGCAAAAACGAACTTCCAGAAAACTGAGAACGACGGCTTACACCTACAACGTAAATGTATGAGTTCAAGTAGTGCGTAAAACTTAGTCAAATTAAATTTTTATTGTCAAGACGAAACGATCTCTTTTCAAAGAAGAAAGCAGACACCAAACGACAATGGCGATCCGTGTCACACAACACTTTTCAAAATGTGTATGATCAGAGGTTTATTTAGCGATCTGCACGGTTAAATTAAATGTTGATGTATTTTGCAATAAGACGGACACAATTTCCATGGGATCGCCCATGGTACGATTGTTCGTGCATTAGTTTAATTTTTAAAAATATTTTTTTTATATAAATCGCCTATAGGATAGACCCAGTAAAGCATGGCCATTCTCGTCACTGTCTGAATAGCTACTCAAGTCAATTCGAAGCGAACGCGGTAAGAAAATAAGTATAGCCAATGAAATGGCTTACAACGGGTGATGCATTGTTTTGTTCTAGGACTGTGTGGCATAATAATCCCTATGTTCTTGCGTTGTTACCATTACAGTGCAGACACTGAAATGTGAACTTACAAGCCCTCTTTGTGTGTGTGTGTGTGTTGTACCATTTCCTCTTACCACATCAAAATACTGAGCGTCACAGTATTGGTTCGCGTTTTCAAGCTGACCATTTTTTATATCTCACTTAAACATTTCGACATAAACACTCACACTCACATCGGTAGAATCAGAACAGACGTGTTACAGTATTGAGGGGCATGTTATCTTTTTTTTTCAAACCAATAAATTTGGGTTTGTATGAAGTAAAGAACCGAAAGTACAGTGAAACTCAAGGATGATGACCCAATCTGTCTGTCTATTGATGCATGTATTTACTTAAGAAGAAATATGACCTCTAAAACACAAAGAGATACGGCAAGCATGATTAGATTAAACACAACGATGTTTTTCCTTCACGCCTGTGTAATTTAGAGTTTCAATCGTCTTTGAACACAAACTTGGTCTCCTTTTGTAGGGCTTGAAATAATAAAAAAGCTGAAAAATCTTAAGCACTTTGCTATAGATAATTTCATCAACAGACTAAACAACATAAATACCGTTACAACAATAGAAAGCCTTAAATCTTCTATCAAAAAGAAATGCATGAAAAAAATTAAAGATTAACGATAACTAACCAATGAAACCGAATTTAACAAAGGCAATGACATGTGAAGAAATGCCTCTCACTTTGGAAAGGTAGGCGAATGTACTCTGTCATGCACCATCAACTTGAAAAAAATTATAAACAGAGAGAAACCTGAATTCAAAATTCAGTTGTTGTTATTTTTTTCTTCAAAATTATTTCGTTTCTTTTTTCTTTTTTTTGGAACAAATCTAAGCACTAATATAGAGTGGAAAAGGGAAAATGCACATACAAGCTTTGATATTTCTGAAAAAATGAGGGGATATTCCTAACGTTCATAACCACCTATATATGCTTGGACTTGTCTGTGACTTATCCACAAAACAAGATGTACATATTTCTGGTCAAGCTGCAAGTGTGTGCGTGTTTATGAAAATGGTAAAAACTTGGATATACAATTTTCTCGTGACACTTATAAAGTGAAGAGTCTGTGCAAGTGTCAAAAGCCAAAGTCATATAAGTTTTGTATTTTGTACGGCTTGTAAAGATTTCCACTTTAGGAAATGTGAAGTATCACAAGTTATTATCACAAACAGAAGTGGAACATAGGGGCTTGCAAGAAAGAAAATAACCCAGACAGTTGGTGTCATCAAGAGTGCTAGAGACGGTACCCGAACTTGCTTGCTTGCTTACTTGAATTAAAGTGATTTTCGCTCTAATGGAGCATGTATCACTGGTTTAATAACGCACCGCGTGATTTTTAATTACTCCTGGGGAAGGAAAGAGAGCCTCATCCCCCAGGCTTTTATGTACTCACAGACTATTTTTAAATTTAGCCACTCAGGTGTAGGACTAACTAGTCCTTAACAACCTGACTGAAAGGCTTTACACATGAGTGGGAATTGTCTCACCACACACTCATTTTTCTGTCCGAGCGTGGTAAAGGAGGAAAAAGGTGCTCAGCAAGACAGCCATGGATGTTAAGTACTCACCAAAACGCTAGCCCGTACTTATTTCAAATCAAGTCGTGTTTTTTGCTAATCGACAATAATAAGTACCAATAATGTGTTAACCACCTGTGCAATTAGTTAAAACCTAACGAGTCTGTTAAATTTCCTAACATATCTGTCTAATATTAGTACTTAGTGTACATAAAAATAGCCATACTGATCTTATTTAAATTATTATGTCTAAGCGACATATACCAGTTTGGTCACTGTTAGGTTTAAAAAGTTAAGTTTGTTGCAGTGTTCCAATGGGTCAAGTTTGTTTCGAGAATAGTTTAGTCAAGGAGGGATACCAAGCCAAATATGGTTCCCTATTTAATAAAAAGCAATCTTTTGGAGCCCTAAAAAAGTCTGTTTTTTCTGTTAGAAGGTAACACGTCTCTCTTTTGCTTTCACGTTCTTTCCCGCACTCCTAGTCACATGATTCTTGATATCAGGAAATGCGTAGCCATGATGGGCGGTAATGTAAGCAGCGGCTTCTACCAGTTGACTGAGGGGGTATCCAGTGTAGGTCTGTCTGTAGAATTGGGGAAGAACTCTGACCCCTAATCCCCATTGAGAAGGTCTTGGTTTAAAGGTGTCTAGAGATCTGTAGGCAACGTATTGTATGGCTCTAATAAACTGCCCTGCTATGTTGACGTCATACAATGCTTGATCTAGCCCCATTTCGGTGTACTTTTCAATGAGGGTCAGCGTCCCCCTCCTCCTCCTCAACAGCCTCAATTTTTTTTTCTGGTTCTGATACTAATTTTTCAGATATTTTCAAATCCGCTGCTATGGTGTCTGTCGCTGTTATTGTTGTTGTGGTTGTTATTTCAGCTGAGATTGCCTGTAGTATCGGAGTGAGAAAAGAACGTAGTGCCTCCGATAATTACATTTGAGTTTGCCATACCGTTTGTCTAAGATAATTGCACCTTTGTTTTGCCACCACTCTTTCCGGGACGGGTTGTTTGTTAGGTATAGTCAGCTGTTGACTAGATGTTATTTGTGTTCTCGAGGTGGGTGGAGTGCTGACTGGCAGAAACCGTAAAGTGGGCAAACGACGTCAAAGAAGTCAAAGTACGTTGGAAAGGATATCCGACCAGTTATCATTCTTGGATCGACGCTTCGCACGTCATCGACTATAAAAAGAAGTGACCATCATTCCCTTTCACACAGATTCAGCTACTGCGATCACTCCTTCACCCAATTCTTCTGTGCAAGATTTACAAAAACAACCCTTGTGGGTGTAGTGTGGAGAACGTGTGCCTAAAACGCAAATCGTCTTTTTCTGCCAAATCTTCGTGGTGTATTGTGTCATCGGGGCAGCCATCGCCAATTTGAGTTTGCAACAAGGAGACAAACAATTGTGGACCATTGTATTGAGCAGTTACATCGATTACCTGCTTCCCAATCCCTCCCTGAAATTCTCCTCGAACGGGAACCACGGGAACCTTGTGTCCAGTGTCAGTGCCAGCCACCACTCCAACAACAACTCCATTTTGGGCGGAGACACTCCTCTGACTTCCAGTATCGCCTCGGAGAGCCACAAAACTCTGGAATTATGAGCAATAACAGTCAATTTTACTTAACCTTACCCAGTGACAGTTCCATGGAGGTGTTTCCCAACAACACGTTGTGCTGTTACACGGTCAAATTACCTCAGACCATCCAGTTAGATCACGAAGCCTATTGGGAAGTGGCTTTAGTGGAAATCATTCACCCAACACAAATCAAAAACATCACCGAAAAGCAAAACACTTTCGAGGTGGAAATCCTGAATGCCCAATTGGAGGAAGAAATCAACAAAATCGGGTTTTTAGGGGACACAAGACCAGCCAGCAATCCAGCCTTCATTATCTACACCTTGAAAATTCCTTCAGGTTATTATTTTAGTGGTGAACATTTGGTGGACACTATTGCGGACAGGTTCAACTTAGCCTTTGGCAAAGCACTGAACAGAGCCAAAAAAAGTGTGAAGATTGAGTACCATAAAGTGGCTCATCGTCTCGTGATCAAATTTCAAGATACGGACAAATTGTCCCTCAGGTTCAATGGTAGTTTGTTTGAAATTTTGGGTGGACATGCAGAAATGGTCGCAAACAATATGAGCCTCAAGATCAAAAGTAATATGGATTTTTACAGAGCTTTTGGAAACCCGGTAGAACTGAACCAAGGACTTAATTTGATCTTTGTGTATTCCGATGTGGTGGAGTACAACGTGGTGGGACACACCTCTGTGCCGTTACTGCGTGTCATTCCTTTCAAAGTGGATAGTACCACAAACAATGACCAGGAAGGTGCAAACACCTATCACGTACACCGTGAATTTGTACATCCTCACTATTTACCCGTCAGTAAGTCGTATTTAGACACTGTCAACATTGCTATAAAAGGAGATCTGGGACAAAATATTCCCTTCTCCAAAGGGAAAGTTACAGTGAAACTCCATTTTCGAAAACGGTTCTCTAACGAATTGTAAGTCAAGACAGCGACGAGTGACATTTTCACCCAATAAAATCCGGCCAGATGCGTGTGGAATTTCAGTTTGCAGAAAATCTACGCGCAGATAATACGGTGAACGTCCTCCTGTATGCTGAATTGGACAATACGATATAATCCAACAGTTTGAGAGAAGTCATTCTACACTATTAGAAGTCATGGAAGACTTTTATCAATGTTTGTATAGTAGGGATTCTTTGGACATGGAATGTGAAGATCCTGAGGAAGGAGAACCCCAAGACAAAGACGAAGAAGTCATCATGACGAAGTCTAGATGGCCAGAACAAGAATCACATATAGTTTCCTGTTATGCTATAGTCTTGACAGAAAAAAATTAAGGAATTGATCAAGAAAGATTGCTATGGATGTCATAACGATCATCCCAGTCAAATTCAACACGATAAATGCTAATGCTGAGTCAAGAAGAAAAATTGGACGAATATCTGGACGAAGCTTAAAGTCTCATCTCGGAAGAAGACGTGTTACAACAGTGGTATAAAGGCTTGCGTGAACATTATTGTCCTCCATTAACAACTCAAGAGATCCATCGCATCGAAGCTCTGTTGGATCAGAGTTGGGAGACAAGGCGAAGAAAACGGTTACTTGTCAGACATTTTCAAGCAGAAAGTCAGGATCGAATTGATGACTTAAGAAAAAAAAAACAAAAAATGGATACCTGAGAACTTTATTACCTTTTGAACCACAGTTCGTACACTGCTTCTTGGAATCCTGTCGTCTGTGCTAAAGATGAACTCCCTCATCGCAAACCTCAAGACCATCAAGCTTACGTGATCAACACGGACGACAGTCATCTCCCAGGAACCCACTGGGTAGCCGTCTACTTTCCTCAAGAAGGATGTGTGAAATATTTCGATTCGTACGGATTGCCCCCTTTGGAAGACGATATCATCGACTTTATGAGAAGAAATGCTCAGACCACCCGATTCAATAATGTGAAATTACAAGGCACAGTTTCCTTGGTGTGCGGACAGTACTGTGTGTATTTTCTGCATCATCGCAGCCTGGGCTATTCCTTAGAACATTTAGTGACTCATTTTGATCCTCGTTCTTCTTCAAGAAACGATGTGAAAGTAGATTGATGGTTTTGTGACCAGTATGCTTATCTTTTGTCTCAAGCTAGGAAACGTAGTGTCCATCAATGGCCTGATGACTTCCAACAGTGGAAATCACAATTTCATTCACAACGTTGTCAGCCCTGTTTAAAGTAGAGTGTGAATTAAAAAAAACGTTTGGTATTTGAAAAAAATGTTTGATGTTATAGTGTTAGATTATTGTTAAAAAATGTTAGAGTTGTTTGTTAGTATGAATAAAAAAATGTTGTGTTTTGAAGAAAAAAAATGCCTTTGTGGTTTGTTTGGCTATAGGAATGTTGAATTGATGCTCTTTGACTTCTTTCTATCCCTCCCATAACACTATTTGAACGTTCCGGCTCGAAAACCGTGTAGCAATGTTTTCCTTCACGTCCGCGCTTTGACAATACAAACGGGGAACTCTCCAGTCTGCCCATCCATTGTTAACTTATCTTCCTACGAAGATGTGCTCAAGATTAGCCAAGTTGAACGAAGCCTATGTGAATTTGCATAGGGTCATGACAAGTCTGATACTGAGACCTGAAGAGATAGACAATATCATAATGTTGAAAGTCACTGAAGACCTGAAAGAAGAGCTCTTCAAGGAGGAATTCAAGAAGGAGAAAGAAGAATGGATGGAGAAGTACAGACTTCATAAACGGCAGAGAGAGAAGCAACAGCAGCAGCATGAACCTGACAGAGGCTTTGTCGATTGTCGTATCGACACCAAAGAGTTGTCGTATCGACACCAAAGAGTTCTTCTTCTCTTCTCCGAAGAAGCAGACCTTATCCTGTGAGAAAGTCTGTCGTCAGAGGAGGCCGCCATCTTATAACCTAAGCGATCGCCATAGCTTCAAGTTCCCAAAAAATTTCAGGGCTACCCCATACTCTCGAAAAGAAATAACATTCCATTGCCTATGATATGTTAGTCAGTTAGAAGAAAAAATACAGAAGTGAGTCTATCAGCACATGATTTCTTTATCTTGGTTAGAAAGTGTGACTCTAAGTTGTTCGTTTCCGTCGATTATCAAAATTTTAAAAATAGTAATATTCTGTAAAAAAGTGAGTGAATGTTTCTTTTAGGTCTGTGCGTTTTTTTTTTGTTTTTTTTTTGTTGGTGATAATATGGATAATGTAAGTTCGGGTACAACGAAAGTAAAAGAATTAGGCCCAGAACTCGGTGTGGAGGGAAGAAATATACCCAAGCCCCTATGTTCCACTTCTGTTTGTGATAATAACTTGTGATACTTCACATTTCCTAAAGTGGAAATCTTTACAAGCCGTACAAAATACAAAACTTATATGACTTTGGCTTTTGACACTTGCACAGACTCTTCACTTTATAAGTGTCACGAGAAAATTGTATATCCAAGTTTTTACCATTTTCATAAACACGCACACACTTGCAGCTTGACCAGAAATATGTACATCTTGTTTTGTGGATAAGTCACAGACAAGTCCAAGCATATATAGGTGGTTATGAACGTTAGGAATATCCCCTCATTTTTTCAGAAATATCAAAGCTTGTATGTGCATTTTCCCTTTTCCACTCTATATTAGTGCTTAGATTTGTTCCAAAAAAAAGAAAAAAGAAACGAAATAATTTTGAAGAAAAAAAAAAAACAACTGAATTTTGAATTCAGGTTTCTCTCTGTTTATAATTTTTTTCAAGTTGATGGTGCATGACAGAGTACATTCGCCTACCTTTCCAAAGTGAGAGGCTTTTCTTCACATGTCATTGCCTTTGTTAAATTCGGTTTCATTGGTTAGTTATCGTTAATCTTTAATTTTTTTCATGCATTTCTTTTTGATAGAAGATTTAAGGCTTTCTATTGTTGTAACGGTATTTATGTTGTTTAGTCTGTTGATGAAATTATCTATAGCAAAGTGCTTAAGATTTTTCAGCTTTTTTTATTATTTCAAGCCCTACAAAAGGAGACCAAGTTTGTGTTCAAAGACGATTGAAACTCTAAATTACACAGGCGTGAAGGAAAAACATCGTTGTGTTTAATCTAATCATGCTTGCCGTATCTCTTTGTGTTTTAGAGGTCATATTTCTTCTTAAGTAAATACATGCATCAATAGACAGACAGATTGGGTCATCATCCTTGAGTTTCACTGTACTTTCGGTTCTTTACTTCATACAAACCCAAATTTATTGGTTTGAAAAAAAAAGATAACATGCCCCTCAATACTGTAACACGTCTGTTCTGATTCTACCGATGTGAGTGTGAGTGTTTATGTCGAAATGTTTAAGTGAGATATAAAAAAATGGTCAGCTTGAAAACGCGAACCAATACTGTGACGCTCAGTATTTTGATGTGGTAAGAGGAAATGGTACAACACACACACACACACACACAAAGAGGGCTTGTAAGTTCACATTTCAGTGTCTGCACTGTAATGGTAACAACGCAAGAACATAGGGATTATTATGCCACACAGTCCTAGAACAAAACAATGCATCACCCGTTGTAAGCCATTTCATTGGCTATACTTATTTTCTTACCGCGTTCGCTTCGAATTGACTTGAGTAGCTATTCAGACAGTGACGAGAATGGCCATGCTTTACTGGGTCTATCCTATAGGCGATTTATATAAAAAAATATTTTTAAAAATTAAACTAATGCACGAACAATCGTACCATGGGCGATCCCATGGAAATTGTGTCCGTCTTATTGCAAAATACATCAACATTTAATTTAACCGTGCAGATCGCTAAATAAACCTCTGATCATACACATTTTGAAAAGTGTTGTGTGACACGGATCGCCATTGTCGTTTGGTGTCTGCTTTCTTCTTCGAAAAGAGATCGTTTCGTCTTGACTATAAAAATTTAATTTGACTAAGTTTTACGCACTACTTGAACTCATACATTTACGTTGTAGGTGTAAGCCGTCGTTCTCAGTTTTCTGGAAGTTCGTTTTTGCGTTTCTCAGATGTGATACTATTTTTTATGGACCGAACGAAATTTCTTTTGGCGTGAATCAGGACTCGTGGTTTTGTGGCAGAAATGGAGAGCATTGATTAAAGCCCAGTTATGTCGTCTTCGAAATCGCTGACACGGATTTGAACTAACACTTCAGGTTTTGTGTGAGGCGATACGGTACATCATTGCCTTTTACTTCCTCAATGAAATCGTTTCATCTTATTGCAAAATTACATTTGACTAGGTTTCATACGCAGCAGGTCTCTGTATATAAGGAGAGTGTCTTAGCGTCAGAGTATTCATTCCGCTCTCAAACGATCAAAGATGGAAGAGTCAGCACAGATCGACCTGCTGGTCAAATATTTGCTAAAAGTCATACGAAAGCATAATTCACATGCGAAAGTGGCAACAAAACTTACTCTTTTGGTCGTTGATTTGATGAGAGTCATACGAAAGTGTGTAAGTGCTAATGAAGTTTGCTATATCTGCAAAGGTAAATGGGTATTTGTCTCCAGAATACCTACTTCGTCTAAGAAAGAGAGACAAAAGTCAAGATACCTAATATCGTTGTCAGGAGAAAGGACACTGGAATTCAGAGTGCCCTACGAGAAAAGAGAATAAACAAAAACAAGACGAAACAGAGAAGAGGGATTGAGAAGAAGAAGAAATTGAAGATCATGAAGAACTTGTGCCAGTAAAGACATGGAAATGGAAAAATTGACAATGTGAGCCAAAGGAAAAACCCACAAGTTGGAGCTATAAATAGATAGTGGGATTTCATAGGAATTTCAGCTGATTATAGATACATAGGTATTTATCCACGATCGTCACAGAAGTTGATATTGTAAGTAGTTACTAATTTTATCCATTTTAGTCTAAACCATTGTAACTTAATTTTCGGGGATATGTTTATTTTCCTTTAAATTCTGGGACAATTTCGTCATTTTAGCGTTACTTTTAGTCACATCCATTTTGTCGTTGAGCATTTCCTTGATTATAGCTATTTATAGCATCATTACAATTATGCAAATTTTTGAACACCCCAGCAAGATTTCAGGTCTTGGTAATGCTTTATATATAAATCTCACGCTTGTACTAGTGTATGTATGTTTCTGTCTCTGTTGTGTTTGACCCTCTACCATCATTGTCCCTAGACAATCCCACCATGTTCAATTCCCCTTGACGCTATACAGACCCACCATGTTCAATTTCCATATGTTAAATTCCCCTAGTCCCTAGATAGACCCACACTCTATTCCCATGTTCAATTTCCCTTGACTCTATAAAGTCCCACCCTGTTTAAATTCCTTTGACGCTATACAGTCCCAATTCCCATGTTCAATTCCTCTTGAGGCTATATCGTCCCACGATTTTTCTCTATGTTAAATTCCCATTGAGGCTATATGTTCCCCCGATTTTTCTCCATGTTAAATTTCCATTGAGGCTATATGTTCCCAAGGGGGTCTGTAATGCTAATTCCCATTGAGGCTATAGGATCCCCCTTCACTACTTCTGTACGTTTAATGATCTTAATGCTTAACGATCTGTATGTTTAACGATCTGGATGTTTAATGATGTGGATGTTTAACAATCTGTATGTTTTGATCTGTATGGTTTACGATCTGTATGTTTAACGAGCTGTATGTTTAACGGTCTTGATTTATAATGATCTATATGTTTAACGATCTAGGTGGTTAACGATCTGGATGTTTAACGATCTGGATGGTTAACGATCTGAATGTTTAACGATCTGTATGTTTAACGATCTAGGTGGTTAACGATCTGGATGTTTAACGATCTGTATGTTTAACGATCTGTATTTTTAACGATCTAGAAGGTGAACGATCTGTATGTTTAACGATCTGGATGTTTAACGATGTGGATGTTTAACGATCTGGATGTTTAATGATCGTGACGTTGAACGATCTGTGTGTTTAAAGATCTGTGTGTTTAACGATCTGTGTGTTTAACGATGTAGATGGTTAACGATCTGTATGTTTAACGATGTAGATGGTTAACGATCTGCATATTTAACGATTTACGTGTTTAACGATCTGTATGTTTAACGATCTAGGTGTTTAACGATCTGTGTGTTTAACGATCTGTATGTTTAACGATGTAGATGGTTAACGATCTGTATGTTTAACGATCTGTATGTTTAATGATCTAGATGTTTAGCGATCTGTATTTTTAATGATCTAGATGGTTAACGATCTGTATGTGTAACGATCTGGATGTTTAATGATGTGGATGTTTAACGATCTAGATGTTTAATGATATAGATGTTGAAGGATCTGTATGTTTAACGATCTAGATGGTTAACGATCTGTATGCTTAATGATCTGTATGTATAACGATCTGGATGTTTAATGATCTAGATGGTTAACGATCTGTATGTTTAACGATCTATATTTTTAACGATCTAGATGTTTAACGATCTGGATGGTTAACGATCTGTATGTTAACGATCTTAATGTTTAACGATCTGTCTTTTTAAGGATCTAGAAGGTTAACGATCTGTATGTTTAACAACCTGTATGTTTCACGATCTGTATGTTTAACGATATGGATGTTTAATGATGTGGATGTTTAATGATCTGTATGTTTAACGATCTGTATCTTTAACGATATGGATGTTTAACGATGTGGATGTTTAATGATCTGTATGTTTAACGATCTGTATGTTTATCGATCCAGATGTTTAACAATATGTATGTTTAACGATCTGTATGTTTAACGATGTGGATGTTTAATGATGTGGATGTTTAACGATCTGTATGTTTAACGATCTGTATTATCAGGACTCTTTGGTCTTGAAATAAGTAATAGATAAGGATGAGAAGCAATGAGATTTGTAAAATTCAACAAATATTGTATGTCCCTAAAATACAAAAGTGAAAAATGTAAATAAATAAAAATTACGGTATTGCAAATTAATTACCAAATAATGCAGGAGTTTCTAAAACAAGTTCTAATATTTAAGTTCTGAATAAACTTTACTGACATTAAATAATCCAACGCTGGAAGCTTTGATGTGCGTTTGGTGGCCCGTGATTTTGGTAATGTGCTAAAAGTCTTTGTTGATCACAATAATACAATCCAAGAATATATCTCTAATTGACATTTCACTATGAATCAAACTTTCCATGAATATAATTTTATATAAGCACTATGTACTTCCAGTGAATAGATTATTTTGATCAATACGTTCCAGCCAAATGAAATACTGGACACAACAATGATTCTGCCTCAAGCTCCTTATATCACGAATAAATAATTTCTAGAAAAACATGTTTAACGATTTGCGTGTTTAATGATACCCGAATATAATGGATATCTTTTTAAATGCCAAATTATTTTTTTATCTTTTTAAGTCAACTCATGACTCGGGATCTGCTAGTCTGTGGTAAGTAGAACAATTTTGTTTTATGCTTATGCAAACGAGAACTTTAAAGCTGGGTGAAGAACAATACAGTCAAAAATATACACATCTACAAAACATAAAGGTTCCTTTCCATTGGTCAAACAACGTCTAGCTGTCCGGTTTAATAATAACTGGCAATGTAGAATCAGAGAATCTTTAATAGAGTCATTGTATAGAACTTTGTCTTCATAATTTGGCTATAAAGGAGTATTAGGATATGGTAACAGTGACAAAATACAGAAAACCTCTTAGCGAAATAAAGGTGTCCGACATACTTTACATCTTACATAAAGAAGATGGAGGAGACCACAGTCTACCACACTAGTTCAAAAGACTTACATTGAAAGATGAGTATCACATGGTATCAGAATGCCAACAAAATTTGCCGCCAAGAAGAAAAACTCTTACTTTCGGAAAGTTCCGAGTATGTTGAAATTTATTAAATTATCCATAGCGCAATACTCGAAGGGCACACGGTCCTAATTGTATAGAAGAATGGGAACCAGCCTGGAAATGGGTGAACATAACATAGAGTATATATATGGGTTTGGTTAGCAAGGATTGGTTGATAACGAAAATTATTTTGTCAGAAAAAGAATCTTTTGAGAGCTTATCCTAGAGTTGTAACTGGAAAAAATAGAGACATTGTTTTCTTGATGGAATTTCAGTCCTTTAAGAGTCGTGAGCTTGGAACACTCATTACAGAAAGTAGCTCCTGACTCTTTGGTGCGGAATTGAAAGCACATGTTTCAAATACATGTAGGTCCAGAACATGCCGCGGCTGATATCCTTCCCTCAACATAGAAGCTGACATCCAGGTTTCATCTATACTGATACATATAGGCTTGATCATGATCACTCAGAAATTTATAGTTATTGAATTTTTAATATCATGGTGTTTGCATTAGTTTGCTATGGAAACTGAACTAATACCGTGAGTCCTGAACATAATAATTTCAAGATTTCTGCTCAAAATGACGTAAATTACATCTATGCTTTCTCAATAATAATGATAATAATAACGATAATAATAATAATGGTAATACTAATACTACTACTACTACTAATAATAATAATAAACAACTTTGAAAGTAGTTATTATTATTATTATTATTATTATTTTACGTTCGCTCTTTCATTCCTCTAAGCTAAATTCCTTGTTTTAATAAATACATTACGATCGTTCATATCTTATATTTTATTTATAATGTTCTTACGATACTACTGAAAAAGTATTTTCAACGCTGTTTACATCTTGATGACAGCTTTCGTGTTCTCTCCCGAAAAGCTTGTATTTAAGCATATACATGAGCTTGAACAAAACATATTTTGATGCATATTTCCCACAGCAATATTTGTTAAATAGTTATATTTTGTCATACTACACCCACCCACCCACCCACACACCATAGAGTCGTCTCAATATATATATATATATATATATATATATATATATATATATATATATATATATATATATATATATATATATATTGTGACGACTCTATGGTCATAAATTGTGTAACAAAAAGAAGCACACCCAACAATTCTTTAAAAACGTAACAAACAATTTAATCTTATTATAAAATATCTTCCGGCATCCGCAACAAGTCACAGTCATGTAAAGATTTTTCAAAGACAACGGTTTTTCTGTTTTATTTGTTTGTCTTGTCTATGTTTTGTATTTGCCTTTGAAAAGACTCATTAAGAGTCGAAAGCGCTTAGGCTAGTTATATACTAGTTTTGCACTGTTCGTAGTCAGTTTATTACATCTATCTTAATCAGTCCCTTACCAACGTGATCCCTTGCTGGATCCATTGCACTTGAAAGGACTGTTATTCGCCATATGATTTGTATTCTTTATAATTTTTTTTCTGAATGTTGGCACCTCAATTAACAACTATTTTAAGATCCATAATTAATAATTTGCACATTCTCAATTCATTCTTAAATCTATTTGCAGCATATTTCTAAATATTATAGTATCACCACTCAATAAATTTCACAGTTGTCCTTGTACTCAGATTTATGGATTTGTTTTACATGTAAATATAACCGTTCGTTTGATGCGGGATATAGTTACCTGAAGTATTATTATTCGTTCCTAAAGTTTAATTGCCCAATGAAATCTTGATGTATATAATTTGCCTTAATTGTTTCAACTTTTGAGTAAGTCCAATATATCACTTGGTAGTTCTATGTGGTTTTTGAAGAGAATGACAATTAGAGATTCCCGGCTACTTATATGAAAGATTATGTTTTCAAAATATGCTACATTCTAAAATGAAAGGAGATTTTTATGTCTAGTAACTTTTAACTGAGCAAATTCTATGCCATTCAAATATATATAGCATCTTGAATTTTAGCTCTGTGTACCTGAAGCACGGGATTCAACTCTCTTAAAGGGTCAATCAATCCAAAAGTTTTCTTTATTTCCAATATCATCTCTCTCGTCTTGGGATTAGTACAAAATACATAGTCGTATAAACTTAACTCTAGACTGAAGTCACAACATACTATAATATATTCTAAATAGCATATAATATTATAAACATTTGGTAAAATTCTGGTGAATCGTTAGTTGGGATCTGTGTGTGTGTGTGTGTGTGTTCAAAGCAAGTAGGAAATTTCCATTAAGATCCTTTTTAATTCAATGTATGAATTTTAACTGAGAGTTTATGATATATTATTATCTTCATGCAGCAAATGCACTCAGGTGACTTGTCAGTGAGATAGGTTTCCAGCTAACAAGAAACATCATAATGCTTTTTCTTTCTGAAAATCTGGTGACATGCCATTCTCTAGATGCACAACGAAACAGTAAAGCTCTTACATTGGTTATTTTAAGTATACACGACTTTGGCATTAAAAACTGTATCAAACAAATTTAAGCATGTAAGTATGTATGTATGTATGTATGTATGTATGTGGTTTAAACATGCGTATAGGTATACACATGCATCTTCCTTATTTATGTGCATTGTTCTGTTTTGCAGGCCTTGTGCTTGTAGGTGTGTTTATGACAGCTATGATCCAAGGTTAGTATATAGGCTGGGAGTTTTGAGAAGGTAAGGTAAGTCATTCTGAGCGGCAGAATATTAACTCAGATTCTCTCTCACAAAAACTTACAGTTAAATGTAATGTATATTTTATCAAGATTTGCTTTATATTTGTCTGACTAATGTAATGTATATATTATGTTACAATTGCATTTATGTTTGATTACAATTACATTTGTAGTCCCGACCGAATCATACCAAAGACAAAAATAGTGTTGGCAGATGCCTCTATTTGTTCTCAACATTAAGAGGTTATTGTTAGAACTGGTCGACCTGGTTTCAGGATAATGTGATTGGGTGGGTCATGATGCCACATGGCTGCGGCATGACGCATTGGTGCAAGATATAAATGTGAACATCCACACTGCAGACATCATAGCAATATGACTGAAAAATTCTTAAAGCTACGTTAAAAATCCAAATCTCACACACACACACACACACACACACACACACACACTTATAGTATCTTACAATTGCATTTATATGATTTTACAATTACATTTGTACTATGCTATTCTTAAATTAATACTATGCTACAACTACATTTATGCTATGCTACTATTCCATTTGGGGGCCCCGAATGGAATTGCCAAGTGGTCTAAAGTGCTCAGCGTTACGGATCACTGCCATTTTACCTCTTTCTGCATGGGTTTGAGTCTCGGATTCGGCCAATGTGGGTATGTGAGAAAGCTTGCCAGTAGCTTCTCGTGGGTCGGTAGTTCTTTCTGGGGTATTCCCGGGTTCTTCCTCCACCATTTATACTGGCCGCCATGTATAGCCTATCCTGCGCTGAAAAATGGCGTTAAACCCTACAGCAACAACAATTCCATTTATACTATGCAACAACTACATTTATACTATGTTACAATTCAATTTACACTATGCAAATATTAAATTCATCCTATGCTACAATTCCATTTATACTATGCTACAATTCCATATATACTATGCTGCAATTCCATTTATACTATGCTCCAATTCCATATATAACACTGGACAACAAATTTTTACAAAAGTCATGTTACTGAAATAAAATTAGTCAATTCTTATCAATTTTTATGTGCTGAACACGAATATGACAGTCAAATTGCAAAATTGGCTCTAGTTTTTTTTGTAATCTGCAAGAAATTAATGTTTACATAACGAAATGCATTCCAATAGTAAAAGGTCAACTGTAATAGCCTACTTATAAAAAATCAAGTCATTGACTACATCTTAGATTTCTTCGCCTGTCTCTTGTACAGCTGTTCGGGAGCATCTCTGAGGAGTGTCCAGCAGTAGTCAGCCAGCATTGTAGTGGACCATTTTCCCTGGTATCTTTGTTCCATTGTTGTGATATCTTGATGAAAACGTTCGCCGTGTTCATCACTAACAATACCACAGTTGCTAGGAAAGAAATCCAAATGGGAATGAAGGAAGTGAATCTTTAGAGACATATTGCAGCCAAGTTTCTTATACTTCATCAACATGTCTTCTACTAGTTCCTTATAGTTTTCTGCCCTAACATTTCCGAGGAAGTTTGTAGAAACTAGGCGAAAAGCATTCCATGCTTGTTTCGCGTCACCTTCCAGCAAGTTGTTGAACCGGTCATCTTTGAAAAGCTCTCGAATCTGAGGACCCACAAAAACTCCCTCTTTAATCTTTGCTTCGCTGAGTCGAGGGAATTTTTCATGCAGGTATCGGAATGCTGGCAAAGTCCGGTCAATGGCTTTCACGAAGTTCTTCATCAAACCTAGTTTGATGTGAAGGGGTGGTAGCAAGATTTTCTGAGCCTCAACCAGAGCTGGGTGTTGGATATTCTTCTCTCCAATGGCTACATTCTGCCTGTGAGTCCATTCCTTCCTCATGTAGTGCATTTCCCTTGCTCGGCTATCCCACTCGCATAAGAAACACATGTATTTTGTATATCCTTGCTGCAGTCCCATTAAAAGGGCAACTACCTTCAAATCACCACAGAGGTGCCAGCTGTACTTGTTATACTCAATGGAATTCAGTAGCTGCCTTAAGTTATCGTATGTCTCTTTCATGTGGACAGCATACGCTACTGGAATAGATGGAAGAATGTTTCCATTGTGCAAAAGCACAGCCTTGAGACTCAGTTTCGAAGAGTCCACAAATAGTCTCCATTCTTGTGGGTCATGAGTGATTTTTAAAGCATTCATGAGGCCCTCAATATCGGAACAGAATATCAGATTACTTTCCTTTCTGAAGAAAGGCTCCAATTGCTGGTGGCGCTTTCGATATGCAGTAATTGTGACATCTTCTTCTAGAAGATTCCATTGTTGGAGTCTTGATCCTAGCAATTCTGCCTTGTTCTTTGATAAGTCCAAATCACGAATCAGGTCATTTAGTTCTTTCTGTGTTATTCTGTGTGGGGTTGATGATGCACCACAGTGAAAATCTGGATCACTGCATGCTGATGGACCAGGAGAAGAACAGGTCGACTCACCTTTGTCTTCGTCAGATGAATCAAGAGAATATTCTGCTGGAGGTTCTGGAATAGGAAGTCCCTCACCATGTGGAACTGGTCTCAATGCAGACGGAATGTTTGGGTAGACTATTCTCGACTTCTTTCGCTTCGTTATTCCGCCGGAAAGAGGAGGAACCAAGCAGAAGTAACAGTCATTTAGGTGGTTGCTTGGCTCTCTCCACACCATTGGGACTGCAAACGGCATTGATGACCTTTTGCAATTCAACCACTGTGAAAGTTGTGTTGTACATGTAGCACAGCATATATGCGGAGCCCAAGGCTTGTCTTGGTCACCAACCTTGCATCCGAAGTAAAGATGATATGCCTTCTTCACTTGAGAATTGATACTTTTCTTCTGGTTGGCAAATGTCACTTCCCCACAAATATAGCAAAAATTGTCCGCGGTATTAACACACTTTCGAGGCATTACTGTTCTTTATTGTACGTAAATGGATAAAATAATAAGTTTTATGTAACAGTAGCTTGAACTGTCTCGCACAACGTCTAAAATATTTTAAATGCTGAACCTATCTGATTGGGCTTTATATAGTACACTGCTTACGTCAGCTTCAGCAGCCGCCTGGCATTAGTATAATAGGCCTACACATGTATAGTACACTGCTGACGTCAACTTACTTAAGCAGCCGCATGGCATTAGTATTGCATTGCATCAGAAAATGATGCAATCAACTGTGGATGATGTGAGCATGATGGTATTATGCAATGTTACATCATTATTCCGGATGTTGCTGCAGTCCTACTGGAGAAATTTACACAGTGAAACATAGAAAATGAGGTATATGAATATCTTCAAAACGAGAGCCAATACAAATTTTTCACGGTTATATTCGTGTTCGGCACACCAAAATACTACAGATTAGGGCCTTTTCAAGTCAGTAATGATTTCACTGTTGACCAGTGTAATATGCTACAATTCCATATATACTATGCTACAACTGCATTTATACTGTGCTACAATTCCATTTATACTATGCTACAATTAAATTAGTGCAATACTAATATTACATATATACTATGCATCAATTACTTTAATACTATGCTACAATTGAATTAATTCACTAAATCTAGGTTGCCGTTGTTGTTGTTGTTGTTGTTGTTGTTGTAGGGTTTAACGCCATTTTTCACCACAAGATAGGCTTTACATGGAGGAAGAACCCGGGAAAACCCCTAAGAGAACCAGCGACCCAGTAGAAGATACTTGCAAGCTTTCTCACATACATTGGCCGAACCCGAGACTCGAACCCACGCAGACAGAGATGAGATGGCAGTGATCCGTAACGGTGAGCGCTTTAGACCAGTCGGTAAATCTAGGTAATAAAAGTATTTAACACGTGTTGCAGAGTCCTGTAGTAAATGACGAAGATCTTGTGTTAATGTAAAACAACACAAACACTCCAAAGACTTATTTTTAAGAATATATTCTAGGTATGCCATAGATTATCAAGTACTTTCTTGTTTAAATAACCACTTATTACTGTTGATCCCTTTTGTACTTATTTAAAATATTTCCCTAAAAACATCACATTTTTGCTCTTTTAGAAGTAAACTTTATCCAAAATGAATTCTTGTATTTTTGAGAAACCTGTTCAACGTACGAGATAGGGTATTTTACATATTTCGTGATTTCTAAACATGGGCTTTCGCAGTAATTATTCCGTGGGCATATAACAGGCAAGACATAATCCTGGGGTTGGATGGCAGGGGGCAAAATAAAACCCAAATACGGATACTGCATAATATATATTTTTTTTTTAAGTTGGGGCTAGAGGTAAGTGCCCCTTCCCTTCCCCCCAGCGTTGACGTCCTTGCTTCTAAATGCATGCTTACTCTTCTTGTGGTCATGCATGTCGTGTGATCATTCCCTTGTTTGTTTTTTCTTTTTTGTATCAATTTTCCATACGTAGATTTTCCTCTACATTCCCCAGTTTTTCCCAATGTTGATAATTTTAAGGTGCAGCATAGACGATTTGACAGCTGTTTCTATGTCAAGGAATTGTTTCTCTTCGTGTTATTTCTAAAGATCCTCTAAGTTTAATTTGTCATTTCTTCATATTCGTTTCATTATATATGCCCCATATCTGTTTTCATATCGATATAACAACCTTCTTCATTCTCGAAAACTCTGAGCCGTTATTTGTTCTTCTTTTTCATATTCTCATTTCAAATTTTCATTTCCGCCATTATCGCAAATACTTCCGAAACCGTTTTTGTTGTTGTTGTTGTTGTTTTGTGTTTTTTTTTTGTTAAGAAGAAAACATCAAAGTCCTGTCGAGTTAACAATGGTGACGTAGCTCATGTAACAATGGCGACGAAGCTTTATATGCAAAAATACATGGCGAGGATAATATACCTACCAGACGATTATCCATGACAATATTGCGAAAGCGCTTGAAGGAACAAAATGGATATATATTAATGTTTATAGCTATATGTGAGCAGGTGTATATACGTTAATAAATATATAGCTTATTAATTACATTTAATAATTGCAGGTGTCAACGCACTGACATGTCGAGTTTGTAGGAACGCTTTATTCCTCGATGACTGCACCGAACAGCAAACCTGTTCACTGAATGAGGTTCGTGCCTTCGACTGTAATAATTCTTAAACTTGACGGATACATATTTTAAAACCGTACAATTATGAACGAATCTAAAATATGGGATGTCATCCTTGTACATATTTTCAACTACAGCTGCACAATGGATTGCACCCTTTGATTTGTTTACAGATAACAGAAAATCACACCATATAAATAATATGATACAATTTCCACGTTAATACCTGTATGCCCTTGGACGAGAACTTATTATCTTTGTTCATTCATTATCCAATACAAACTTTAGAAAGCAAACGTTTTCTGAGAGAACTCCTAAAGACAACGCACATATTATGTAAAAAGTGTGCACAAAACAACTGAAGACGCACCGCGTACGTGTTTACATTCTAGAATGGACACCTCGATCCTTTGTTTACTTCTGTACCCGTAGATACAGTGTCAGTTTGTCTTTGGAGTTTCTGTACCCTAATATGGTTAGTTTTAGTTCCTAATCATGTCCAATTGTGCATACTTGTTTTCTTTATATTTCACTCCGATCGAGTTAAACTTTAACCTTTAACCTGTGAAAGTGTTCTATTATTTGTTTTATTTTCTTATGATGGCTTGCTTTTTACTTGTAATCTGATCATATTTTGTATTTTGTTGTGAATACTCGCATTACTTATAGTGCATACAGCTTAGATTAGCATCGATAATATTTTAAATGCATGCAACTTAACAAATAACAGCCTGATGACATGGAATGGACTGAATGAATATATATATATATATATATATATATATATATATATATATATATATATATATATATATATATATATATATATATATATATATATATAGGGGCCCCAAGTGGCCGAGTGATCTAAAGCGCTCACCGTCACGGATCACTGCCATGTCACCTCTGTCTGCGTGAGTTCGAGTCTCAGGCTCGGCTAACGTGGCTACGTGAGAAAGCCTGCGAGTAGCTTCTCGTGGGTCGGTGGTTCTTCCCGGGGTTTTCCAGGGTTCTTCCTCCGCCAGTTATACTGGTGGCCATGTATAGCCTATCTTGTGCTCAAAAATGGCAACAACAATATATATATATATATATATATATATATATATATATATATATATATATATATATATATATATATATATCGTTTGCACACTGGTAATATCTATGTTGAATTCGTATTCATAAAATATTGATAATATTTTAAAATACTTGAATTTAGTGAATCGCTCTCAGGGAGGTAACAGTCATTTGGTTAGTTCATCCGTCAGTCAGTCGTACACATGCATACACATACATATATATCAATGGGGATACATACAATATGAATAAGAGTTGTACAAACATATCCACATACATAGGCGTCAGTGTGGATACATGCAATATGAATAAGAGTTGTACACACATATCCACATACATAGGCGTCAGTGTGGATACATACACTATGAATAAGAGTTGTACACACATATCCACATACATAGGCGTCAGTGTGGATACATGCAATATGAATAAGAGTTTGTACACACTTATACACATACATAGGCATCGATGTGGATACATGTAATATGAATAAAGCTGTACACACATATACACATTCATAGATATCAATATGGATACATACAATATGAATAAGAGATGTTCACACTTATACACATTCATAGGTATGGTTACATACAATTGTGAATAAGAGTAGTAAACACGCATGCACATAAATGGGTGTCAATGTGGATACATACAATATAAGAGTGGTACACACATATACAAATATATAGGCATCAATGTGGATACACACAATATGAATAAGAGTTGTATACACATATACACATTCATAGGTATCACTGTAGTTACATACAATATGAATAAGAGTTGTATACACATATACACATTCATAGGTATCAATGTGGTTACATACAATATGAATAAGAGTTGAATACACATATACACATTCATAGGTATCAATGTGGTTACATACAATATGAATAAGAGTTGTATACACATATACACATTCATATGTATCAATGTGGTTGCATACAATATAAATAAGAGTTGTATACACATATACACATTCATAGGCAAAAATGTGGTTACATACAATATGAATAAGAGTTGTATACACATATACACATTCATAGGTATCAATGTGGTTACATACAATATGAATAAGAGTTGTATACACATATACACATTCATAGGTATCAATGTGGTTACATACAATATGAATAAGAGTTGTATACACAGATACACATTCATATGCATAAATGTGGATACATATAATATGAAAAAAGATGTACAAACATATTCACATTGATAGGTATCAATGTGGATACATATAATCATGAATAAGAGTTGTACACACTTATCAACATTCATAGGTATAAATGTGGATACATTTATAGGTTTTTGTAAATACAACGAATATGTTTTAGGCAGATACATTGTAACGTTTTATTATGAATTGGTCATTTGGTGCAAATTACACATACCTACGTGAAACGGCCTAACATTACCTTTATCTTATTACAGGAATGCTACATTGATCAGCTACTAACGCCCCAGTTTCAAATCTTGTATAATGGTGGCTGTAGGTCAAGGGCAGTAAGTAACATATTACCATAATCGTTCAGAAAAGCGATTAAGCTAGAAAATAATATACACAAGAATATGTTTATTTATATTACACCTTTATTTTGTCATACTGTTGGTGTATGATTTCATTATTATAATTTAAATTTTCTCCAAAAATTATATTGAAAATAATCTCTCTCTCTCTCTCTCTCTCTCTCTCTCTCTCTCTCTATATATATATATATATATATATATATATATATATATATATATATATATATATATATATATATATATATATACATACATACATACATACATACATACATATATATATATATATATATATATATATATATATATATATATATATATATATATATATATATATATATATATATATATGTATGTATGTATGTATGTATGTATGTATGTATAATGGAGGTTTTAATAGTAACATCCTATTGGTTTTAGTTTATGGATCGATCATTGCGAGTAAGCACTATAGCATTAACATTTCATGACCATGGCAATTTGTCCCATACCAGGATATCATTGATGCTAAAGTTGTAGGCAGCCTATAATTTGGGGTCTAACTGCATCAGGACAGAAAAGTATATTTAAGGGTTCAAAATCATTTGTATGTGTCCCATTAAAATGCAACGTTTTAAGCATTAAGTTCCAAACATTACGTACCATGAATGAGACGCCCGGAGCGCTAAAAGGCTGATTTTTATTCTTTAGCAAGAAATGAATGAATAGAGACCTGCCAAAAATAAAAATTCTGACCAAGTTATTTGTAGATATATGTCCTCCTTTTCATTGCCATAGTCAATTTGTTAAAAATGTTATTTCTGTTTGGCAAGATTAATTAAATATATTCAATCCATGCTCTGGAATATTAAGACCGTTATGTAAACGTTTGCATCCCAAACTCATCTTTTTGGCTGAATATTGACCTAGCTATTTTCTGTTTTAGAACTAGTGCCCGCGTGTTATCATTCTCGGCTGAGGTTCTGTCTGGAAAAGTTGATTTTTTTTCCCCCCATAATGTTGCAGGCGTGTCTTGCTGCTTCGTCGACACATCTTGGGAAGAGAGTTGTGCCCAGTTATATAGGTTGCTCTCGATGCTGCGATACTCCTGGAAACTCATCATTTCTGGAATGCAACACTCAGCTTTGTGGAATAAGAACTCGTAAGCGTTGTCATTTTAACGTTGTAGGTAGAGCTAAATGAATCCAGTGTGATGGCATGAGAGATTTTTTTTCTTCACAATTATACACACTACTACGGCTATTGTTTATGACTCTGCATTCATTAATAACATAAACTGCTGGATGGTATAGTCGACAATGACAAAGATTACAAAATTACATATATATGCAGCTTTGTAATGTGTTTATTTGTACTCTATCAGCAAGAGTGTGAAATGCTTTAGGTGCTTGAGGTTTAACTGGGCTGAATGTATTTAAGTTTCGATAAATACATGCATGAAAATATACATGTAAACACATAAATGATATATTGTCCTGCATTAGATTTCAATCAAAATAGTTTTGCTGTTGAAATAACGTCAGGTCCATTCACAGTTCATCAGTGCATTTCTCATTTCTTTGTCAACCAGCTTATTTTCTGTGTTAGTGTGTCAGACACTGTATCTTTCTTTTAATATAGATAGTGCTGCCAAATTGCATTATAATATAGACGCTATATGTATAATTCGCATTTTAATTCGACAGCTGGAATCATCTAGGGTCAATATATGTTATCTTGGCATCCGTCCGTCTACGGAAGACGATGGCGTAGCTCCAAAGTAAGCTTTTGTTTATCATTCTTTCTAGCTCTCTTTTCAGCTTGTTTTATTTTTCTCTCTTCCTCTGCGTTTTGAACTCCCTGCCTGACAGCGAGACGCCAGCTGGAATGGTTGTTTGCACACTTCTCCCAGTCGTTGACATCGATGTTTGCTGTCTTCATATCCTTCTTGCAAACATCTTTGTAGCGCAGATGTGGTCGTCCAGTTGGTCGTGCACCTTCTGCTAACTCCCCATATAACAGGTCCTTGGGAATGCGCCCTGGGCCCATTCTCTTGACATGGCCAAGCCAGCGAAGGCGTCTCTCGCTGAGAATGGAGAACATGCTGTTCATGTTGGCGCGTTCTAGAACCTTTGTGTTGAGTACTTTGTCCTGCTACTGGATGTGCAGAATGCACCGCAGACATCTCAGGTGGAAGCTGTTGAGTTTCCTCTCGTGTCTTGCATAGGTAGTCCATGTTTCGCGGCTGTAGAGAAGTGAGTTGAGCACGCAGGCTTGGTAGACACGCAGTTTGGTCTTCTCGGTGAGGTTGGGTTTGTTCCACACTCTCTGGTTAAGTCTGGCCATCACTGCTGATACCTTGGCAATCCTGCCGTTCACTTCAGAATCAATGGAGAGTGAGCTGGAGATGTTAGACCCGAGGTATGTGAAGTTCTCGACAACTTCCAAGTTGTACCCATCGATGGTGACAGAGGGAGGGGAGTCTGCGTCCTGCGCCATGACGTTCGTTTTCTTCAAACGGATGGTCAGTCCAAGTTCCTTACAAGCATGGGAGAGGAGGCATACCAGCTGCTGAAGTCCATCTTCCGTGTGTGATGTCAAGGCTGCATTTTTGGCGAAGAGCAATTCACGGATGAGTATCTCTGTGACTTTAGTCTTAGCACGGAGACGGGCGATGTTGAACAGCTTGCCGTCAGCCCTGGTATGGATGTACACTTCCTCGCTGCAGTCCTTGAATGCGTACTGGAGAAGTATGGGAATGCTTCAGATGTTGCGCCATTGAAGCACACTGTGCTGCGCATGTTCTCGTGGAACGATATGATGAAAGCAAGCAGACGTGTGTGTGTGGAGGGGTGGGTGGGGTGGGGGCGGTAGCCAATCTTCTGCAAGAGTCTGAAGAGTCCACTCCGACTAACCAGGTCAAACGCCTTCGTCAGGTCTCTGAAGGCAATGTAGAGGGGCATCTGCTGCTCGCGACACTTCTGCAGCTGACGTAGTGAGAAGATCATGTCTACAGTTGACCTGCCGGCTCGACATCCACACTGGGACTTTGGGTAGACGCGGATGGCTAGGATCTTCAAGCGCGCAAGGCAACACGGGCGAAAGCCTTTCCAACGATGCTGAGGAGGGAGATGCCCCGATAGTTGTTTCAGTCGCTAGGTCTCCTTTGTTTTTGTACAAAGTGACGATGTTGGCGTCACCCATGTCCTGTGGGATGTAACCCTGTTCCCAGCAAAGGCAGAGGAGTATGTGTAGGGGTTGGAGCAGTGCTGGTTTTCCGCTCTTGAGGACTTCAGGCGGAAATGGCGTCGCTTCCAGGAGCCTTCCCACAGACAAGGCAATCGCTGGCTTTTCCGAGCTCTTCCAGGGTGGGCTGTGTGTCTAGCTCCTCCATGACAGGCAGGTCTGGAATGGCGTCCAGGGCAGTTCCGGTGACATTGTTTTGGGTTGCATAAAGCTCGAGATAGTGCTCAACCCATCGCTGCAGTTGTTTCCCCTGGTCTTTGATGACTTCGCCCGTCTTGGACTTGAGGGGGGCGGTCTTGTAGCTGGGGGGGGGGGGCTGTCGTCTTTTTATACCCTCGTACATTCCTCTTGCATCCCCGGTGACGGCAGCTGTCTGTATACTGTTGCAAAGGTTGAGCCAGTAGGTGTTGGCACAGCGGCGGGCGGTCTTCTGGGCGTTGTTCCTTGCAATCATGAGGGCTTGTAGTGTTCTGGGGCTAGGTGCAGCCTTGTATGCCAGAAGGGCTTTCCTCTTTGCCTCACTCACGGGCTCCATCTCCTCCCAGTTTGCCTCATACCAGTCGACATTCTTTCGCTCCCTCTTCCCGTAAGCTGTGATGGCTGAATTGTACACAGAGTCACGGATATGGGACCACTTGGAGTCAATGGTGTCATCACGTGTCACTTTGGTGAGGGATTCCTTCAGTTTGCTGATGAACTGCTGTGTTTTATCTGGGTCGCTTGCACAGCAGGTGTTGATGCGTGGGTGACCCATCTTCTTGGCGTGGTGCAGCTTCTTGGGTAATATTCGCACCTTGCTGGCCACGAGGGAATGGTCAGTGTCGCAATCGGCACTGTGGTAGCTCCGGGTGAGGAGGACAGTGGTCAGTTTTGCACGCCTGTGATGACGAGGTCTAGCTGGTGCCAGTGGCGTGAACGTGGGTGTGTACACGACACCTGGTGGATCTCCTTGCACTTGAAGAAAGTGTTGGTCACACATAGGCTGTGGGAGCAGCACATCTCCAGCAGTCTCTGACCATTCTCGTTGATCTTGCCCCTTCCGTAAAAGCCGAGACAGGTGGACCAGGCCTCATGGTCAGCTCCCACTCTAGCATTGAAGTCTCCTAGTAAGTAAAGGCTTTCATTGTTGGGGATACTGGATATTGCCTGATCCAGAGCCTCATAAAACTTGTCTTTCTCCTCGTGGGTGGAGCAGAGGTTTGGGGCGTACACACTGAAGATGTTGACCGGGCCTAAGGATGTTGACAGCCGGAGGGCAAGGATTCTCTCAGTACCTGATGATGGAGGGTCAATGAAGGAGATTAGCGTGGTCTTTACGGCAAAGCCTACACCATGCTGCCTAGGTTCATCTGAGGGCTTCCCCTGCCAAAAGAACGTGTAATTGGCTTCCCTGATGGTGCCACTGTCAGCCAGTCGGGTCTCCTGGAGGCAGGCAATGTCGATGTTCAGTCGGGACAGTTCTCTGTCAATAACGGCTGTCTTTCGTGCATCGTCAATCTGCTGTAGGTCAGCGGTCAATCCAGGACACATGGTCCTGATGTTCCAGGTTGCAAAACGAAGAGTTGGAGTCTTCTTCTTTCTTTTTTAGTCTTTCCTGGTGCGGAGTTTTGTGGCCCACTTGTCGAGATGGTTCTCTAAGTTCCACGCACCCAGTGAAGCAGGCAGGCCATGGCGGACAGCACCTTACTGACTGGGGGCTGCCCAGCTTGAGGCGGGCGGTAGCTTTCCAGTGAGACCTGGTGATCTCTCCCACCGTCAGAAGTAACCCCTGGCGCCAAGCTCTACGCCAATCAAGCTTTGACTTAGAACCGGTAAACTGCTAATTCTCGTGTTGTGCCGACGCCGTACGACGACGCTGGAGTGTCGTCTTCAGTGGAGCTATGAAGCCTGGTCAGGGTGGTATGGATAATCAGCTGTTGTCCATGCAGCAGATCCCCCCTCTCAACGCAGCTGGTGGGCCCAAGGGAGCGATGAATGCCGATACAGCTTGGCACCAGCGGCGTCGCAGGAGTTGCCGGAATGACGTTGAAGTCAATGTCAGACCGCCTTAGGGACTCCGTCTCTGGATTTTCTGTCAGGGTTTACTCCCTTAGCCTTTCCTATGAGTGGGTATAGCCACAAGGCAACAGAGGTTTGGAATCTGAGTTTTCCTTCTCCTAGAAAAGGTTGTTCTATCCCAGCTTGTATCTCATCTAAATTCAAAGTCTTTTTAGCAATGTACAATCAGCATATCGCTCTTGCCACAGTACTGAAACTACTCTTTTAAAAGTAGTTAATGACATTCTCTCTGCATTGGATAGCGGAAATATTAAAGTCCTCACCCTCCTTGATTTGTCTGCAGTATTTGACAGAATAGACCATGATATATTACTTCACCGTCTCCAGCATGTATTTGTCATTCATGATACAGCCTTACTGTGGTTCAAGTCCTACTTGGTCAACAGGACACAAATTGTATCTGCAAATGGAATACACTCCAACCCAGTTGATCTATGTTGTGGTGTTCCACAGGGGTATGTTCTTGGACCTGTTCTCTTCATTCTGTACACTCAGTCGCTCTCAAGTGTCTTAGATCATCATCCAGTGTCTCATCAATTGTACGCTGATGACACGCAAATATACAAAACTAGCCACCCAACTGAAGTTGATACTACCATTCAAGGAGTAGAGAGGTGCATTTCTGATGTGAAATCATGGATGTCTTGTAACAAGCTGCAGATGAATGATGATAAAACTGAGGCCATTCTGATCACAACACAAAGACTTTCTCATTCACATCCTTTACCTAAAACAATAAATATCAGCAACGCCGACATTAAATTCACACAATCAGTACGAAACCTAGGTGTTACTCTGGACAGTACTCTCACATTGCATGTCATGAACATATGCAAGGCTGCATATCATGAGCAGCAGCTCAGTTCGTAAATATCTTTCAGCTGATGCCACTAAAACACTTGTGTGTTCATTAGTGCTTTCAAGACTGGACTATTGTAACTCAATTATGTCTGGTTCCTCTCAATATCTACTCCAGAAACTTCAGAACGTTCAAAACACAGCTGCTCGGATCATACTTAGAGTACCACGATCAGAGCACACCTCCCCGCTGCTCTGTACCCTACACTGGCTATCCATTCGATCCAGAATCAAACACAAAATTTGTTCTCTGTGCTACATTTCACTGTCGGACTCTAGTTCAACATACTTATCTGACCTCACTCATGTGTACACACCAGCAAGATACTTACGCTCCTCTTCTGACAATCGTATACTCATTATTCCAAGTATGAAAACAAAGTAATATGGACAGCGTTCTTTTGCATTCCAGGGCCCAGCAACGTGGAATGAATTGCCCACTGAACTTAGACACAAAGACACAGTGATCACATTCAAGAGGGCTCTCAAAACTCACTTATTCCGACAGCAAGAACAAACTTAAAGACCTAATAATATTTCCTACCTGAAATATTCTCAGCATGTTTTTTATTTTTTTTAAAGTTTTTCTAATTTCATATTGTTTGTTTTTTTAATAATATTATTATGTTTCTTATCTTATAGGTGTTGTCTAAAGTTGTAAAGCGCTTAGAGCTTCTAAAGATTAGGCGCTATACAAAGTCCTCAATATTATTATTATTATTATTAGATGATCTACCATCCAAGGTTTACGAGTCCCATCAGTAGTGAAGGGGGGAGGGGAGATTAGCGTCAATGGGAATTAGCATTACAGACCCCCTTGGGTCAGATTAGCGTCAAGGGAAATTTAACATGGAGAAAAATCGTGGGTCAGATTAGCGTCAAGGGAAATTGAACATGGAGAAAAAATCGTGGGTGAGATTAGCGTCAAGGGAAATTTAACATGGGAATAAATTGTGGGTTAATATACGTACAAGGGGAATTGAACATGGGATTTTTTTTTTTTAAAATTTTTTTTTAAAAAAGGGGGTAGGCAATTGAAAGGCTATCTCTTTTCGAGAAATATGGCAGGCCCTGAAAAGGGCCTTTGGGTTTTTCTTCTTCTTTTAACTTCTTAACTTTTTCCACCATCCTCTTATTTTGTCCATAATTCCTTTCTTTTTTTTCTTTTCTGTTTCTGGTATCCAGTCCGGGTGACCCATGGCTCGGAACTTGGCCTGTATTTTCATCCAGTTGTTATTCAGTTGGTCGAATTCTAATTTCTTCTTCTTATTCTGTTCTTCCTTTCTTTCTTTAGTCCACCTTTCCTTTATGTTTTCTACTTCTTAGGTCATCACTTGTTTCATTATTTCTTCTCCTTTTTTCAACCTGTTCAGTCCCCTCTTCATATATGACAACTCCGTCCAATACACTATATGTTCTAGGAAGCACCGGACTTCGATGACATAATCCAGTGCTTCCTTCAAACTCCCCACTCTTACATAAGGTGGGTCAATTAATCCTCTTGATTTGTTGACTTCATCTTCTATCATTCCTTCTATTATATGTCTGGCGGCCTTTATACGTTCGACTTGACTGGTTACCAAGTGTTCTTTATCTTCATACTCCCATTCCTTTTGTATCCTTTCTATAGCATATTCTGCATCTATTATCCAGAAATAGATATGCCTCAATTGATTAAATAAATCAGTCACTTGCGTCATCTTGTCTAGATTATTCTTTGTAGAATGGTTTGAACGACGAATACTGTGGGTTCTTATACGAAAAGCGCGTACGTGAAGGAAAACATCCCCCTAAAAACATAAAATTGGTCTTACATAGATCATGACCAAACAACGCGCGGACGTGAAGGAAAACATCCCCCTACTTTTTCATTTCATATAATATAACCCAAACTATACTCTCCACATACGCTAAGAAACAATAAAGAAACCCATAATCTACTATTCGCACAAACATACCTGAACTCTTACAAACCCAAACACACAAACACATACCCTCACACTATCTTAAAAAAGAGTTAGTGTTTATATTCACACTACTCTACCTTCACACATTGGCAAATTAATAGTTATTTCCTTTCTAGAGTATTGGGTAGCCCTGAAAAGGGCTGTTTTTTGAACTCCAGATGCACCTATCTAATGGTTACACCTTCCAGGCCTGGCGCCACACACGCATCTTTGACTCCAGTCTCTTTTTACTTTTTGTCTTGAGAGTGCAGAGGCGGGATGATTCGCTTCAGCACCCCAATCCTCTGTCTCGGGAATATTGTATGACATCCTCTCTCCTATTTTCTTTTCCTCTTCTTCCCTCTCTCTTCTCTCCTCCTCTTCCTTCTTTATTCTTGCTTCTTCTACGATAGCCTCCGCTGATAGTTCGTTTACTATGCGCCTGGCATATTCCAGGTGCATCTGGAGTTCTAACAGTTTCACAATTCTGGTGTTCATTCTTCTGGCGGTGTTGATCAATCAACAAGGGTAGCTAGACTGCCGAGCGAGTTTCAATTTATACTGAAAGCGCGGACGTGATGGAAAACATCCCCCTAATAACATAAAATTGATCTTACCTAGATTATAACCCAAAACAACAACGCGCGGACCTAAAAGAAACACTCACTCACTTTTTTATGCTACCCATCACTATTTTAAAATTTTTATAAATCACTTCAATAGACTATTCACATACGCAAAACCAATCCAATCTAACCCCAAATATACACCTCAAACACCAAAAAAGACATCATATTAATCTACTATCCACACCAACGTACTTGAGCACTTACAAACACACAAACACATACACTCTCACTATCAATAAAGAGTTAGTGTTTATATTCACACTACTCTACCTACACACATTGGCAAATCGATCGTTATTTCTTTTCTAGAGTATTGGGTAGCCCTGAAAAGGGCTGTTTTTTTGTTTTGCTATGGCATTCTTTTTTTAGTTTCTAAGAATGCGATGTCCTCTGAGGATAGACTTTCTGGCAATAGGTCTGCTTCTTCGGAAAGAGAAGAAGAATTCTTTGGTGTCGATACGACAATCGACAAAGCCTCTGTCAGCTTCAGGTTGCTGCTGCTGCTGTTGCTGTTGTTGCTGCTGTTGCTGCTGTCTCTGCAGTCTGTACTTCTCTGTCCATTCTTCTTTTTCCCTGTTCATTTCTTCTCTGAAGAGCTCTTCTATCAGGTCTTCAGTGATTTTTAACATTCTCACATTTTCTATTTCTTCTGGCTTCGGTATCAGACTGTGTCTGACCCTATGCAAAT
This sequence comes from Sinohyriopsis cumingii, assembly GCA_028554795.2. Classification (NCBI taxonomy): domain Eukaryota; kingdom Metazoa; phylum Mollusca; class Bivalvia; order Unionida; family Unionidae; genus Sinohyriopsis; species Sinohyriopsis cumingii. The sequence continues at coordinate 56,156,531 of CM068840.1, forward strand.
TCACGTAGGCTTCGTTGAGTTTAGCTAGTTTGGAGCACATCTTCTTAGGAGGATGAGTCGACAATGGATGGTTAGACTGGAAACAACCCCGGTTCTTAAAGTCAAAGCGCGGACGTGAAGGAAAACATCCCCCACACGGTTTTTGAGTCGCAACGTTTAGTGAGTGTCATGAGAGGGATAGTAAGAAATGAAAGAGCATCAATCCAACATTCTTATAGCTAAACAAAAGACAAAGGCATTTTTTTTCAAAACACAACATTTTTTATTCAAAAATCACTTAACACTAAACAACAACTCTAACATTTTTAACAATAATCCAACAATATAACATCAAACAATTTTTTTCAAAACACAACATTTTTTCTCAATTGGCAATCTACTTTAAACAAGGCTGACAACGTTGTGATTTCCACTATTGGAAATCATTAGGCCATTGATGGACACTACGTTTCCTAGCTTGAGACAAAAGATAAGCATAATGGTCACAAAACCATCGATCTACTTTCACATCGTTTCTAGCAGAAGAACGAGCATCAAAATGAGTCATTAAATGTTCTAAGGAATAGCCCAGGCTGCGATGATGCAGAAAATACACACAGTACTGTCCACACACCAAGGAATCTGTGCCTTGTAATTTCACGTTATTGAATCGGGTGGTTTGAGCATTTCTTCTCATAAAGTCGATGATATCGTCTTCCAAAGGGGGCAATCCGTACGAATCGAAATATTCCACACATCCTTCTTGAGGAAAGTAGACGGCTACCCAGTGGGTTCCTGGGAGATGACTGTCGTCCGTGTTGATCACGTAAGCTTGATGGTCTTTAGGTTTGCGATGAGGGAGTTCATCTTTAGCACAGACGACAGGATTCCAAGAAGCCGTATACGAACTGTGGTTCAAAAGGTAATAAAGTTCCCAGGTATCCATGTTTTGTGTGTGCTTTTTTTCTTCTTCACAGGTAATAATAAGTCGTCAATTCGATCCTGACTTTTTGCTTGAAAATGTCTGACCAATAAACGGTTATTCGTTCTGTTTCCTCACTCTGATTCAGGAGAGCTTCGATACGATGGATCTCTTGAGTGGTTAATGGTGGACAAGAGTGTTCACGCAAGTCTTTATACCACTGGTGCAACACGTCTTTGTTCGAGATGAGACTCCAAGCTTCGTCCAGATACTCGTCCAATTTTTCTTCTTGACTCAACATCAGGCATTTATCGTGTTGAATTTGACTGGGATGATCGTTTTGACATCCATAACAATTTTTCTTGATCAATTCCGTCATTTTATCGACCAAGTGTTTGGCAAAACAGGAGACTAAATGGGCTTCTTGTTCTGGCCATCTCGACTTCATCATGACAACTTCTTCGTCTTTATCTTGAGATTCTTCTCCTTCCACGGTCTCCTCACATTTCATGTCCAAAGTTTCTCCACTAGGTAAAGAGGGATAACAGTCTTCCATGGCTTCTAATAATCTAGAATGACTTCTCTCAAACTGTTGATTTCTATGGTATTATCGAATTCTGCATACAGGATGACGTTCACTGTCTCTGGCAGAGGATTTGCAAACTGAAGTTCCACACGAATCTGGCCTGATTTTATAGGGTGGAAATGTCCCTCGTCGCTGCCTTGGTCTGGAGTGAAATCGAAAGCCCACAAAGCATAACCTCCTGCGTAATCCTTGTACGTAATGCCGTGACTGGTGTTGGTTCCTAACTGGCCCGTGGCTTCGTACAGGGACAAGTACGATCTCAAGCAATTCTTCTTGGCAAAGTCAGGCTCGAAAGGTCGGGTACACAAGGTCTTGCCATCGCGACTGACTTCGATTTTCTTCACGTCGAAGTGTTGAAAGTGGAAAGGATTTTCAGCGAAGGCTCCGTTGAAGGCTGAATTCTCGACCATACCAAGGATTAAACGTTTGGGTAACTGTCCTTGAAACAGATGATCTTCGATCATGGAATGATGTCCAACGGGAATGGTGAACGTTTTCACTTCCACACGTCGTATGGGATACTTGGCGGTCGTTCTGCTCAACGTCTGACTGATGTCGTTTCCCACTTTGGGTAACACTTCCACGCGTCGTACGTAGAGTTTGGCCTCCTCGATTTGGCTTTTGGGATTGCCAGTCTTAGTAGCATCAGCATCAGCCAACAAATGGAAAGCGGTACTGCTACGATTCAGTCTCAGGCGAAGATTTACCCCGTTTAGCAAATATTTCTCTTGCAACCACATGTCCAAATGCAAACGATCCATCAGTTCTAAACTTTGTCCATTTGTGATTCTGCTTCGTCTTTCCCCAAAGCCGTCATTGTCACCTGCGTCACTTATCTTAAACTTGTCCGCTTCGTCAGGTTCCCATAGCACACAAGCATTGAGATGAGTGTCCTTGGCATCTATTCCGTACATCAAGAGATTTTCCAGGTAGGCACGGTAAGGGTATGTATCCATGCTGCTGCTGACTAGTTTGTTATTCAAGTACAAGTCCACTGAGCTGAACAAGGAATGCATGAAATTGTTGACGGGAGCTATATTCTCAGTGTCTTCTACTGTTTTATTTTCCTTATCTAGAACTTTGACTTTCAGGTACAAGTAACTGCTATTCAGATCGATGTAATCTTCGGGCTGTCCTTTGATTTCAAACTCGATGGGAGCGGAATCGGTCAATGAGGAGACGGGATGAAATTCCACCCATTGGGATTCTTGCATGGTCATCATGGTAGGGGGCATGGCAAACAGATCCAGTTCCGTCTTGGAACAAGCGCAAGACTCTCGGTGCATCATTTTTTTTTGTTCTGTTCTGTTCTCTCTCAATAATCGAAAACGTCTAAGTCTCGAACGGTTCTTCTTTTCTTGGCCTTTCTCGCTTGAAGTCTGGTGAAAGGGTGTTTTCTTCGTCGTCGTCTCTTTCTGCCTTGTCCTTGCTGAATGCCTGACTCGGTAGCGTGCAGGGCATTTATAGGTGTGTCTCGTCGGCCTAAAATGTCTTTGCCCGTTTGCAGCAAGACATTTTTGCCAGCCCTCATGAAGGCTTCTTTAGGGTTTTGTTTGTCGATGATGACATTTTGGAGAAATTCTTTGCCTTGCGTCAGTGCCGCATCTTTCAAGGCGTGCAATCCGCGTGTCACCATCGGTTTCAACACCGGGGCCACCGAACGAAAGGCCGATTTTAACATGTCTCCTAAACCGTGTCCTCGCTGTCGAGCAACCCCTCGGTACACTGGATATATGACTTACTTACGAGTCGTGAGAGAACCGTTTTCGAAAATGGAGTTTCACCGTGACTTTTCCTTTGGTGAATGGAATATTTTGTCCCAAATCTCCTTTTATAGTAATTTTGACCGTGTCCAAATACGACTTGCTGACCGGTAAATAGTGAGGATGGACAAATTCGCGGTGAACGTGGTAAGTGTTTCCACCTTCCTCGTCAGCGTTTGCGGCAGAATCCACTTTGAAAGGAATGACACGCAGTAACGGTACGGAGGTGTGTCCCACCACGTTGTACTCCACCACATCGGAGTACACAAACATCAAATTCAGTCCTTGGTTCAGTTCTACCGGGGTACGAAAAAACTTGGCAAAAGTCTCGTTGTCAGAAATGACTGATGATTCGTTTTTTTGTTGTTCTACTTTCTTCCTCATCTCCATGTCACCGCCCAACATGTCAAACAATTCAGGACAAAATAAGAAAGACATGATTTTGGGCCCCTCAGGAAATTTCATCAGGAAGCGACGAGCTGTTTTGTGGTACTCTAGGGTGACACTTTTTTTGGCATGCTCCAAAGCTTTCAGAAACACACCATTAAACCTGGTGGCTATGGTGTTGACCAAATGTTGACCACTAAAATAATAACCTGGGGGAATGAACAAGTGATAGTCGGTCCAGTTTGGATTTTCTTTGTTACGGGTTTTCTTGTCATATTTGCTATGGATATCCATCCACTGTTGCAATTGTTCGTCATGAACTTGCACCGTAAAAAAATTTTGATTGGGAAGGACATTGAGGACTTGGGTCGTGTGAATCATTTCTACTAAAGCCACTTCCCAATGGGCTTCGTGATCTAAGGGGATGGCCTGAGGTAATTTGGCCGTGTAACAGCACAACGTGTTGTGGGGAAACACCTCCATGGAACTGTCACTGGGTAAGGTCAAGTAAAATTGGTTTTGGTGACTCATAATTCTAGAGTTCTGTGGCTGTCCGAGGGGATATTACTGGATGTCAGAGGCGTGTCTCCGCCCAAAATGGGGTTCTGGTTGTTATTGGAGTGGTGACTGACACTGGCACTGGATACAAGGTTCCCGTTCGAGGAGAATTTCAGGGAGGGATTGGGAAGCAGGTAACCAATGCAACTGCTCAATAAAATGGTCCACAATTGTTTGTCTCCTTGTTGCAAACTCAAATTGGCGATGGCTGCCCCGATGACACAATACACCACGAAGATTTGGCAGAAAAAGACGATTTGCGTTTTAGGCACACGTTCTCCACACCACACCCACAAGGGTTGTTTTTGTAAATCTTGCACAGAAGAACTAGGTGAAGGAGGAGTGGTCGACGTAGCTGCGTCTGTGTGAAAAGGCATGATGGTCACTTCTTTTTATAGTCGATGACTTGCGAAGCGTCGATCCAAGAATCAAAACTGGGTGGATATCCTTTCCAACGTACTTTGACTTCTTTGACACGCCGTTTGCCCACTTTACGGGTTCTGCGTTCGAGAATGCTTTCGATGTCGTACACGTCGTCTTCTTTTTTGGTGACACGTTGTAACTCGGGCAAATAAAACGTTCCTTTGAGCACTTCTCCGTTCATGTCTTCCAATTTATAGACGGCAGGATGACGGCCATGCACTCGTCCAGTGACGCGAAACAATTCGGTCGTCCAGTTAGGTAAGTAACCTTTGTCGAAAGTGCGTTTGGTTTTGCCAATGCGCACCCAATCTCCTACGGTCAACTCTCCACTTTTCTTGGGGACAGCCCTCGTCGGGGACGTACCAAACAGGCGCTCAAACACCAACACTTCGTTGTCGGGAGTCACTTCTTGCGGGGCACGTCCGATGCTTCGATGGTAAGATTGGTTGTACGCTTGCACCAGGTGCGGTAAGATGTCGATGTACTTCAGAATGTGGTGATGCGTAAAATATTTCCACATGCGTTCTTTCAAAGTGCGTTGAAAACGTTCCACGATGCTGGCTTTGGTTTCGGGATTCTCGGTGGTAAAAAAATGAATGTCACGTTTCTTTAATTCTTTTTGGAAAGCTTGGTTCAAAAATTCGGTGCCTTTGTCCGTTTGCCATCGAAGAGGGTGACGACCGCTTTGTTTCAACACCCGTTGCAGGGCTCGCACTAACTCGCTACTCGATTTGGAAGTCAAGGGCACGACCCAGGCAAATTTGGAAAAGACGTCGATGACACAAAACAAATATTTGTAGCCACGATTGTAGCTGGCCAAATGAGAGACATCGGCTAAATCGGCTTGCCATTGATGATCGATGCCTTCCACTCGGGTGCGACTTCTGGCAAACTTGCGTCGAATGGGTTTGTGTAAAGTGTAGGTAGCTTGTTCTTGTAACCATCGTTGCACTTGAGGTAAACGGAGACTTTTCAGTCGAGTTTTGGCAGCACGATACAATTTTTGAACTCCTGCGTAACCTGCAGGATGCGAGGGATCGTAGTAAATGCTGGCTAAGGCTTTTTCCATTTTGTTGGTGTGTTAATAAGTCACCCACTCTTCGGTGATGCTACTTTGGGTGGGTCGAAAGGGTGGTTTGGAAACGGATTTACGTGTCCGATGGGCTACGGGAGTAGAAGTCGAAGGTAGTGGTGGTGGTGGTGGAGGTGGCAATGGAATGGCTTTGGTTTTCTTTTCTTTTTTCACTTCTGGTTTCCCTTCTTTCTTTTTCACTTCTGTCGAAGGAGGCGTGGACATCATCTTTTTAACCCAAGCTTTCATTTCTTCTCGTTGGGGTGTGGGGGACGGGGTCAACAAGGATGCTGCAATCTTACTCGAAATGGGAGCTGCTGACGGTGTTTGAAACACTTCGCGCATCTCTTCTTCCTCAGGTCTTTGTGGGGTAGCATCTCTGGTGACCCTTGGGGATGGTAGTGGTGGTGGTGGTAATGATGATGGTGCTGGACTTTTCATCAAGGTCTTAAAATCTTTCAGAGTGGGTAAAGCTGTTTCGTCTAAAGCTTTCTGGTGAAAGAGTTGCAGTCTTTGCAAGAGTTGACTGTACTTTTGCGATTTTTCTGTTTCGGACAAATCTTGGCGATCCATCAAGGACTGCAATTCGTGTTGTAACTGGGACATCTCGCTCAAATTGGGATTGGGAGGTAAATGCGGGGTGCGTTGTTCTTGCCACCGATGGTATTCCATCCATCGTTTGTAAGGCACTAAAGCTAGTTTTCGTCCTTCCATGGGATTGTCAGGGGTGGATTCTGAGATCTTGGGACTTTCGAGGGTCTTTTTATCTTGCTCCCACCAGTCCTCCCAACATGGTTCCCAAGACTCCTTTCAGTATGGGGCCTAACAAGAGAGGTAAAATGCCTCCACGTTGGACCAACATCTTCTTTTTTTGACGAATGGGAACTTTCTTTTGAACCATTTTCCGAAGAACGTGACGATGTTTGCCTAAGCATTGTTTCTGGTGTTTGGACAAAGGGATCGTGCCTTTCAAGACGTTCAAACAACATTCGCACACGGTATCGATGACCTCTTTGGAGGCCGTTTGAATGAGTTTTTTTCGTAGGGGTGGAGAAGCTTTGGACAGGACAGATAACATGTCCCCATGTTTAGCTAAACGTGGTGGCAGTCCTTTCCTTTTCTTTCCTTGGGGTTTTCTGGAGGGTGACATCTTTGCTTGTGGGTTCCAGGACATTCACCAAACAGACACTAACGTCGATGACTTAACACACACCCTTTTATCTTTTTTTTTTGGGACTATCGCTTTGTCATAAAGGTGACAATGTTTTTCCCAAAATCGCCAAGGAATCCTCCCCTTTGTTGACGCCTCTTTTTCTTGGAACGACTGTGTCTTTTCTTAGGGTAATGTCGATGCTTGGCTAAGCGCTTTGTCGGATGACGCGTCTGCCTTTGTCTCTTTCTTTTTTGGCTTCTTGGAGGTGACATCTTTTACAAGTTCACTGATACCCCTACTTGGTCACAGGCTTTTTTTATACTGGAACGCGTCGCCACTGATTGTCTTTACGTCGTATCAGTTTGAGGACAGGCATGACACGTCGTGCAGGGGTACGCAACGGACTAAATCGAGCCAGTTCTTGCTTGGACAAATCCAGTAAACTTTGTAACATGCCCGATCTTTCATGGACTTTGATTTTGGGAGAAGGTACTTTGTGAGCAGCAGCCACTGCCGCTAAATTGGAGGGTCCTGCCACTGGGGAAGTTCTTTTGGGGGTCATCAACGGAGAAGTTCTTGGTGTGATCAACGTCTCCAAGTACTCTTCAGTTCCTGGTGTCATCAACGGAGAAGTGGACAAACGTGAGGATGCCGGAGACGCAGTCACTGCCGTGGCAGGTCGTGGTTTGCGAGTGTAAGGTTGCGTCCTGGCCGAAGTGCCTCTCTTGCGACTAGTTTTCTTCTGTGGACCTTTCTTTTTCTGGGGACTTTTTCTCTGTTTCTTTTTCTGGGGGCTTCTTTTCTTTTTCCGGGGTGGTGTCTGGTAAGAGGAGGGTCCTGCCACTGGAGAAGTTCTTCTCTTTGGGGACCTGGTCTTTTTCTTTTTCTTCTTGGGGCTTCGTTGGACTTTTGTCTTGGGGATAACTTTGGGGGCATTAGGATCCCATCTTAAGAGTGAGCGAATGATGACCCCTCCTAGAGTACCGCTCCCTCCAGGTTTCAAAATGATTTGTTTTTTGGTTTGAGTGTCGATGCGGGGATCGGCCAGTTGGACCAAAGCGACTTTGTTTCGATCGAAAAAGCGTTTGGTTTGATGAGGAATCTGAATGATTCCTTGGAGTAATTGACGTGCCGTCACCGTGAACCATCGTAAGACTTCTTTGAGACTAGCTTCTAAGACACGGGCTCGTGTTTGTGGATTTTTTTCTCGACTGATGCCATTCAAGGCACGAATCAATTTGACGGGAATATGCGACTGAAGGGACGTCATGTTCACACTGTGTGAGACAGACGAAAAAGGGTCTGAGGTTTTTATAGATTTTTTATGGGGAGTGAAATGAAGTCGAGGACGGAGACGTGTACAGGACAGGCCCTCCGTCTTGGCACCAGTGGTGAAACAAGTGGGTACGAAATCGCAAATCCTCGGGGGTCGTAGGTTTCAAATCGACGAGTAAATAGGCGTGTGGCGTTTGAATGGCATCGTCGTACGCCTGAGTCAGCCAAGGTGTTCCTAACTGTTTGGCTAAGACTTGCACTTGCGATTTATCTCGAGGGCTTTTAAACAAGACCACGTAATGCGCATTGAGACTGATGGTGCGATGGGCTTTACTTTGTTGAAACAAATTTTGGGTGATGTAAACGACACTGGCATTACGGTGATGCCCTTTGCGCGTGAACCACAATTTAATTTCTTCTTCGTCTTCTCCTAACATGTCGTCGAAAATGACCAAATGGGTTTGACGGGAGTCAGAGACGATGCCGTCGTCTTCTTTAGGAATGCCTTCCACCAACACGATGGAATCGCCTTGATTTTCTCGCAAGAGGCTGTACGCCGATTGCCACTCTTTGTAACACCACACGATCCGTTGAGGTGGTCGATCGATCAAATGATGTTTATGTTCGATCAAACGTTTGACGAATTCGGTTTTGCCTGAACCGCTAGGTCCGGCAATGAGCATGTTAAAAGGATGGCGAAGATACAAAGCCTCCCAACTGGTACGATCTAAGTGTTCGTCGATGACTTTGACAGTGGAGGAAGAGGGAGCAGAGACAGTAGAGGTAGCCATGGTGTGAGGAATGTCACTTGTGACACGAAAACAAACAAGACAAGAGTTTATATACTTTTTCAGAACACGTTTATTGAATGTTTTTTTTTTTCAAACATGAATACGAAAGACAAAAATACATAAAAGCCAAAGGCTTAAGTACAAAGATAAAAGGCACATGATAACTATGAACGTGGAATAAACACAAGTGTCTTTACAACAACCACATGTTTTGGGTAATGTTCTAACCAGTTCTATAGTAGGGGGTAAGGTCACACATGTGTCCTCCCGAAAGGGTCTTTCAGGTCTGTCCACGACAGTCCTGTCCTGGGTGACGGGTTCTTCTGGCACCGTCACTAACACGGGTTGAAAAGTAACTTTTTTCCTTGAACAACTCTCGTTCATACTGGGCCACTTCTTGGGTCCAAGCCTCAAAACCCCATTCTTTCCAGGCACGGACATCTGTCCAATGGGGATGTAAGTCACAAGCTACACACACATCGTCATACACGTCTTGGGTAGCTAAAAGTTGACGAATCTTTTTTTCCTGTTGAGGTCGAGAAGTATCCAGATGAAAACGCAAGGATTTGAGCAAAAGGAGTTTTTCGTGACCATTTAAGGCCATTGAGGTGGTAAGTACTGATCGTAAAGAGTGCACAAAGAATCGGCTGGTAAACGAAATCCCAGAAAACAAGTCACTAAGACACACACCACTTGTCGTCCCAAATTGAATGGATAAAATTCTTGTAATAATTGATGGTAATGATCCACGGTTTGAATATGGTCATTGAGTTCCTTCCACGGAATCTGTTCAATGACATGTGACATAAGCCGTCGCATGGCAGCCTGTTTTTATATTCTCTTTTTTTCGGATGCAATACACGTACTTTCTAGCCAGAGATCTTCGTTCTCCAGTAGGGAATCTAAATCTTGCATGCTTTAACCGAAACGTCAGAGTTCGTTCAGAAGTTTCCTCTTCCGCTAAGTAGATTCCACGTAACAAATGTTGGTAATCCTTTAACTTGTCTTCCTCAATACGTTGCACTAGGTGAATCTCAAAGTAACCATAATTATGAACATGTCGATCATTAGCGACCTCAAAGTTTCGAACAATGTCTGACCATTGAAACAATTTCTGACGAATCAGTTCTCTTATACCATTCAGGTACCAGTGGTTAAAGATCTGGTGACGTATCGGATGCAATTGTTCTTTACGTTTGACTTGTATTTTGACCAGCTCTCGGTAAATGCATTCTCTCAATTCCACAGGCAAGGCACGAATGTTCTCTAGCAAAGTATCCATGAATAGGTCATACTAAATCCTCTTTGGTCTGACACAAGAAATGTACTGTTTGCACAAACATGGTTTTAATTCATTGTCGAATCTAAATCGTTTCACCACTAATCTACACATTACAATTCGTTCAGAAGTTTCCTCTTTCACCAAGTTGACATTGCATGAAAGATGTTGGTAATTCGTTAACTCTTCCTCTGGAATTCGATGCAGTACGTTTACAATGTAGTAGATAGAATCGTCCATACCAAACCATTCCTTTTTATAACCAGGAGGTCGTTGATCAATGTCTGTCCAATGGAACAGTTTCAACTCAATCAGTCCTTTATAGCATTCAGGTACCAGTGGTTCAAACACCGGTGACGTAACGGATGCAATTGTTCTTTACGTTTCACTTGTATTTTGACCAGCTCTCGGTAAATCCTTTCTCTCAACTCCACAGGCAAAGCACGAATGTTCTCTTGCAAAGTATTCATGAATAGGTCAGTCCGTACAATTCACAAAAGTAATCCACATAGTGAGTAATTTCTGACCACTGCCATTCAGGGTAACGTCCAAGAATGTCACTGAACTCTTTTGATGTAAACGGTCTAAAGCGATACAATAGGAGGAATGCACCCTTGACCCAAAGAAATCTAACACACTGGTTGACTTTTTTCACTTTCTTCTTATGAATTTCTCGACACAAAAGTTCTACAGTGACCCATTGAGATTTCACTCTGGCAAACCCCTGCCAAACTTCCTTGTAAATCTTCTCTTGTAGTTCTTTAGGTAATGATTCAATATCGTTTTTGAAATGAAGTTTAAATACTGGTCTCGGTGATGTCCAACATTTGACTCCTAACCAATCTGGTTTCTTCTTCGTCAACGACATGGTAAGTTACTTCAATGTTTCGGTCCCACTAAGGGTAAGTAATGACAATTCGGTGACCATCGAGCATGTTCTACGTAGACCGAATCTTGCGGTTCCCAGTGGTGAAGTGACACACCGCAACTGAAGCACTTGACTTTATCTCCTTCGCCCAAGTAGAAAAATCCGGCTCTGGCTAATTCTTCGGGGGTCGGTCCTCCCAGATACTTAGGCCATTTTCCTTTGAACGATTGAAGACGATTTTCAAAGTCGCAGTATTCCGACAAACGCACAGGAAACGAATATTCGTCTTTCACAGGTTCGTTTCGATGAGGGTTGAGTGACATGGGTAGGAGTTTGCTCAGGATTGGATGACATCCGTAGGGGGGTAGACGTGAAGGTGAACATTCCCCTTTAAAACGAAACCCAGTAAAATGTCCAAGAGGACGAGCGGCATCACTTTCGCATCCCACAGGTTTGACACGCACAGCATCACTTTCCATGATAGGGGTAGGGACACTAAAGTTCCCATGATGCTTTACGGCATCGCTCAGGTCACAACGTACAGCATCGTACACATCGCAAGGCTCACAATCGCACTCGTCTGCAAACTCCGTTACGCAATTACAATGGTAACCACATGGACAATCGCAGTTTCCTTCCGGACATTTTCCGTCGCAATGCCTGGGTCTTATCCATCCAGTATTAGTCACACTAGAGGAAGATACAACTTTTTTACAATCCCCAAACTGGAACGATGTCTCTTTCAAAGTATTCATCTTGTTCGCTCGGTCTTGGTAGTCCCAATGAACTATCGATCTTGCCTAGGGTTCCTTTTTATATACAGACCAATACCGACGTGACCGTACGGCAACGTAAAGTGATTGGGAAGTCGCACTCGCTTCTGGTATACGATTTGATAGACTTTTTCCAAAGGTCGACTGACGATGTGGTGAGTGGGTAAACGTACAATCTTGTTCGGTTGATAGGTGGTCACTTTAAAGTTTCCATCCTCTCCCGATTGCAAGGCTTCTTTCAATACCCCAAAATTGACCACTCGACTGGTACGATAATTCAGAGTCAGTCCTTTCACTTTGCACGTCGTGTGCACTTCTCCTTGTTTGTCCCGGTATTCGTAGCCGTAATTTTTGGGACCACCACTGACGAAACTTAGAATCTTGTCGTCGGGATGCTCGTCTGTCCAGGCTCCTAAACGGTCTCCTTCGATGTTAGGGTGATGTTGAATCGGGTGATGGATGTAAATGCAACTGTCCGTGTCAAAGTACAGGACGCGTTCCCCTAACAGTTCTAAAGCTTCGTACAATTTTAAGCGAGCATGGGCTGTCACGTAAGCCGCAATGATGACATTTCCAAAAGGGTCGTCTTGTACAAAGTCCAGATCTTCTTCGTAATTGACCAAGATCAAATTCTCTCGAACGACGTCCACGTGTTTCATGTATTTGGTTTTGTCGTGAATCATCTGGAAGTAGCGGGAAGGTTCTGTCAAATATTCCGTCTTGGGTAAACACGGTCGTTGTGCCATTTTACCCCACAAGCAATTTAACATCACTTTGGCAAACGATCGCCTGCCTTCGTTTTTCTCGATGTGGTCTAAAGTGATGCCTTCTTGTTCGTAGTATTTCTCTTTGAATTTTATTTGGTCTTGGGGAGTGTGACACCAGGAAGGATAGCCGCTGGCTTCTTGCTTCAGTTTCAAAAAGGCATCCACGTAGTCGGCGAAAATGCCTTTCTGAGTAGGGTCACCCTTGCGGTATTGTTGTGTCTTGGGAAAGTGGCAAATTTCGTACACTTCTAACAGTTGGTATCCCATGTCCAGAGCTTTGAACAATTATACGCTGACCCAGGTTCCCGTCAAGGCCCGTTCTTCCTGGCTGTGCTGACAAGGTTGGTCTTGGTTGCACGTTTCGGCACAAGTACGGCACAAGGGAAACATCAGTTTGCCTTGACAATGGTGAGGTAAGACGGGATGGTATAGGTTCGTGGGAGGCAAAACTTTGCACTTGATCAAGCCTTCGTATTGTCGAATGTTGACCAGGTCGATGTGTTCCGTCAGCAATTGCGGGTGCCCTACAGGAAAGCGACAATATTTGCACACGTAGGGATACAGCGAACACACGTCCAAGTATTTGATTTCTTCTCCTTTCTCTTCGTCGGCTTGGTACAGCAAACAGGTGGCATTGGTCCTTCCTCCGTACAAACGATCCCTCGGGTTCAGCGGGTCCATGAACTGGTAACTTTCCACGGCACGTTTAAACTCGGGATCGGTTTTCATACGGTGATCGTACTCGTGTTCCCACATTTCCACCACTTGGTATCCTTGCTGTTCTAACTTTAGGCGCCGCTGACAAGTGTCCTGGTACAAGTCTTCCATGGTTCGTTGCAAAAACTGATTTTTAGTGCCACGGTCAGGGTAACAGACGGGACATCCGTGAAATAAGCAACCGTTAAACTCGTAGACGATCTTGGGGTTTTCTAAGTCCCAGCCATCGACCGAATACGTTCCGATGGTCGTTTCGCCCCCTCCGTTGCGGGCATGCTGAATCCACTTGTCTTCCTTGTCGCACAAGTAATGTAACCAACGTAGGGCTTTGACCGAGTAATGACGTTTGACAAAGTGGGTCGTTTGAGGACTGATGACAGCCACGGTGTTTTCAGGCATGAATCGTTGTCGATACACTAAGGAACACACTTTGGCAATGGTGCAAGCTTCTTTCAAAGGATCGCCCCCTCCGTGTTCCATGAATTGTTCTCGAAATTTTCCACAGCAACGCCGTAAAATGTCCACGTCGGAACGACAATACTTTAGCATTTCTTCCTGAAAGTCGAAAGGGTCCGAGGAGTGAGCCTGGTGCCAAGCGTAGAAAGCTTCTCGTTGTTCGGTACGCATGTTGTCGGGGTCGTAATAATGAGTCTCAGGTAAATGGGGTAAAACGGCGTGTTGATTGGCTTCCGTATTGAAAAAGTGTGGAAAGTACCCTTTAGCCATTTCTGTCATTCCAAACGTTTTAGGCATTCGACTCAAAGGCATGGCGATATAGCTCATCGAATCTTTAAACTGCACTTGTCCCACTTGCATGAAAATGATTTTGGCTCCGTTCAAAGTCACTTTAGGACGCTCGGTGCCTTGTTCCGTATAGTACCTCAAAAGAAACTGTCCATCGTATCCGGAGAAATTGTGAGCCATCACCGTGGCATGACGATGACAATCTCCGTAACGTTCGATGTCCTCTTGGCTCCACGTCTTGTCGACCGGGTCTAAGACCCATTGGGCAAAATCGGCTAACGTGTTCGGCCCCCGAAAGATTTTTTCACGCCCTCCGGGAATCTTGCTGCAGTGAGGGCAATGACTGAAGATAGGTTCTTGAATGCACTTCTCGCACGCTCGATGAGCCACGCAGAAATTAGGAATGTGAATGCCGGTTTCTTGAATGCATTCGAAATCGAAAAAGATGAAATTGCCTTTCTTCTTGTGACCGTCCTCTTTCTCTGGTGGGGGTTGGTATTTTTGCACGTAACATTGGTGTTCCAAGTCCACGATGTGGTGACAAATGTGACATTTTTTCTTTCCTGAACATACGTGTGCCTTGGTATTATTGGTACGTATGACTTGTTCACACGTAGAGCACAATCTCAGCAGTTGACAAGCGCACTTCTTCTGTGAACCTTGCGTTTTCAGATGTTGTTGGTAACAGGTAGGGCTGACAAACGTGCGCAGACAAGTTGAACAAGGCACTGGTTCTTCGCTCAGACAGGGTGAAGAGGCCAAACATCCTGTGCATTTCGATCCATAATGCTTGTGTTGCTCTCGATTGTTATAACCATGGTCACATTTCTCACAGTAATAACTGTATCCCAGGAATCCGGTGATACTGGTAATGGTATCGAAATGTTCATCGTGATAATAGACATGAATGTATTTTCCGTCCTTAAAGTCTTGCCCTCGAAACAACAGAGGTCCGCGCACTTCTTGAGGGTGCACTTTCAAGGTGTATCGTGGAGCTAGGACATCTTGCAATTTTTGCATTTCAGGAATGCCACAGGGTGTGTCTTTGGACAGTCCGGCTTGTTGTAACAGGAGTTCTGCTTCGTTTCGTTGTTTGGCTCGGTCGGATTGTTGAATAGTTTTCCAGGTTCTTTTCCATTCTGCCGTGTCGTTCTTGTTGGCATAGGTTCGTCCCACCACGATGGCTCGGGCTAAGCACATCTGGTCTTGAGGGTTGTTAATTTGGACGAGACTCTTTTTGGTGCTGCGAAGGTCGTTCACCAATAACATCTTTTTGTATCCAGTTCCTTGAGGAGGAGAGACGTGGGTCATGTCCAGTGTGGCTTTACCATCGGTGATGTCAAACTGATCATTAGATTGTTGTACGTGTTGAATCTTGTCCATGACTTTGGAAGCGGTCAATTCTGCAGGGGTGCTAAACTCGATCCAAACAGGGGATTTCAAACCGTCGTGTTGCATGGAAAGTCTCAAGCGATCGTCTTCTTTGGGTTGACATTGTTTCTTGAGTGCAGTGAGCAAAGAATCCCACACCCCAGTGATGAACACTTCTGCTTTCTCTAACGGCACTTCAGCCTTGAAATCTTTAAACTTCACCGTGTATTTGTAAGCCGTGGTTCTAAATTTTCTAGAGGAGCGCTTTTCCGTCTCTCGAATGGAATAGTATTTTTCAGGGTTGACTAAGGGTGGTGAACTTGGTTTAGAGGTTTCAAATTCTGGTTCACTCATGTCCTCTTCAAAATCACTGGCATGAATTTGTGCCAAGATTTCAGCCCTGGTACGAGGCGATAGATCACGTTTCTGCCTCTTACTTTCTTCTTCTTTCTTCTCGAATGAATAGGATCGTTTCATCTTGAGTGAAAAACGTCAAATGACTCAAGTTCAAACACCATAGACTAATTTATAGTCATGGCAGACCAGCGTGTATAAAAGGGTGTGTGTCTTGTCCTTTCACTATTCATTTCACTCTCAAGCCGAGCACAACGATGGAAGAGACTAACCAGATGGAACGTTTCGTCAGAGCTTTGCGAGGGGTCATTAGAAAATTCTCTTCAGACCAGCCTACGGACTACTCTCCTTCCTTTAGAGATAAAAGTCAGGATACTTGCTATATCTGTCAGAAGAAAGGGCATTGGTCTTCAGAGTGTCCAGACCGTCAAAAAAGAAAAAAAAACAGGGGCTAAAAAGGACAAAAGTAAAGATACCTGTTATTATTGTAAAGAAAAAGGACATTGGTCTCCAGATTGCCCAAAAAAGAAACAAGAGGAATCAGAAAAAAGAGGAATTCTTCAGAAGAAGAGAGGGATTCTTCAGAGGAAGAAAGGGATTCTTCAGAGGAAGAGAGGGATTCTTCAGAGGAAGAAGAGGAAGAAAGAAGACAATTCTATTTACAAGAGGCAAAGAAACAGGAGAAGAAAAGAAGAAGGGAAGAAAATGAGGAGAAAGAAGAGGAAAAGACGGTGAAGAAATTTAAAAAACAGAGAGACTAAACAAGGAGAAAGAAGAAGTTAATGAACTTTTTAAAGTTTTGTATTGTGAATTGTGAATTGGATTGTAACAATGGATAAAAGAATAAATTAATGATATAAGGTATGTGTCTTTGAGTTTTGATTTTAAAATAAGAAGCTACACTCACGCACTCATACAAAGACACGTACTGTAGGGGTAAAATGGGTGTTTTTTTTTTTTTGAGTTATTGGCAAATTGAAATTGTATTTCTTTTCGAGAAATGTGGGTGGCCCTGAAAAGGGCCTTTTTTCTTTATGGTGCAGGGGTGAGTTTAAGCAATCAATTTTAACTGCCTTAAGCCTTTGCCACGGCCAAGGCCTACTTCTGGACTGCGTAATGTTGATGATGATGATAATGATTGGGTTGAAATCACTAAGGGTGGTACGGTAGGCTTAGTCACAGGGTTGACGTGTTTAGCTCGGGAAGGTCGTATTCTCTTCGGTCGTGATAAAGAAGTCTGATACATTTGTTTCAGACTTCTTAACTCCGCTAAAATGTCCAACAGTACCGTGACCGTTTGATTTTCACCCTCTTGTTTCTTTGCTGCTACTTCTTCTTGCTGTTGTTGCTGTTGTTTTTTTCTTACCTCTTCTTCCTCTTGCTGCTGTAGGAGAAAAGCTTGTTCCGCTTCCTTTTGTCGTTGTATAAATTTCTCCAATTTTTCTTTCTGTCTCTGTCTAAAATTCTCCACTTGCGGTAATGAAGAAGGTAACGAAGGTTCCGGAACAAATTCTTGCGAGGAGAGAAAATCCACAAAATCCCAATTCACCTCTTCTGAAAGTAAGTCGGGGTTCTCTTGGGCGGTCTCCCCTGCTGGTGCACCCCATTGGATCGTTTTCTGAGTTTCCGTCATGTTGAATCACTGTCGCATAGATTGACTGCACACAAGCGCTAGCGAATCTATATTGACTACGTGACGTCACAGACTGCTCTCTTCGGATTGGATGCGGGCTGACTGAATTTTGTAACGCGTGTTCGGATTGGTGAATGAACTCAATCCGTTTCAATCCTTCCTGTACCTATAAATAAGCGCAGTTCACTGCATTGATTCACCTGTTCTCGGCGCCTCAACATGTGGACCGATGTGCACTCTTCAACACTTGTGTCAACGATGATGTTCAGGACGGACATGCTCATGTATGTCCGATCGAAGTGGACCATTGTCCACAGGACAAACACCAGCCTGTGGATACGTAGGATCTACGTTGAAAGACAAGGATGCCTGAAAAGAGTGCTAATTTACGGGCCAACAGTGAGACGCAACCTAAGGACAAGAAGAAGACCAATGCGGTGCCATTTATGTTAATGAATACATTAACATAAACCCAAAGGCCCTTTTCAGGGCCAGCCATATTTCTCGAAAAGAGATAGCCTTTCAATTGCCTACCACCTTTTTTTAAAAAAAATTTAAAAAAAAAAAATCCCATGTTCAATTCCCCTTGTACGTATATTAACCCACAATTTATTCCCATGTTAAATTTCCCTTGACGCTAATCTGACCCACGATTTTTTCTCCATGTTCAATTTCCCTTGACGCTAATCTGACCCACGATTTTTCTCCATGTTAAATTTCCCTTGACGCTAATCTGACCCAAGGGGGTCTGTAATGCTAATTCCCATTGACGCTAATCTCCCCCCACCCTTCACTACTCCCATCTATCCGAAGCAACTGGTTTTAAGGTGCCAGTGGCCCGCCTTCACCCCTTCTCATGTTAGTGAAAACGTGGTCTGCCGGACTTCAAATCTAATCCACTCGCGTCAAGTACACATGTTTCAGATAGAGGAAATTACAAGATATAGCGTTTGTCTGTAAGGGCTTATATCAAAACTTGCTCCACATTAAATACTAAAAGGTCAACATTACAGCCGATATGTGTTAAATTTAATTCATCTTGTGTCCGTCTATTAACACGATTATTTTGTTATATATGCAATGTCTCATGTTACTTGTTAGGGGATAATACAACCAGCCAGTGCTATTACTGTGGAGGAGATGGGGATAGAGTTCAAGGAGCTGTCGCTGATGGAAGAAAGTGCGAAAAAGTCAAAACCTGTAATGACGATGAGGTAATCAGTACTTGTTTTTCAAGACCAACTGTCGCCTCTAATGCAAATGCTCTCTGCGTTCTTCTTTCTGGCTATCTTGTATCTGAATGCCTACGATGCAGCAAAAAGAGTGATTGGGAGTACCAGTTCTTATGTCCCACGATGAATTGTATTTTCCAAACTTCCACAATAGAACTGGGTTCAGCGGAATGCAATGGTATCGAGGGTTTAAAGTTTGCGATCGGCGAATACGTAAATAAAAGCACTGGCCTTCAGGATAGTACGAACGTTTATTATAATTCTTTGTTTTGTATTAAAAAGCAATTTGATTTCCAGTTGATATCAGATGATTGCGGGAAACAATGGATAATTAGACGCCATGTAGATTCCAGGTTATGCAAGGGGAATTATTCTGACATCATGGTGATACTGAAAGAAATACTTTTACGATGTCATATACTTTTCCTAATGTCGGGAGCTTGATGTTTATGTTGCACAAAATGTAAGTCAGCTTGAACAATGGATGCGGCTTCTATGGTACTCATTGTGCCACCTGTACTAACACAAACGTATAAAAAAGAATTAAAGAATTGCGTCTATAACCATCTGTGACGGGGAGAGTAGCGCCGGGACTGTCGCTGAGAATGGACCACCAACGTGAGCATGAACGTACATGTCAGCCTCAGAGTGTTTAAACAACTCCCAGTGTTTAACTGAAAAGTAATAAATTGCGTACAACAAAGTTTTAAAGTCAATAACTGTTAATTGAGAAAGCCTCCATAAAACAACAATCGCCTTACTTTACATTCTGACTCCTTTTCGTTACAATTGATTTGATCTCTTGGTTCTTGACAAATACGGAAATCAACAGGTTAACCGATTTGTTACATTGATAGCGCTTTAAGAAGATAGATTCTATTGAAAACATGGGGCACGGCCATTATTTGCAAATAGTGATATGCATGGATGTATTTTTAAAATAGTGCACTCGTCAGCAATCCAGAGATTTTCCCAAAATCAACTTGTGGTGTAGAACTGGTAACTTACGGTCATGCAGTGTGTGTAGGGCTATGCAGAAAAAATACCAAAAACTTCGAATATCGCGATACAGTAAAACACATGATATCGTAAGAAGCTACCATTACTTTTGTGAACAGACGAACAGTTACAATCTATAACCAAATCTTATTTTATGTCCTGTGAAATGACACGCTGACCACATTCTGAATGCATTAAATCTAATTTGTATGACCTAGAATCATTTAGTCAAGGCAGTTAAAACCTACTGAGAGCAGATATTAATCAAAGAGAGTGTACGGAAATCGAACAGACTATACAGTAATCAAAGAGACTATACAGTACTCAAAGAGACTGTACAGTAATCTAAGACAGCGTACAGTAGTAGAAGAGTGTATACAGGAATCTATGAGATAAGAGAGTCTACAGTAATCGAAAAGGCTATACAGTAATCGTAGAGAGTATACAGTAATCGTAAAGAGGGTCTACAATAATCTAAGAGAGTGTACATTAATCAAAGAGAGTGTACGGTATACAAAGAGAATGTATAGTAATCTAAGAGAGTATACAGTAATCGTAGAGAGTAAACAGTAATCATAGAAGGCATATAGTAATCTAAGAGAGTATACAGTAATCTAAGAGAGTAAATAGTAATAGTAGAAAGCATACAGTAATCTAAGAGAGTTATACAGTAATTATAGGTTACTGCATTTGTTAGGGAAAATATGAACGAGTTTTGGGATGGAATACTGCACGAACTTGTGAGTGCAGTATATCCTTCCGACAAAACGAGTTCATATTTTCCCATACAAACGCAGTAACCTTTTTATTATATGCTCATTTTTTAATTCTACCTATGGTTTAATTATATAAACAAAATACACTACAAGATACAACGTAAATGAATGAATGCCGTATTCCAAAGTAAATACACAAGTGCAGATTTGTCATTACACAATGACATCATTATTAATGCGCACATAACTCCGCCCAGATAAATTTGAACTTAGTCGCGCGCTCGACTTAACTTTCGAAAGAAAATGGCGTGTCAAGTTAAAATTGAAATTTGCAGTCATATTGTGAATGAATGAGCATTGCAACAACTGTTCCATTTGATCTGGAATGAATATATTTTGGTATTGTGTTTCGATTCGACGAAAGTTTGTGATTTTGGACTGGATTCATTTGTGCAAATTATACATGAAATATATCGGATTGAAGTGGCGCGGGAGAAGCGTGTTTACGTCTGCAAATGTGTTCTGTTTATGTCATTGAATATTTGAAATCATTGTGTGGGTAAAATATGAAGTCTTTCAGTTGCAATTATCAAAAAGACGCTATGGAATGTAATGCTTATTTTATTTTGAGTGCAGTAAGGAGGATGCAATTGCACTTATCGAAATTACAGCACAATTTCGAAATGTGTAATCCAGATTGAAAACCGATGGCATGGCTCATGTAATTCGGATTTGCAGAATTAAGAAAATACATTTTGAGGAAATTCAGGATGTAAAACTAAGTATATTTTATTTTGTCATTCTTATCACCAGCTAAAGAAAACAGTATATGCCTTGTCACTTGTATGTTATTTGTAAGGACATAATCTTCCGTCATTTATATAATGTGGCTAGCCTAAATCCGTAACATTGCATCAACGCGGAATGTGCCAAAACAGCTGGGTTTTATTTTGCAGTCCACGAAACATGTTTTAGTTCATTCAGAAACAAATTTAAACAACCACAACGTAAAGAGCCTCTTACGCGAGTGTACATGATTTGTTTACAAATCAAAAGTGCTGGCGTCTGAGTCCATTGTTTATTTACAAAAGAAAGTAGTTCCTTTATTCACGTGAATGCTATATGTGTACTGTCGCACGCGTTCAGTATCGGGGAATATTGAACGATTCTGACAATGTAAAGTTAATGGGGAAAAATGAGCATATAATAATCAAAGAGAGTATACAGTAATCAAAGAGAGTATAAAGTAATCGTAGATATTATACAATAATCAAAGAGAGTGTACTGTAATCAATGATAATGTACAGTAATCAAAGAAAGTGTACAGTAATCAACAAGAGTATATAGTAACATAGAGTTTACAGTAATGTCATAGAGTGTACAGTAATCAAAGAGATTGTACAGTAATCGTAGAGAGTGTACATTAATTGTAGAGAGTAAACAGGAATCGTAGCGATTATACAATCTATGAGTGTACAGTGATCAAAAAGAGTGTACAGTAATCAAAGACAGTGTACAGTAATCTAAGAGAAAAAAGCGTGTACATTAATAGAACAGGCTATACAGTAATCAACGAGAGTATACAGTAATCGTCGAGAGTATACAGTAATCCAAGAGAATGTACAGTAATCAAAGAGAGTGTACAGTAATCAAGGAGAGTATACAGTAATCAACGAGGAGAGTATACAGTAATCGTAGACAGTGTACAGTAATCAAAGATTGTACAGTAATCAACGAGAGTATACAGTAATCCTAGAGAGTCTACAGTAATCTAAAAGAGTATACATTAATCTAAGAGAATGTACAGTAATCAAAGAGAGTATGCAGTAGTCGAAGCATGAACGCCATATAATTTAAGTATGATATATGAATCGAATAACTTATTCAAACTGATGTAATGCAGCAGCATGTGGGATTTTGTCTAACTTAACAACATGTCTGCATCCGGGTCGACTTATCCAAATCGCTATGCCAAAATTGATGGAATTTTGTCCCTGATATACGTATTTCAAGTTGGCTCTGCTATAAGTAAATGGGATGCACTAAAAGCACGCAGTTCAAAGGAAAATGATGCCTGGTGATTTGGGATTGTGGATTCTGGCGAATGGCTGCAATATTTTCATGTTTCGTGTTGGACCATAATGTTCAATCGAATACCTGATTAACATTCGACATGAACATTGTTTAAAGCTTCTTGCTAAGCTTCCTATTAGTTTAGAGACACATCTCCGAATGCTCTGGTGGTCTAGTGGTTAGAGCATCCGCCTCGGTTGCGGGAGGTTGGGGTTTGAACCCAAGCCGAGTCATACCAAAGACTCATCAAAAATGGTACTAACAGCTGCCTCGCTAGGCGCTCAGCGTTAAGAGGTTAGTGTTAGGACAGATCGGCCTGGTATCAGGATAATGTGACTCGGTGGGATATCATGCCACACTGCAGACATCGTAGCGATATGACTGGAAAATTGCTAAAAGCTACGTTAAAAATCCAAATCATTCACACAGTCATTATTCCATCTTCAGAGAATGTTCTGTGTAAAGAATTACCGTTCTCTGCAATCAACTTGAGCTTATCTACCTCAGCTACTTACTTTTTATACGCAAATTAAATATATACCAAATACATTTTGACATTACGTCATACTGCGTAACATCATTTTTGTGCAATTTTTGCAGGTTTGTTTTGTGTCAACCACAAATACTGCCGGGTCCATTACGCATGCGTTTGGTTGTGCGCAGAAACTGGTGAGTAAATTTATCATGATATTCCGTTTATTCCCAGGCTGGTATTTTCCGATTTATATATTTATAAAGGTTGAAGGAACTTTTGATGAATTTATATGAGGTTTGTTGTCAATCAAATTTGCTGACAATAAGGAATCCAACCAGCAGTAACGGCGACAAATATTGTTTGAGGTATGTGTGAGCTTGTAGTAACGCTGAAAATTATTGTTGACGTATGTATCAATTTGTATTAAAGCTGACAAATATTGTTTATGGCATGAATCATCTTGCTAAAGAAGAAAAGTTTATATATTTAAAGAATCTGTAATTTCAGATTGTTTAGCTAATTAATTTCATTCACATTGAAAATACATAAATATTAGTAAAGACAGCTATATGGATCCAGGTCTATAACAAATGGGGACTTACATGAAAGAAATATTCGATGTAGAGTAATATTAAATCGATACGTTAAAGATTATCCCTTGAGAAATAGAGTTTGCGACTTTTTTTCAGAGAAAAAAATTTCACAAATTTTAGGGTCAAAACTATCCAATATCTAGCACAATACATGATTTGACGAGTTCTGTATTGTGATAGACTCAGTCAGATTCTTGTTTTGGAATAACTGCCTTTGCATAGAATGGTATAGTGAGATGTACGTTGTCAACAAGCATGCTCAGAATGAAAGTCGTATAATATTTAAATTTGACCGAGATTGTACTGCTTTAATATACTTTAAGTTTGGTGTTGACTAGCCATAAAATTGAAATGTCATGGAAATGTCATGACGTATCCAGCAATTTGAGAGATGATTTGTGTTAGGCCATTATTTTGAACAATATGCAATATGCATATGCAATTTACAATTTTCAAATCTAAAACTTTTGCAACATTGTATGTCATCATTTATATATACACCTATCGTGATAAGTTGTAAAATGAAAGGAACGGACACTTGCTGATATTGTTTAGCCTAATAGTTCACATCATTTAGGACAAAATGCAATTGACTTTCATTCACACTTAACCTGTCACGACATGCACGGAACTATAATGCTTGCTTAGCAATCGAACTATCACACTAACAATACGAGCATGGCTTGTTGTCCTAAATGATGTGAAATCTATTGAATAGCACGTTTTGTAGCTCCTTAAATGTACACATATCATTTAGTGTAACATTATGTAAACGTTTTTACAACAATATGGAGATATAGTACAGGGTTATAACTATAAATATATGTGAGCTGGCTGGTAACGATCTGGATATTCTAAAGTTAAGGACAGGAATTATTTTTCCAGTCCATGGTCAGAAAGCATACCACACTACATGTCCAAATTGTGAAGGACAATGTTGGGAAAGCTTAAACAAAGCCAAACCTTATTTCAGGTGATTTTCTTGCGTGTTGTATCCTTGCCATACTCTGGGCCAATTCTTTTCCAGCAATGATATTGCAGTGCGCTATATTTGGTCTTTTCTCGTTATTAAACAAGAATAGCAGAATTATAATGTAGTGTTTTCAGAGGTAAAGACAAATTGCATTAATAAGGGTGACGTATGAATACATCAGAGCTAACTTGAAGTCGTGCTTTAAAATTGAACTAGACAGTGGCAAACATTCTTAAATATGAATATCTGATCCGGAAGCAAAACAGACTTTGCAACTTCCAGCTTCACAGAGTATTGAATGATGAAATGTGTACATAGAAATTAATAACTTCAAGATGATTCCGCTCGAAGTTTTGCGATAAGATAGACACAAAACACCAGTTATATGGAGGGTGGAATATAGGACATGCTTCTCATTACAAAAGACGAAACAACAATTAATTATAATTCATAGCTGTATCAAAGCAACATATAATATCAACCGGCCTGGAAACCTAGGGTGCTCGATTATAACAGTTTTATAACACTGTAAAACGTCATATCCGTCAAAAATGTTTTAAACGGCTCCATTACCTTAAGAGTAACTTTCTTGCTTGATCTAATAAAAATCTTTATATTCGAGGAAAGATCCATAGAAATGTCCTTATAGTCGAATGACCTCTGTAAAAATTGATTTAAAATCGTTGAGTATATTTGGCGAACACACTTTCTCATTTTAATCCAAAGAGATATTTCTGGAAACCTATGATCAAGCTCAGTATCACAAAATTCTTGTATGGTTCTATTGACAAGATGCATAAAACAAATGGAGTTAGTTACTTTAACATTCTGTGTTTTTATATAATGCAAAAGGACGAATGTAATAGAAGATATGAACCCAAAGTTATTTCACTGCATGTTCTGAATTGTTGATTTCAGCACTGTCAATTACTTACTATACTAGTTCTTCAAGGACTAGGCATATCAACTGGCGTTGATATATCTCACCTTACTGATACCGGTGAAATAGTCTTTGTGGGAAGAAAAAGACAAACGGAAGTTTGCTACATTTGCTGTGGAGATTCTCTTTGTAACAATGCTGAATGTTGGAATGTGAAAAGTAAGTACATACCCATAGACCGTAATAAGGGGAATGTGATGGGAATTTGTAATCTCGTGCCTCTTTTGCTACGATTAAAACTGAAAAACAGATACGTTACTTGCTAATCAATGTATTTATAAATATAGGTCTGTAGCAAAAGAGCCTTTCTGGATTATTCCTATCATCTATAATATATTTTTGCAAGTGTCCATACCCTATAAGCCCGTTCCAATGGGCTGTATGAAAATTGTTCAACAGCAGGAACATGTACAGTACACCTGAAATCATATCCTAAATTTAAAGTGTCTATCTTAAGCTGTGTAACGGGCAATAAAGCTACGTTTCTTACGCATGCTCCCACCTTCTTACGTGTGGACCGGTGGGAATATACGATCCTTCGTTATTCTATGTTTTCCATGTATAGATTTTAAAGTTTACTATACTATTAATTTTGCTTTTATACATTTTCTATTCGGATTACCATGTTTGTCTTGCTACACGCATCAACCTCTCGATTAGATACACGATATAATCCTATCTTTGCATTTTCATGTAAATGAAAGAGATACTCGTTTAAGCTAATCACATATAATTAAAGGATGCATATTTTTAGCATGTTTATTGTTTAAAATTTATGACGATGTCATGCGAATAAAAATTAATAAACAACAATTGTGAATCCCCACATGGCAATGCTTGACACATTTTCCCCAGATAAAATCACTTCATGTTCTATAAAATAATCAGTACATCGTCTTACACTTGTTTGACAGTTTAGATTAAGTCCCAGTGAGCCACGGTATTTTACAAATATTTAACGAAACATCGATTTGCTACACTGAAACTCAATATTGTTTTGTGACAGTACACTAAAATATGGAGGTAACAAATCAGTGAGATGATACTGATTGCGGTGTAACACGAAACTGAGACAGTCAACTAAACCTAGCCAGATTTGCTGTTCAAAGCAACAAATATGTGCATCTTCTTCACTTTCAAAACCTACTGTGGGTAAAACTACGTTTATGTAATGTTTCACACGTTTCTTTGTTTTCTAATTTGAAATGGTCGCGTAAAAGCGTTGGTATCTACAATCCATCTTTTAAAATCGAGTCTGCGTCACTAATTTTAGGAATTTGTAACAAGTTTTTTTTTTTTTTTTTTTTTTTTTTTTATAGCAACCACGTACTTTTTCATCACTAGCTCATCGAAAGCGTTTTATGTGCAGGTTGTAGATCATTGCTGAGACACAGAAATTGCTGTTATCAAACTACATGATATATGACCTCGATCTTGACCTTTCATATTCCCCATCACATTGTATCTCACGATCATCAGCATACTATGCATTGTTTGCTTTAGCTTGTCTATATGGTAATGTGTTAAGACCACCTTTAATTCCACTATCAAACATCAGCAAAATGTAATAATCTATCAAGCTATAAATTCTATACTTGATAAGTTTAAAATGGCATGAGATAAACCAGTGCAGTGTTATAAAGTGCTTCGCTAAGTTTGAGGTCCTTCAAATTATGAATTTTCAAGAAAATATGACACAACGTTAAATTATCTTTTTGCAAGCAGTAGTCGTGAAGGTCATCAGAGGGTTCAATATAAAGAGTGGCATTGCAAAGTGTGCCTAATGGTTATCCTTACGAAGTGCTCTCATGTACACAGTGCATGGGGGATATAGAAATAGAGGTGCACATAGAGTGGAGGAAAATGGGAAAAGATAGAATCTGAATTAATGCATAGAAACAAAACACATCAAAAGTTCTCTTACTGCTGTGTAAATAAATAATTACCTCAAATCAATCTGATCGTATGTCACACTTGTCACATTTACCCCACAGCAAACAGCTCGCGCGGTTTGTGCTTTTGGGTTGACCTGGGCATTGTATTTTGGCTGTCACCCTTTCTGTCCTTTCTTGAACGTATACTACAGCGGCATGTCCACGTTGTCTTTGTATTCTTCCTTTAAAATGCTGTGCAAACGTCGATAATGTGTGGTGCTACTATATACACACATACATGTATTATCATTAAATTCTGCAAGAATATGAAAATACGCCCCCACTCCTCAGTAGTCTTGAGAGCTTGGCTATTGAGTACTTTTGCGTTCTGCCATGCTTGGTGTTTGTTCAGTACAACAATTATAGCAGGTACCAATTTAATTTAAGATATTAGTTATGTTTTAGCAGCACAAGAGCATTTGTGTGTTTCATGAGTAAGTTACCTGAGAGATCTGACGCACATCTTTAAAAATCCAGTGGTAAGGAAATTGTTCCAGAGTCTTTTTTTTTTAAAGCAGTTTTTTATATAAAAATGTGTTTCAGTGAGGTTGCTTTTTTGTATGCAGTAGTAATGGTGTATTGAAATAGAATGGGTTTCAGTAGTTTTCTTTGTTGGCATTGTCTTGTTTTGTCTTTGCGCAGTAGTAAGAAAAATATTTCATTGTTTTTTATTTTCTATTTTATGCAGTAGCAAGAAAATTGGTTAAATAATGAGTATATTGATAGTGGGAGAGCTAAAATGTGAATTAATTAATTAATTAATTAATTAATTAATTAATTAATTAATTAGCAATATATTGCTGTATTTGTTATGAGCATTGCATAGGGGAGGAAAGTTTACTATTTTGATTTCACTTGTGTTAACGACCTCTCCACTCGCCATTTACTCATATTCAATTACGGTGATTAATTGTTTTTCATTTTTCTCAACCAAAATGCTTTATATTAATGCAAAATATAATTAAACAATTATTTGATTTGTTTTGTTTATCTTATTTCATCGTTTTCATCATCATCATCATCTTTTTGTTAATCGACCGCTCCGTTGGCCTAGTGGTTAGAGCGTTCGCCTCGGATGCGGGAGGTCGTAGGTTCAATTCATGGCCAAGTCATACCAAATACTTACACAAATAGTACTAACAGCTGCCTCGCTTGGAGCTCAGCATTAAGAGGTTAGTGTTAGGACTGGTCGGCCTGGTGTCAGGATAATGTGACTGGGTGGGACATTATGCTACATGTCTGCGGCATGATGCCCCGGTGCTAGACATCACTATCAACTGCCACACTGCAGACATCGTAGCGATATGACTGAAAAATTGTTAAAGCTACGTTAAAAATCAAAATCACATCACACACACACATCGTTTTGATAATCAAATCATGTTCTACGTGCTTTTCCAATCTTAATATTACTTCGAAAACATATCTGTATTAACTTTTTCCAACAATTTCGAAAACATAATTATATTAACTCTTTCCAACACTTATATAGGTTCAAACACGTAATTGTATTAACTTCAACCAGCACATATAACTTCAAAAATATACTTGTATTATTTTTATCAAGCAATTATATAACTTCGAAAACATGCATGTATTAACTTTATCCAGCACTTATATAACTGCCTAAACATACTTGTATTAACTTGAACCAGCACTTACATAACTTCGAAAACATACTTGTATTAACTTGATCCAGCACTTGTATAACTGCCTAAACATACATGTATTAACTTTATCCAGCACTTGTATAACTGCCTAAACATACTTGTAATAACTTGATCCAGCACTTGTATAACTGCCTAAACATACTTGTAATAACTTGATCCAGCACTTGTATAACTGCCAAAACATACTTGTATTAACTTGATCCAGCACTTATATAACTGCCTAAACAAACTTGTATTAATTTGATCCAGCACTTACATAACTTCGAAAACATACTTGTATTAACTTGATCCAGCACTTGTATAACTGCCTAAACATACATGTATTAACTTTATCCAGCACTTGTATAACTGCCTAAACATACATGTAATAACTTGATCCAGCACTTGTATAACTGCCTAAACAAACTTGTATTAACTTGAACCAGCACTTACATAACTTCGAAAACATACTTGTAATAACTTGATCCAGCACTTGTATAACTGCCTAAACATACTTGTAATAACTTGATCCAGCACTTGTATAACTGCCTAAACATACTTGTAATAACTTGATCCAGCACTTGTATAACTGCCTAAACATACATGTATTAACTTTATCCAGCACTTGTATAACTGTCTAAACATACTTGTATTAACTTGATCCAGCACTTGTATAACTGCCTAAACAAACTTGTATTAACTTGAACCAGCACTTACATAACTTCGAAAACATACTTGTAATAACTTGATCCAGCACTTGTATAACTGCCAAAACATACTTGTATTAACTTGATCCAGCACTTATATAACTGCCTAAACAAACTTGTATTAATTTGATCCAGCACTTACATAACTTTGAAAACATACTTGTATTAACTTGATCCAGCAGTTATGTAACTTCTAAAACATACTTGTATTAACTTCATCCAGCATTTATATAACTTCGAAAACATACTTGTGTTAACTATATCCATCAGCAGTTATGTAACTTCTAAAACATACTTGTATTAACTTGAACCAGCACTTACATAACTTCGAAAACATACTTGTAATAACTTGATCCAGCACTTGTATAACTGCCTAAACATACATGTATTAACTTTATCCAGCACTTGTATAACTGCCTAAACATACTTGTATGAACTTGAACCAGCACTTACATAACTTCGAAAACATACTTGTATTAACTTGATCCAGCACTTATATAACTGCCTAAACAAACTTGTATTAATTTGATCCAGCACTTACATAACTTTGAAAACATACTTGTATTAACTTGATCCAGCAGTTATGTAACTTCTAAAACATACTTGTATTAACTTCATCCAGCATTTATATAACTTCGAAAACATACTTGTGTTAACTATATCCATCACTTGTATTAAATATATTTGTATTACATTTATCCAGCATTTACATTACTTTGACAATTTACTTTAAATTGCATTTATATGGTCATGATTACATCTATTGTTGTGTAATGACAACGATGACGTTAATAATAATAATAATAATAATATTATTATTATTATTATTATTATCATTATTATTATTATTATTATTATTATTATTGCTGTTGTTGTCCTCCTTTCTATCAGTAGCAGTTGTAGTAATACTATCAGTAGCACTACTTGCTGAAGTAGTGGGAGGGGAAGTATATACTACTAATACAGTGGTAATGGTTTTAATTTTGTATTAATAATATCAATAGCTATCATATGATAGAAAAGCTAGTACAATAAAAACAATGTTAACAATATTTGATTAACACTTAAATATGGTTATTATTATTATTTATTATTGTTATTATAGATAGACTTGCCACGTTTGCCAAAGCAAGCAAATTAGACTACGTTACCCTAAAAATCAAGCCATGACGTGCATGGAGCTACACTCTTATCATGACTGAAGACTTAATGGGCAATTAAAACTGTACATCAAAGAGTCATCGCAGATTATAATTGGACATCAAAGAGTCATCGCAGATTATAACTGTACATCAAAGAGTCATCGCAAATCGTAAATTTGTTCAAGCTATTTTAATTCATCAATATACTGTATACACTTCTTTAGTGGCATGCTTTAAAAGACGTAAGAATAAACAATAACTAACTGAATGAAGCATTAATAATAAATAATAACGAAATGGAAGCAAAGACGCATACATACAACACTTAGACTAGTTGATTTTCATCAATACATCTTGAAAATTGTTACCTTCAACTATATAGGTGTGAATATAATGACATACAGTGATTATATATATATATATATATATATATATATATATATATATATATATATATATATATATATATATATATATACATACATACTTGGAGTGACCGTCTATTTTAAACTCCAGCAAAATATGAAGCCCCAAAATGCTGTACAAACTTGTATGATCTGCGTAACGTGTCATATTTAAGTTTGTGAAGCGTTTTCTCGGTTCAATGACCTTAAATAAACTGCAAAATTCTTATAACTAACTTTCACACTCATAAACAACAGAATAATATGAATCTTGCCAGAACATGTAAAAAAACAATGTTCATTCCGGCTGTTTTCTCTTTATGGCCGTTTCATCGCCAAAAACGTTAGAACTAAACCAAAAACAAATCTGCATAAGAAAGAGCTAGATTCAAATACATACAAAAGATATGTGCATACAAACGTACACACACACACACACGTTCATACAAACATGCATACATATATATAAACCTTCACAGGTACATACATTATAACATACATACATACAACCATACGTAAATATGTACTAACTCCATAAATGCACACGCTAATAACATTCATGTATACATACAGTCATACATAAATACATGCATACACACATTTTTAATAATAATAATAATGATAATATTGACTTAGTGTACGCAAGCTTAATATTCAGTAGCTCTAAGCTGTGTTTATATAGATATATATTACAAAAAAGCACGGTACAGTAGAACTACAAATCTTGCTCAGAACAATTAAGGGTAAAGGAACCTTTTTAACTCTGTTATTGCAGATGGTGGTGTCATTGTCTCTAAGTACATGAGGCAATTCGTACCAGGTAGCTGGACCCTGATATGCAAGTGAGTGTTGTCTGCAAAACTTACTTGTATAAGCAGGAATAATGAGAATACGAGTGCAAGCGGAAGAGTTTGTAGGAGGAGTGTACCCATTGGTTAGCTCAGATAGGTATTTTGGACCATATGCAGACAACGAAATATAGCAGTGAGAAGAGATTTTGTGTTTGATTCCTTGGGTAGACAGTGGAGGGTCTGTGTTATTCTCAGCACGATCAGAGCAGCTATTGTTAACTTTTTTATATTTCTGCGGTAGGTATTGAGACAACCAGATAAAATAGAATCACAAATGTTATGTCTAGAAAGTACTAAGAAACGCATGTATTTTGTTTGCATCAATATAAAGAAAATTGTGAATGGAGCCTTTGTTTCTCTGATCCAGATATGCAGCTTTGTGTGTGATTTGGATTTTTTTAACGTAGCTTTAACAATTTTTCAGTCATATCGATACGATGTCTGCAGCGTGGCAGTTTATAGTGATGTCTAGCACTGGGGCATCATGCCGCAGACATGTAGCATTATGTCCCACCCAGTCACATTATCTGACACCAGGCCGACCAGTCCTAACACTAACCTCTTAATGCTGAGCGCCAAGCGAGGCAGCTGTTAGAACCATTTTTGTAAGTCTTTGGTATGACTCGGCCGGGGATCGAACCCACGACCTCCCGCATCCGAGGCGGACGCTCTAACCACTAGGCCACCGGAGTGGTCTATGCAGCTTTGCACGTGTTCGTATCTTATTGGTACAGTGAGAGAGAACTGTTGTGAGTGACACCTAGGTATCGTACCGATTGCATAAATCTAATGTTGGCGGTGCTAATATTTATTGTTTTTATATAAAGAATAGGAACGGGAAAGTTGTTGTGAGTTAATAGATTGGTTTCAATTTTGTCATCATGTATATGCAGTTTGTTACATGTTTCCAATTACCTCACATCGGAAATGCATTTATCTATGACTCAGATGTTAGCATCAACTTCGATTAGGTAATTAGAAAGGGGCAGGATGTTCAGAATGAAGAGAACGTGTCCAAAAACATAACCCCGCGGAAGGCCAAAACTAACCGGGCTAGAATGTTTTCTATTTAAGGACACACTTTGTGTCATGTTGGTTAAGTTTGACGTGAACCACAGTGCAGCAGTATAACAAATACTAAATACACGCTGGAAATGGTGAAGCTATATATCATTGTCTATTGCGTCAAAGTTGCACATAAGTCCATGAGGGTGAGAATTTAATATATGTCAAATATAGCGATAGTGTTGAAAAATCGTTACGGTCAACCGTTGCTTTCTTCAACTATGCCTTTACTATCGCAGTTTTGAAAACTTTTAAGAGATAAGAGTTATCAACATCAGTTAGTGAAATCAATATAGATTCTAAGCAATAAAGTAGCATTGATATGTGAATCGGATCAAGTTCACATTACTTTGGGACACTCTTCGTCAGGATTGTGCGTAATAAATCCGTAGAGGCAGCTCAAATGATGTTAAAGGGAGCATGTAACATTATGTTTCACAAATGCAAGGCATGGATAAATCCACTGAAATTGTATTCTCGAATGGTTTGCACTTATCGCTGAAGAAATCTGCGAACAGGTCTGGGAGACAGACTGGCGAGAAGGTCGTTGGTGTAAATTTGTTCTTTGACAATAACTTGTTAGTAATACCGAAGAGCTCCTTAAGGCTGGAACTTTCAGCGACCTTAGTACTGAAGTATGCGTATTTGCTGCATTAACTATGTTTGTCACAAGTCTTCTTAGCCGCTTCATAGATTTGCTTGTGGATCGTAAAACGGGTTGAAAGCCAAAGCTTCTCAGCCTTATAGCAACCATTTTTTAGCAGCACCAAGCTTCTCCCGAACAATGCTATACCATGGAGAATACTTCTCAGCCTTATACTACCAGTTTTAGCAGTACCAAGCTTCTCCCGAACACTGCTATATCATGGAGAATAATTCTCAGCCTTATAGCAACCATTTTTTTAGCAGTACCAAGCTTCTCCCGAACATTGCTATACCATGTAGAATACTTCTCAGCCTTATAGCAACCAGTTTTAGCAGTACCAAGCTTCTCCCGAACACTGCTATACCATGGAGAATACTTCTCAGCCTTATAACTACCAGTTTTAGCAGTACCAAGCTTCTCCCGAACACTGCTATATCATGGAGAATAATTCTCAGCCTTATATCAACCGTTTTCTTTAGCAGTACCAAGCTTCTCCCGAACACTGCTATACCATGTAGAATACTTCTCAGCCTTATAGCTACCAGTTTTAGCAGTACCAAGCTTCTCCCGAACACTGCTATACCATGTAGAATACTTCTCAGCCTTATAGCTACCAGTTTTAGCAGTACCAAGCTTCTCCCGAACACAGCTTTACCATGGAGAATACTTCCGAACGGATACTCGGCGCTGGGTTTACCTCAGCAGCAATAAAAAGTTGTATGGAACTTTAAAAGACATTGAACCAAATTTGAAGAAGAGAATCATTGGGAAAAGTTGGCAATTTGATTATGTAAATGCTGAATTCGAACTTATGATTAGACTTGTGGAGAACCCCAAAACCAAGGACAGCAGGTTCTATCTATCTATCTATCTATCTATCTATCTATCTATCTATCTATCTATCTATCATAAATGATAACGAAACGGATGACACTGAAATTGTATCAGACATTTGCATCCCAAATTTGGACAGACAATACGTGCACACAAAACAGGATTGAATATTTAGTACTGCGCATATATTGATAACAATCTCTCAGAGAAAGCTCATACACGAAATAGAAGAAAATGATACGCGTATATATCTGATTTTTTATTCCTTAAAAGTCAAAGAACTCAGTAATAAGTTCAATTAAATTTCCATATATCTAGCGCGGTCATCATAAAAGAAACTAAAATTAAAAGAACAACATTTTGCCATTAATTTTAGAGTAGATGATTCAAAAGAAAATTACCCAATTCCGCACACATTAAGACCTCTCTGTTTCAGTCAAGGAATACGCTATAACTATTTTTTTCTTCCCATATCTGTGATATAGACAATGTTACTTACATCTTCGACGGGTATTTTTCGTGTTGTAATTAGAATGCAAAGGGTGTTGCTAATTAACTTAATAATGACGTTACAGATTTATCTCTTATTTACAAAAAATGTACTCAAATAATCCATTTTTTATTTAATTACTGAATCCACTTGCGATCATAGTTACATGAA
The DNA here is from genome assembly GCA_028554795.2 of Sinohyriopsis cumingii. Classification (NCBI taxonomy): domain Eukaryota; kingdom Metazoa; phylum Mollusca; class Bivalvia; order Unionida; family Unionidae; genus Sinohyriopsis; species Sinohyriopsis cumingii. The sequence continues at coordinate 56,191,840 of CM068840.1, forward strand.
TTTATCTATGTCTTGGAGACACTATTTTGTATAGGCAACAGTAGTACATCGAAGTAATGTATATCTTTATCTATGTCTTGGAGACACTTTTTATAGGCAACAGTAGTACATCGAAGTAATGTATATCTTTATCTATGTCTTGGAGACACTTTTTATAGGCAACAGTAGTACATCGAAGTAATGTATATCTTTATCTATGTCTTGGAGACACTTTTTATAGGCAACAGTAGTACATCGAAGTAATGTATATCTTTATCTATGTCTTGGAGACACTTTTTATAGGCAACAGTAGTACATCGAAGTAATGTATATCTTTATCTATGTCTTGGAGACACTTTTTATAGGCAACAGTAGTACATCGAAGTAATGTATATCTTTATCTATGTCTTGGAGACACTTTTTATAGGCAACAGTAGTACATCGAAGTAATGTATATCTTTATCTATGTCTTGGAGACACCTTTTATAGGCAACAGTACATCGAAGTAATGTATATCTTAATCTATGTCTTGGAGACACCTTTTATAGGCAACAGTAGTACATCGAAGTAATGTATATCTTTATCTATGTCTTGGAGACACCTTTTATAGGCAACAGTAGTACATCGAAGTAATGTATATCTTTATCTATGTCTTGGAGACACCTTTTATAGGCAACAGTACATCGAAGTAATGTATATCTTTATCTATGTCTTGGAGACACCTTTTATAGGCAACAGTACATCGAAGTAATGTATATCTTTATCTATGTCTTGGAGACACCTTTTATAGGCAACAGTAGTACATCGAAGTAATGTATATCTTTATCTATGTCTTGGAGACACCTTTTATAGGCAACAGTAGTACATCGAAGTAATGTATATCTTTACCTATGTCTTGGAGACACCTTTTATAGGCAACAGTACATCGAAGTAATGTATATCTTTATCTATGTCTTGGAGACACCTTTTATAGGCAACAGTAGTACATCGAAGTAATGTATATCTTTATCTATGTCTTGGAGACACCTTTTATAGGCAACAGTAGTACATCGAAGTAATGTATATCTTTATCTATGTCTTGGAGACACCTTTTATAGGCAACAGTACATCGAAGTAATGTATATCTTTATCTATGTCTTGGAGACACCTTTTATAGGCAACAGTAGTACATCGAAGTAATGTATATCTTTATCTATGTCTTGGAGACACCTTTTATAGGCAACAGTACATCGAAGTAATGTACATCTAACACAACTTAACTCATTACGGGAGGAAGTAATGGTGCGGTTGCTGTGGTCTTAAATAAATGACATCTCCGAAAAAGATGTCATAACTTTTCCACCTTTTTTGGGATTTGTCTATAATGAGGGGTGCATCCAAATGGAATAGATAACTTTAGATGTATTGTTCTGCACAGATTATAATATATTTTATGTTTCACCGGTACCCCTATCTCTACCGTCACATAATAAATGAAAGCAACATATAAGTTGATTCGTCCAAGTAGATCCAAAAGTCATACATTCCTGAGTTATTGGTCAAAATAGGCTCGGGGCAATTTCATTGGCTGCAGTCAGCAGCAGGGAGGGCGAACAGACCTAAGGGTTCCGACAAAAAATAAATTTTCCAGAGAAATTCAATCCGGAGAAAGGTTCTATTTACCGAATAAAGGTTTCCTGAAAGAGTTATATCTTTATTGACCCCCAATCCGAAAATAAATCCTTAGTTCGAAGATCTAGCTGCAGAATAATATGTTCATGATTTTTTTTATTTTGTTGATTATATTTTTGTCGACCAACCGGAGATAGACGCCCTCCCTGCTGCTGTCGTGTCTAAATGGATTTTTAAGATTCTCACTGTTAAAAGATTCTATCTAGGCCGACTCGATATCTGGTTCGTGGATCACATAGATTGACTGTAACAAATCCATATGGTGTAGACTGAGCTCGTCCAAAAAACTTTTTGAATTTGTTTATATCCATGTCGCCGCTACACCACGTTTGATGAATGTTTCGCAGCGTATGTGTATCTACACCGTTGAAGATCGCCAACATGTTACAATTATCTCTAATTACCTTTGGAATTTGTGTATATCTCTGAGTTACATAAATGACGTCAGTATTTGTATGACGTCCATATGAAAAGATTCTGGCAGGATTCGATTGTTTATCCGGCATCACATCCTCATAGACCACCAGATTGTTTATCGAACCATCTAGAGCATCAACCGATGGCGCTTCTTCAATATCGGTGATAAAATCGATTATATTCTCACCGTTATTCAACAACACTGCGTTCTCATTAAACTCTTTCAATACCTGATAGCATCGTTGATCATCCACAGATGGTGCAACTAAATATAGCTTATCCCATTTGAACCATCTCATAATCAGATTCAACAATAACTGTGTTTTACCTGACCCTGATGGTCCTATGATGATCATTCTAATCGAATTAGGTAACGCAGCATGATGCTTCACCGGAACAGATTTCTTTGTAGCCGAAAAATCAGTTACATTCATGATATAATTATATCATGGATTTATATTGTGTGCGGTGTAGAAAACGAACTCCAACTGTGGATCTGGCAACTATCGTTACAAAAAACAATAGATCGGCTGTCACTGGCACATGAAAAATATGTGGTACAAAAAAATTTAGATTCTCTTCATCGGGCGAAAAACCGGTTAAAAAAGAGGAAAATACGGAGGTGATATCACCTCAGGATTATCGTCGTTACCGGGATTCTTTTGGTCCAAATACTCCGGAGAAAAACATCTACCAGGATACAATTACTGCGGACCAGGTACCAGACTCGATATCAGATTAAACGATCAAGATCAACCGAATCCTGGTGAGGATCCTGTGAACGCGATTGATCGGGCGTGTTATGTTCATGATCTTGAATATCGAAGCAAAGATCTGCAACAACGGCATCTAGCTGACATCAAATTGCTTCATGCAATAAATTCGATAAAAAATAAGACCATCAAAGAAAGATTAGCTAGCTGGGCGATAAATGCCGCTATGAAAGGCAAATTAGTTCTAGGTGGCAATTAGTATTATATGGAAGAGATTTATTATTCTCCTGTTGGATTTTGGAAAGGTAAATCAGCAATCAAGAAACTAGCAAAAGCTGCTAAGGTAAAACCATCAGTAGCTGCTACGTGGTTATCTAAACAGGCTATATGGCAAATTTATCTACCACCACCAAAACGAATCGAATACGCACATTTTGATGTCAGCGTTCCAAATGAGGTTCATCAAGCTGATATCATGTTTCTACCACACGATACCGTTAACGATAAAACATACAAATATGTATTAACCGTGGTAGATATTGCTAGCAGATACAAAGAAGCTGAGCCGCTGATAACGAAAACAGCAACTGAGGTTGCTAACGCATTTGAAAAAATATATCAACGAGGTCCATTAACGTGGCCAAGATTGCTTCAGGTTGATCCTGGGAGAGAATTCCTTGGTGCTGTTACTCATTTGATGAACAAAAGGAATGTTGCATTAAGACGCGGTAAAGTCAACATCCATAACGACCAGGCTATTGCTGAAAGATTTAACAAAACACTAGCTGAAAAATTATTTGGCTATCAGTATGCAAGAGAATTCATTCAGGATAAACGATCTAGCTACTGGGTCATTAGGCTACCGAATGTTATCTCAGCAATAAATAACGAGATAACAAGAACGATAAACATGAAACCAGCAATAGCTATACAAAAAATTTTTATACCGATACGTAGAAAAGATTTTTCAGTTCGACCGGTACTTGGTGATGTCATCGTTAGGTACTTATATAAACATGGTGAAGCTGAGGGAGGCAGAAAAAGAGCAACAGATCCTATTTGGATTGTGACAACACACAAAATAGTATCTGTAACGAGATCATCAGGTAGACCAGCAATTTATATGCTCGATGTTTTCGCTCCTCAGCGTGAGTTTACACGAGAAGAATTACAGGTGATTCCTGTTGATACTCAGTTACCTCCTCAGTCGCTTAAATGATCTATGCCGCGTCTGTTACACTCTAAACAGGCTAGAGTAACATTTTTTCTGTTATGTCCTAGATTATTATTTATTCTATCTACGATAAATTGTCTTGAATCATTCTTTTGATACGTCCAACTCATAATACAATTACAACCGGAACAGTGGTTACCCTGTTTTTCTTTCAACGATAAAATAAAATCTACATCCAGGTCGAATTCGTGATTATTTTTCTTATCAGTTTGTTTGTAATTGAATAATTTTTTTTAAATCACGTATTCGTTTGTTTCATCGTTAATAACTGATCTATCTAAGGTGATTCTACCTAACTGAGATATTTTTCTCACTCTAGATACAGCTAAATATACTAGATTGGACCATTCGATGTTGTCATCTACAATCCAAACTCGACAATCAGAGATAGTTAGTCCCTGTGAAGAATGTATCGTCATAGTATCCTAACGTCCACGGTGATTTTTCTGCACCTAGCATATCGTCGACGAAATCAATATCAACGACGACGATATCATTCAATACAAGATTCTGCTTACCTCGTCCTGGTATATCGACGTCAATATTTTGTAATCTGGTATCGATTGGTCTATAACACAGCGGAACAGGCATCAGAGGGAATTTTTCTTGATGTATCTTGAATAGTTTTTGTTGAAGAACATCCCTGATTATTTTTCTGCTAGCTACTATCAAATCGTTCGGAGTCCACATTGATAAGAAATCCTTCATTGATGTTTCCGGAATTACCTCTCTCATTACGTCACATTGAATTTTATTTGATTTTAATCGAATTAGTTTTTTGAATTCACTTAATCTACCATCTAGCGATCTATAATCAGTATCGACTTCCTCGTAATAGTCCACGAAATTTTTCAACCATTCGTGAGGAGATTCTCCATCAATAGGATTTGGTTGACCGTGATCACCGCACATAATCACAGCAGTATTTTTTGTTGATAACCATTCTAAGAACATTTTTAATGTACCAGCAAATACTGTGCAAATCTCATCCCAGATAATTTTTTAATTTATATATTTTTCTCCCATCCTAGACGGACTCCACGTACCACCGTTGTACTTGAAAAAACTGTGATACGTACACGAATTTACTCCTCGCTGTTTCATCTCCCGCGCTAATCGATGCGTTGGTGTCAACACGATCATATCAGAGTTCTTAAATAATTATATCATTCTGGTTGTTTTTCCTGATCCTCCCGGTCCGTTTATATAGACCATCTTGTATCTTGCAGCAGGATCATAAACAGATGGTGCTGTTGATGTTTCTGATACGCTATCTGAATAGTATTTTTCTTCATCAGATACGTCAGCGTCTTCACAGTGATGTAGAATGCACTCGTCTTTCACTCGCCACGTACCCCATGATCCATCTCCGGTTAGTTTTTCTAACTCCGGTAGGTATTTTTTGTCAATATAAAACGAATCAGTAGCTACTCTAACCGCGGTATCAGGAAATCTGTTTATCATCGATAAAAGATTTATACTCGCGTACGCCAACATCGACGATCTTAAATGAACATACTGAGGTGATTCCCCCTCAAGGTAATTAACCACGGTACCTAATTTCGTTCTATCCGCGACGTAAACATCCTCTTTGCTACAAAATATACCTCTCTCAGCGGTATCAGCTATTATAAAATCTAACTCAGCCTCATCCATAATTAATCTGCAATTACGTCTCTGATGATCATAAACACCACCCTGAGTGAATTTGCCGATTATTTTTCTACCTAAATCTTTTGCGTCATCGTGTTCGGTTGGTAACCAAACATCAATTTGTTTCTGATACGAAATAATTGCTTCGCTGATCATTAACGACGTTAACATAGCAGAATCTAACATATATCTCAGTGACACTATTGGAACCCAATGTTGTTCTGATAAGTGTCTTCCAAACCAAACGTAGCATATTTTGTGTAATCCTGAAGCAAACTTGAACGATGTAACCTTGGCGAATCCTGTCAGGGGGAAATCCGGTAACGGACCATTAATTGATACTCTTGTCATCTCGTCGCATGGATGACCAAACTGAGTAAAATATTTGTTGCATTCTCCCATCCCTAAGAAACTACCTGGATAACACGCTATCATGTCAAATGAAATCATATCAATAAAATTATATTTTGTGTTCCATAATCCACCATGACCGTATTCAACGCAACTCTGTTGGATATCTTTAAGAAAATCTTTTCTGGTTGGTTTCCACGAATTTTTCTCTCTTGCTGCATGAGCAACAACAGACGGAATCGTGAAGCAGTTAACCAATAATTCTTTATTTACTGAGTATTTTTCTGCTATCTCCGTCATCGAGTCATGTAAAAATTCACTTCGATACATATCCCCTTTTCCGTTTATCACTGGATCGCGTTTATCACGAGTGATCCAAACGTCATTTTCGTTATTCACAATGAATTTTATTCTAAATATGTATTTGTCGTTACTGAGTGAGTTAATTATCTTTTTAGCCCTTGTATCGTTCATCGTGTTATCGATATCGGCTGCTTTCCACGTCGACCATACATGAGCTGCTCCATCATCGTAGAATTCTTTCTTAGCCTGATCTAGCTCAGGAATAACATATTCTGTTTCGTCGAGATCAAATACCATTTGTTATATTTTAAACAAGTATATCTTTAAATAAATATGAATAACTGCAAATGGCCCATGGTTGGTTCGTTTACTTGCTGTGATAGATCGTGCAGAAAAGAATACTATGGAATACATTTAGCCTATATAAAGCGAGGCGGAGTTGGTCCAACAAGATGTATCAGATGCAACATTGGAATTCGGGGAAAAACTAGAATATGTTTAGAATGTGGTGGAAAAAGATACAGAGAATTAAAACGGCATTATGATAAAAAGTGTGAGGAGGATTATTTAAGTAGGTTTTCGAACAAACTTCCATTTAGACAAATGGAATATAGTATATGAATGCCATATTCATGAAACATCCAATCTACGATAGCTACGAAGCATCTGCTGATGGTACCATCAGAAATTGCAAAACAAAACAAAAAAAAAAACACTCGGTAACGTTGGTAATTCCGGTTATCTCATGATCAGTATCGGTGGTAAAAATTATTATAACCATCGATTTGTGTTTGAATGTTTTCACGGACCAATTGAGTGTGGTTTAGTTATTGATCATATTGATGGAAACAAACTCAACAACTCTGTAGAAAATCTGCAAGCAATTACCCAGAGTGAGAATCTGAGGAAGGGAAATGCTGGTGGACGCAGAGTTTCTAAAGCAGTTAAATCAATAAATACGGAGACAAACGAGGAATTATATTTTCAATCAATGACATCTCCTGCAAAATATTTTAGTATGAATATATCCTCAGTACAAAAATGTGCAGAAGGAGATATAAGTCATCGTTTTCATACAAATTCGGTAGCTGGATCGAATTTAGTTATTTTCCTCTTATATTGGACAAATAGAATCATTTATGAATATGACTCAAGGAAATATCAACGAGATAATAAAATCCATTGAGGCATTAAAAATCAAAGAGATACAATTATCAGATGATTTAGATTCTGATAAGATCACGTCAGATTTTGATACCATCATGCAACACAAACAAGAAAATAGATACACGCTGTCGTCTGAATATAGACTCATAAAAAAAATACAATCTGCGATGTACAAAGCGCTCATCAACATTGATGAAGCTGGTATAGGTGATTTTGCTCCGTTGGCACGTGTCGTTGAAAAGATTCGATCATCGTTATCTGATGAATACGAGTCAAAAAAACAATAGATACACGTGCACGACAACTGCGGAGATTGATAGATATTGAAAAATTGTAGATATTGTATTTTCTGTGAATATTTTATTTTTTCTCTTATTTTCAGTGAAATTTGACTGTTTTGGTTGATTTTTTGACAATTTTGGTCGATTTCACTCATTAGATAGGTTGAGTAGGATACCCGATTCTTTAATTGATTTCAATTAGAGATGATACAAGAGTCAATATAAACCAGCGATATTTGATTATTTTGCCTGTTTTTTGACTGTTTTGTGAGTTGATTTTGCTTGTTTTTGGTTGATTTTTACCTGTTTTTGTTGACTCTTGTATCTCTTCTAATTGAAATCAATTAGAGAATCGACCATGTTGGGTAAGTCATCCAATGGGTAAAACGGGCAAAACAGTCAAAAAATCGACCAAAACAGTCAAAAAATCGACCAAAACAGTCAAATTTCACTGAATTTACAAAAAAAAAAAAAAATCTACAGATTATAAAAAATATTTTTTATTTTTATGATTTTATCAACAGATTTATGCTTAGTGTTTCTCCGCATGCATCTAGCAGATGTCCAGATTGATCAGTCAGTGAAAAATTCACGTGCTGCAACAATCTATTGTGGCATCGAAGATAAACAGGATTGATTGGTTCTTGTACCAGTAGAAATCCTGGTGGATCCTTTGGCGAAAATGAATACAAAACGAATCCTTGTTTCGCCTGATCAGAGACGGATGCATCAGCGATGTAGCTGTTTTCGACGATATCACAATTGAGATTGACCGCGATGGTGGTGGTTATATTGACTATCTCAGGTGAGAGATGTCTGCCAGTGCCATCTTCGGCGTTGTCGCGTTTGAGAATGGATGGTGGTGGTAGTTTTTTCTTCATGCAGCGTGTAATTCAGAAAACTTTTCATCAATGGTTTTAGCGAGAGCTTTTTGCATTTTATCTGCAGTGTACCCAGGTAATTTATAATTGCTTAAATCAGCCTCGGTAATCTTATATTCTCTCAAAAAATTTATTTTATTATCTGGACTGCTTCTTCTTATTGCTTCAACAAAATTAAAATTGATTTGCATTACCAGCGATGTAAATGAATTTGCGTCATTTATGATATCAACAATTTTATCACATGAACTCGATATATCAAAAATACATTCTTGAAAATAATTTTTCAATAATTGTATTTTTTCATTATACTTTTGCTCTAATTCGCTAAACCAGCCGATAACAGTTTCTAATGAATAAAAATTATTATCAACCCACCAAGACATATCGCTGTAATCCACCCCAAGTCTGAATAAAAAATGTATTGCCGGATTAAAAATTAATTCACTTGCGATATGTCTTGGAAGATAACTCACACCAGAAATAAAATCCTCCCTCTTAGGTTCTGATGGTATCGGTTGTTCTGGTGGTTTGATCTCGGGCCAACCTAGTACGGTTCTTATTGAGCTAGCGTAAATATCTACCTGATAATTCGAGCTTATTTCAATAATCGATTTTGATGTTGGTTCGTGGACAGTTATCTTTATTCCGGGATCGGATCCTGTTATATTTTTTATTCTGTGTATCAGCTCATCATTAATCTGATCGATCTGATAACTACCTGCTGGTAATCCAACCACATTCCAATCAGGAGTACCATCGTCTTTGTTTTTATAGGCAAAAACAAAGGAATTGTTTGAATGTAATCCACCAAATGATTTTGATCTGATATTTGGCCAGCTGTAATAAACGCGTAACTGAGCTAGTGCTATCTCGTCGATAGAGATAGGAGTAGGAAAAATGATACTGAATTCGGGTTTAGTTGAACTAGCTGAGATCATCGTTGTTCTTGTCACCGTCGTGTTCGTTGCAATCTGTTGCAGTAACTCGGTCATTATTTATATTGATGTCTTTAATCGCTTGATTTAAATCCTAGATATCAACGCGAATTCGACGTCGGATATAACGCCGTCGTTGAGACTTTCTGATAACAACAAAGATAGTTTGGAGTACGCTGCCGATGCTGTATTTAGTTTATCTTTATATGCGATTAATTTTGTGTTGGTACACGAGGATATTTTTTTTGTTATGATACCAAATATACCAGCTAACGTGGTGGTTGTCGAAACAATTACTGTGATAACAACAGGGGCTATCATCGTTAACGCGGATAGGATTATACCAGCACTGGTTATTATTGCTGATACAGAATAAACAGCAGCATCAATAATAACCAATCTGCGTTGATATTTTTTTATTTTTACCTGATAGACGTCGATGATACTCTTCAACGACATCTGCCATGCACGAGCTTGACTGTATCTATATTCCATTATATCTATCTATCAAAAACTAAATGAAGAAGGTACCTCAGCGAGAAACTCTATGTACCACCATATAGGTATTGGCACTGTTGGTGGTTCATATTTTTTCGTCTCATCACCAGCAGCAGTGGGTTCGAATCTAAATGTTTCTTCGACATCTTTATTTAGCAAAGTATTTAACGTGCCGAGAGCTCTTTCAGCGCCGTGACGCCATCGATATCTATCGCAGGTGATTCTAAATCTCTCTGAGGAAAATATGTTTATTCTGTATGCGCCGGTAACAGGTGCTTTGTACTTGAAAAAGGTACTTTTTGAATGCTCCCATATGAATACTCCTGATGCAATAACAGGAGTCAGATTGATGAATAAATCCTTCATCGCTGATGCGATCTTGCTAAGATCGATTTTGCCATCAACCGAGGTATTAACGACAGCGAGTTTTCTATTGATTTTATCGACATCATCTGAGCTAGCCATTCGAAGCACTCGACCGGATATAAGCTCGATATCTCCGCGATTTCTCTCAATGGCGTTAGAATTTTTCCTGGTGTCTTCTTTAACAACGTTAAAATCAGCCACGTGAGTGTCGTATTCGTTTCGTTTGATTATATCACGTATCTTTACGTTGCTAGTCTTTAGTTTTCCATATTCATCCTGAAAAACAGCAACCTCACCAGGATCTGCTTCTGCTAACGATAGAATATTGTTGACGTCGTCCTTTGTTGCGTATCTTGATAAATCACCGTTATCAAATTTTTCTCTCTCTAGTATTTTTCTTATTGTTCTTGTTAACAGAGATCTACCGTAGATGTCAACCATTATACTCTTTGTTGCTGATCTAATTTATTTGATGTATACTCGTGTACTGTTTTATGATAGGGTTTTTTTTGACCTGGATATCGCAGTAAGAATATTGATTGCCTCATCACCACATATCGGAGGATCGGTTAGTGTTTGTGTTGGTAGCGTAGATTACCACGTTGGAGTATTTAGCTGAGCTACATATCTTAAAAACTCTCTAGGTGGGGCTAACCCGTATGAGTCAGCATAGATAATCTCGCGCGGATTTATCGCGTACGCTACCCAGTGAGTACCTTTTTTTTAACAGCGTTAATTAGATCGTAATTCGACATCGGTGTTATCTTCTGTACCACACCGCGGGAGTTCCTGGCAGAGGAACCCCTTTCCCGTAGTACCATAGGGGTGTCCCTGGTAATCGGAGTCCTCGTCCTTTCTTATTGTATTTGCCGCCGGTGACTTTATCAATGACCTTCGAACCCACAGCACCAGCAGCACCAAGTGCTACAGCCTTTGCGATAGCTGGTGCGGCAGCGGCGGCTAATGCGGGTAACGCAGCTGCCTTTGCTGCAATCAATGCTGGTAACGCGAATAATAACGGGAAAAATATACCTACCTTAACCATATCCTTTATAGCAGCTGGAGATAACGCAATTTGTACTCCGGTGTTAGATGATTTAGCTTTATTAAAATGCTTTTGTTGCGTTTTTTTTATCGATATTTTATTTGGACCACCTTGAATCTGACCGTGTTTCAGCGTTAATTTTGTCCCACATTTTTTCGTTAATCCTGATTGTAGCTTTTTTATCTGACCCTGAGTCAGAGTCACACTAACATGTTCGTACGACATTTATAAATTTAGATTGAATCTAAATCACATTTTCTCTACAGGAGCGTCGATGATCCTCATTTTGCCTTCGATACCCTCGAGCATCATGGTTCTATCGCTGAGTATAACAGCAATGGCTCTAAACGCAACAGCAGGATTGTTGATTATTCTAGCCTTAAAATGAATATCAACGACAGATTGTTTTATCAAGTTCATGTGTTCCAGTGAAAAATAATAGATCGGATAAAATTTTCTAAAATCTAACTGAGATATTTGCAATCCGGTATCAATATTTTGATCTCGACCCATGTAGCTCCACAAACGATGATAACCACGCACCACTGAGTTATTTGCGTAATCTAGCTGAATCTCTTCAATTGGTTCTTGATGTCCGTTTATCCTCATTGATACATCACTGGCATTGAATGTATCGAAAATCATATGAGTTTGAGTTTGATCACCTAATCGTTCAGCTTTTTGAAGAGCCACAAAGATATGTCTTGGCGCAGACACACCCTGCTGAGACGCTATATGCCAGGTGAAGTTGCCGTTGATGTTATTCTGGATGCTATCTGTGAACGTCGTCAGCCACGACATCACTCATTTACCACCTTGATTCATAAACGATAACAGATTTCTCTCTTCTTCTATCGTTGGTGTCATCGAGGGCATCCACAACGTTAGTTTTTCTAATACAACCTTACCAGCATCACCTGCTCCTCCAGTACTCCAGATAGCGTCGTTGCTGTCGCCTTTTCGATAAAAGACAACCGTGTGTTTAGCTCCAAATATGACTTTTCTGAAATCCCTACAAAAACCAAAGATGTGTGACAGCGGGATAGCACATGAAAATCTTTTACTGTCGCCCTCCAACATAGCTGTGCGAGTGGCAAATCCGAGATTGTACCCAGCGATTTCAGTTATAATCATACTCTCAACATCAGCATCGGAAGCATCTTGTTTTTTGGTCGTCTTACAAGAAAATGTTCATTCTCAGCATTATTTGAGTTATCCTTGGTGAACATCATGCTAGGACCAGCCGATCTGGTGAAATCATCTGAATATCTCGCTAGGCCTATGATTGTGGTTGCTACATCGACGTTGTCGTTAATTGATTCGATTTCTCTACCATCGATCATGTATGCGGCACTCTTGAATAGCGCCATAATACCGTTGTTGACTAATCCAACCTTGATAGCTGCTCCGTAATTAGTATCATCGTTTTTCACAATCTTGCCAACAACCTCAATGAATGCCTCACACGGTAGAAAATATCTTGTTGTATCCTGCACTTGTAATTCGATTCTACTGGGACTGTTTGGTGTTATCGCGTCGTATGATTAATACTGGTAGTCTCGCACTGAGTCGTCTCTCTCTGCTGGTTCATCCAATTTGAAAGCTTCATTAGATGCACGCGAGAACATATTTATTAATAAGACAGTTTTATCGTCTAAAACGAAGACGCCCTCCGAATGCAGAGGTACCAGCCTCTTGTGGTTGTTGTACCTGTTCTAGCGCCAACGATGCTAGTTTTTGATTATCCGCGTCATTTATAATCTTGCTGATGTCGCCAGGCATCTCAGCCGTTACAGGCAATTTATCCGCAGGTTTCGGTTTCCCTTTTACTAATCGCAGTATTCTATCTTTAATAGCGTCATATGCTTTGCTGGTAGCATCACCAACGGTACCTATGACTTTGTCGCGAACAACCCCTATGGATTTTGACGACAGCTGCTTAACTAACGGACCAACCTTAGGAGCTATTCGAGTGAAAAATTTAATGATTGAATCACCTATCCCCGATCCGTATTTGAGTTTATACACAGGTAACCTTGAATTCATGATACGAGCCTGTATCGCTCTCTGATGACTCTTATGCACGATCATTTTATTTTATAATCTAATTATTCAATCACTGTGATACTCATCTACGAGCTCATCAATAAGATCGCGGTAAATAGCTACATCGATAATTTTTCCTTGAAATAATCTTCGACAGATATCTGTTGCTTCATTAACTATCTCGTGTGAATTGTTTCCGGCTCGTTTCCCTCCAAAACGAACCTCCAACCGAGATACATCGTTAAGGACAGGTAGAATTATATCCGCTACCGGTATGGGGAAAAGGTGAAAGACCCAGTTCTTCTATTCTCATTTTTCTTCCTGTTGCTTTTTCATAAAAATCTTTATATTCTGGATAAGAAGAATCGATTTCTTTATTTTTATGTACAGAATATACAATTAATGGCCACATATCTTCTGATATCGATTTATCAAAATGTTTTGGTTTTATGTACATATCTTTCATGTTGTAGCGAGAAGCAATTGTGATTGTGTTTTCTTTATCACCTCGTTGAAGTCTTTGAATAGTTAAATCAGTGAGTAAATCTTTATAACGATCCAAGACCGACAATTCACCAACAGGAGAAGTAGAGGGAGTACTTTGACTAGATGAAGCTATCTTAGTACCAGGACCACCTGTAGCACCAGACGGGGGTGAAGAAGATTTTTGTTTTATCGCGTTAACTTTTTTGAGAAAATCTTTAAAATCCGGATCATCAGGTTTCATTTTTTTTATCTGTATAAACAGAATAAATACTTGATTCCATAAATGTTCTGGCACTAAATCAACATAAATGTCTTTATTTTTATAACTAAGAGCCGCTATATCAGCTGCAGTATCTTCACTGAAACGAATTGTGTTAATAGCAGCTTCTGAAAACATTTCGGAGTAATCTTCGGGTATTTCCCGAGGTACAGGATCAGATTGATATATTTTCACAGGAAATTTTTCTTCTTTTTTCTTTTCCTCCTCTGGTTTTTCTTTTTCTATTTTCTGTTTCTTTTCTAATTGTTTTTGTTCTTTTTCTAATTTTTTCTGTTCTTTTTCTAATTGTTTTTGTTCTTTTTCTTTTGCTTTTCTGTCCTCCTTTATTTTTTTCTCAAGTCTTTTAATTCTTTTTTCTTGTTCTTTACGTTCCTTTTCTTGTTGTTCTCGATATCCCTTCTCTTTCTCCTGTTCACTTTCTTTACGTCTAAATCCTGTGATATACGCAAGATACTTTTCATCAGTTGCATCTAGTTTGTTAATATTTTGTTTCGCCTTGAATAATAATTCTATCCATCCTTTTCGAGTCTTAACATAATGTTCAGGACGTAAATAAGGCCTCCTAGATAAAAATTTTTCACTTGCGGCTCGACCAAACTCATATGCATCGTCAACATCTTTAAATGGTTCTCCTATCCCCCATTCATCTATTCATTGATCAGTAAATCTTTTTACAAGTAGAGCAGGACGTTGTATTTTCTTTAGCCCTAACCGCTACCGGTACAACAGGTGCAGCAGCAGCAGGTTGCGGTCGAGTTTGTTCTTCAATTTTTTTCAACACGGGGAGGATACCATGTTTTCTCACCTCAAGATCCTTTACATCACCTAGAAGAACCTTTTCCGTGGTTTCAGTTACTGGTTTAAATAATTCCTTAGTTGCCTCCGCGAATCCTTCCTTTGCATCTCGAATAGCTTTTATTTTTTGTTTAACCGATTTTTGCACTGGTAGATACTCTTCTATTACTTTTAATCGCTCTCGTGCTATTCTTGAATTAAGTGATTCTCCAACATCCATATTATTTTATTTTCATTTTGTATCTTGAAATCGAGATTATATCCATTTTTAATAAAAATATTATATCCATTAACAATCTGAGAATCTAAAAATCCATTTAAACACGACAGCAGCAGGGAGAGCGTCTATCTCCGGCTGGTCGACAAAAATATAATCAACAAAATAAAAAAAATCATGAACATATTATTCTACAGCTAGATCTTCGAACTAAGGATTTATTTTCGGATTGGGGGTGAATAAAGATATAACTCTTTCAGGAAGCCTTTATTCGGTAAATAGAACCTTTCTCCGGATTGGATTTCTCTGGAAGATTTATTTTTTGTCGGAACCCTTAGGTCTGTTCGCCCTCCCTGCTGCTTGCTGTCCTATACACAGAAAGGTGTGTAGCGGGAAAAAGCCACGAATAACTGCCCTGTGCAGTTATGGACAAAATCTTTGCCAAAAACGCGTACCATGACATAGGCAGGATGACAAAGAAATTTGAATTTAGTGTACACCATCCGTTAATAAAAACTCTCCCAAAGAAAACTGAGCACACGTATGTGATTTATGTGTTCCAGTTTTCGACAAGTTACAGATTTACTCGTACAGTACACCAACTCTTGTCGACGTATTCTGTTTGATGAAGAGTATAAAAACCTGCGGCATTAACAAATTAATCACACTGAGGTCAGTATTTTGGGGTTTGTTCAAAACTTTCGTAGAACCCTTAACGATTTCGCTATATATTTATTTTGAACAAGACAATATTTATTGAATATGCACTATAAACCCCAACTCCTCTTCGTACGTATGTTTATGTCTGTCTGTCTTTCTGTCTGTGTGTGTGTTTGTGTGTGTGTGTGTGTGTGTGTGTGTGTGTGTGAGAGAGAGAGAGAGAGAGAGAGTTGTCATTGACCATTGATACATCGTTTAATTATGATGAATTCAACTTGCAATGTTTTGTGCAAACGATTCATTCAGCTGCATGCTTATCATAAATCACATGCAACCCCAACCAAAATAAGAAAATAAATTTCAGGATATAATCGGATGTACCTACCCTAAGAATGGCTTTAAAGCTTCCATTAAGTTAAGTGCATGTTGTTTGGTATTGGAAGATTGGTTTGTGGCGGTGCATGACCCCTCTGTGTCAGCATGCTTTTGTAGAGAGAGAGAGAGATTTTGTAATAATTCCAAGGCAAAAATGTATCATTTGACTTCCATCGTGATTTAGTTGTTCTATTTTCAAAGCATATACATGTTTAAGCATCGCTTCCACTGTCATTCTGCACGTTTTCCTTCGATCAATAGATTAGATTCCAGAACTGTACATAAACGCTAAAAGAAAGGAAGGAACTATGGTAGTAAAAGTATTCATACAAAGAAGCACAAGCACACTATTTTGCGCACAGATCATAAAATCAAGATTTAATATTCCCTTCCGTTTCTGACTAATTTTACCCTGAAAGTTCCATACATCTCTATTATGTTCTACTGTATGATTCTTGACCTTTCATTTTCTATGGGTAAGATCGCAACGTTTTTGTACCCCCAATATACATTTAAAATGCGCTTGAAATGTATGTCTTTATAAATCGTGTTTGAAGCAAGAAATTTCACTGCATTTCGCTTATCCTCTCAGCGTTTACTGTATGCTATATCTTAGATAATATGTTCTGCGAAATCCGACGTCACCCGCACCTGTTTGATGTTTTATGTGAACTGTCAAAACTTTCACACAACAGTGAAGCGGACCAATCTGATACTGTTGACGTAGTGAGAGTCCTTGTAGCTAAAACCCATTATCTTACTAACGGGATGGTAGGGACGAGACACCGGCCGCCAAAGGTTTTGGGGTGCCTAATAGCCGATACAAATTTCGGGACTCATGTTCTGGCCCTTTGGGCCATCATCGTAGCCTTGGGCGCCATTTACCCTTAGTTGCTTACTATACCAACAGATGTCCCAATTTCCCTACTCTTCTCTTACTTTTGTTTTAATTTTGAATCACACAATCAACATCGGCAATTAGTCTTTCAGTGTCAGATGGAAAATCAAGAAATGCTTCGAAATAACCACGAACACTCTCCTTTTACTCGTATTATGTATATTTAATTGTTTGTCTGTTATTTTTAATTTTTATTTGTTTCCTTACATGTTATTGTAATGTAACATTGTTTGCTGGACTTGACTTTGTCCAGCACTGAGTTCATTTCTGCTTGACCTGAGTGACTTTTTTATATTTTTTATTTCATTTATGTAAACAACTAATAATAGCTTCATTATTCTCTATGTGTATGAGTTTATTAACCGAATTATTATTCAGGCAAACACATTAATTTCGGTCAGGGTTTCGGAGATTCCAAAGTAAATTTTAAAGGCTATTGTGTTGTTAGTAAACAAGGCTCAGTAGATCATTCTAGAAAGTTATTTTCCATTAGGTAATGG
The DNA here is from genome assembly GCA_028554795.2 of Sinohyriopsis cumingii. Taxonomy (NCBI): domain Eukaryota; kingdom Metazoa; phylum Mollusca; class Bivalvia; order Unionida; family Unionidae; genus Sinohyriopsis; species Sinohyriopsis cumingii. Next base: position 56,209,594 of record CM068840.1, read on the forward strand.
TTGTTTGTAGAAAATGCTGATGTGACCTGAGGTCAAGCAGAGAACTAAATTATATTGTGGCTGAGGATTTTGCATCTAGCACTTTAAGTTGTGTTATGTTGTAGCTGAATTTCATTTTCTTCAAACATTTTAATTCAAGTGATTATTCCCTCTGGAAATACAAAAGTGCTCTAACAAAATTCTTGGATAAAGACATTCATTGGAGTTTATACTGAATTCAATCCTGGAATAACATTTATGTGATTCACCAAGACTCTGTTGATACATCAGTACTTCGCAGGCCATAACAGATACGTCATCGCCTTCCATTTGGATTTCTTCGGGACTTGAACTGAGTTTTATTAGGAACTGTATATTACCAGGACTTGTGTCTTTAATTCTAGGATTATTTTTGGATTTAATTCGCATTTCCGTAAGTTCTTTTTGTTTTCATTTTTCACTTTTTATTCTGTGGAAATAAATTATTTCTTAAATTGTACAAAACTCGTTGTCTTCACTCTTTTCTGTTACTTATTATAAGAGCATAGATTCGTAACACTCGTAATTTCTGGAGAGCCAATTGCTAATCCGACATCATTTATTATATAAGCAAATAGCTAAATAAAAAACAAAGCCTCTCTGAAAAATTTAAATTTTAAGGACTTTTTAATTTATTTATACTAAATTATTTAAACTGTAAAACTTGTATAAATCATTCATATCTCCATAGAACTCTAATGTATGCAAGGAACTTGTCGATAAAATGGGTTTCCTGTAGACAATATATATGATACTATCTTTCTTCTCTCAAAAATATCAAAAACATTCTTACATTTATTATAATCTCCTAATCCCCAAGTATTAAAACTTAGCAGTTTTAAAATTTTAATGACTCACATTTGCTGTTTAACAATCTTAAACTGTTGTTATGAGTATGTGTTCAACTGCCGCTTATACACTTACAAAACAATTGCCATACTTTACTTTCTAGTACTGTTCCAAATATTGTCAAAATCAAAGAAAGAGGTTCTCTCTCTCTCTCTCTCTCTCTCTCTCTGAAGCAAAATGAAGCATTCTACAAAAATAAGAGGTAAAATATAAGAAGTAAGCATACAGGCTTTGATGATAAGTGTATTCCTTTGCGTCAACATAATGGCCAACTTGAATCTAGAGTGACACTGTGTTTCGAAAGTCATGACAGATTCATGCATGAACTGCTGTCATTAAAAGTGCTAAAATAATCCCTATCAAGATACAGCATATGAGTGTATAACCGTATATATTCGCTTATAAGTCGAGTCAAACTGCAAACAACAAAGATCCTGATATGTCGTAGCATAATGCACCGGCAGATCAGGGTCTATTTTGTTTGTTCTACTGAGAACTAATAACAAACAGCATTATGGGACGGTAGAGCTAAGTCTGTGCAGTTTGCAGTTGGACTCTTCTTATATGCGAGTACATACGGTATATTCAGAGGCGGCTTTAGGAGTACGCGGGGCCTAGGGCCGGCCATGACCGCGCGGGGCCAGAGTTAAAAGCTGAGATGCAAGTTATCGGACAGCCGTTGCCCGCTAGTGGAGTTGATAAAATGGCTGCATCTGTCTGCATCTGTGCTGCCACATGTTAATTGTGTTACGAAGTTGACTAAGTTGACTTCGCAACTTTTCATGCATTACGTGCGGCCTGAGCAGCAGAGGGGGCGAATAGACTCTAATTGACTCACTCTCTATTTCAAATAATAAACCTTCCTGGAAATCGCAAAAAGCTTTGAAATGAACGTCCTTCTTAAAAATCGTAAAGAAAAAGGATTTAGAATCGAGTGCCGAGTAGGAGACTTCAATTTCTCTGCTGCTATTAATTACATTTTTTTATCAAGAGCGATTCGATATCGTGACCGTGGGTCATGTAAGTTTATTGTTATAAAACTATGCGGGGATAACTGAGCATGGCTAAATAAATTTCTAAACTTAATTATATCCATATCACCGCTACACTATTTCTGATGAGTATTTCGTAGAATATGTGTATCAACTCCGTTAAACACAGCAAGAATATTACAGTTATCCCTGATCACTTTTGGTATTTGCGTATATCGTTGGGTGACATAAATCACATCAGTGTTTTTATGCCTGCCTCTAGAAAATATTCTAGCTGGATTTGATTGCTTATCCAGCATTACATCATCGTACACAACTAAATTATTAATAAATCCATCAAGGTCATCTACAGATGGCGCTTCATCAATATCAGTAATAAATTCGATAACATCATCACCGCGCTCATCCAACAACTTTGCGTTTTCATAACATCGCTGGTCATCTACAGACGGAGCAACTAAATGCAATTTATCCCATTTCAACCACCTCATTATCAAATTAAACAACATTTGCGTCTTACCAGATCCAGATGGACCTATCATAATCATTTGGACAGAATTTGGTAACGCAGCATGATGCTTGACCGGTTCTCGTTTTCTTGTCACTGAGAAATCAAATACATTCATGTTATAGAAATATAATAAATAATATGGATTTATAGTGTGTGAAATGCAGGACGCGTACCCCCACAGGTGAACTAACAACTTTACAACAAAAGTTAACAGGTCAGCAGTTACATGTAAGTGTGAACGATGCGGTACAAAGAAATTTAAGTTTATTTCTAATCCAAACAATATATAAAAAAGGAGGTGATATTGCCGCACATTAGCCAAACTATCAGAAACTCCGTGTGCTAAGTACCCAGGAGAATAACACCTCCCAGGATATAATTACTGTGGCCCTGGAACACGACTTGATATCAGACTTAATGACCAAGACCAACCTAAACCAGGTGAATATCCAATAAATGCTATTGATAAAGCGTGTCATGCTCATAATGTAGCTTATAAAAGTAAAGATCTGCAGCATAGGCAATCGCAGATGTGAAATTAATTCAGGCGCTAAATTCCATAAAAAAATTCTTTCAAAGAATCATTAGCTAATTTTTTGGTGAGATCTGCAATGAAGGGTAAGCTTGTATTGGGAAACGGAGTTTCCTAAGCTGGTGATTAATCATCCGATTATTGAAATAATGGAGTCGATTTATTATTCCCCAAGAGAATACGGGAAAGGTAGAGCAGCGATTAGTAAACTCGCGGAAGTAGCAGGTGTCTAACGTTTTACTGCTGAAAAATGGTTAGCCCGACAGGCAATATGGCAAATTTACCTACCACCGCCTACAAGATACAGTACGCACATTTTGATGTCAGCGTCCCTAATGAAGTTCATCAGGCTGATATTCTAATTTTACCACATGATACTATCAAAATTGGAAGACGCCGATTAACGTACAAACATGCGTTAACTGTCGTTGATGTTGCAAGTAGATATTAAAAAGCAGATCCGTTATCAACAAAGACAGCTGCTGAAGTAGCTTCTGCGTTTGAACGAATTTACCGACGTGGTGGTCTACGATGGCCACAGCATCATCGCTGATGAGGCAATTCACCGCGATCAGGCAATTGTTGAATGATTCAATCAAACGCTTGGTGAGCGGTTATTTTGATATCAATACGCGAAGGAAATCATTCAAAATACAAGATCTCGCGAGTGGGTTGCAAGATTACCAAGTTTAATAACTGCGCTAAATAATGAAATTACTTGAACAACCAACATGAAACCTATTAAAGCAATTACAAGCGCGCATATGCCAGTACAATGACGTGATTTTTCAGCGCAACCAGTACTGGGTAATGTTACTGTAAGATATTTATATGAACCTGGTGAACTTGAAGTTGGTAAAAAAAAGAGCAACTGATCCTATCTGGAGTATTACGATACATAAAATTTTCAGCGTGGTAAGATCTACTGGTAGACCCGCAATCTACGGATTAGATTCAACAGCTCCTCAACGTAGATTTACACGTGAACAATTACAAGTAATTCCCGAAGACACTCAATTACTACCGCGATCACTTAACTAGCACCCCTATGTGGATTATACTCGAGACTGGCCGGCATCACATTTTCTCGTGCATGACAAGGACTAATATCTTTTCTATCTACGGTAAATTGTATTGGATTATTACTCGAGTACTGCCACAACATTACACAATTACAGCTCGCACAATGATTATTCTGCTGCTGATTCAGCGCTATGACAAATTCAACATCTAGATTAAAGTCTCGCTTTTTGTCACTTTGTTTATAACGGGCTAATTATTTTCTCATTATATCACCTTACCATTTGTCAAGGCTCGACATTTGTCGAGGACATCATCAATAATTTATGTAGCGTCTATGACAATTCTCTGCAGCTGAGATATTCTTCTGACTCGAAACACTGCGAAATAAAATAAATTTGACCATTCGACACGATCATCTAAAATCCAAAACTCGCGTATCACAGATGGTTAACCCTGAGATGAGTGAATTGTCATTGCGTATCCTAACGTCCACGGGGATTTATCTGTACTCAGCGCATCTTCAACAACATTGATATCAACTGCGACATCATTTAATACAAGATTCTGTTTCTCAGTCTGTTCTGGTATATCAACGTCGATATTTTGCCTTTGTGTATCAGCTGGTCTATAACATAATGGTACACGTAGATCGGAAGTTTTTTCTTTATGCTTTTCAAACAACCGCTGTTGAAGTGTATCACGAACTATCTTTCTACTTGCCACTATCAAATCATTTGGTCTCCACGTTTGCAGAAAGTCGTTCGTTGAAGTTTTTGAAATTCTTTTACGCATCATTTCACACTGAATTTTATTCGGTTGTTGTCTGGTGAGGTTAATTTTTTAAACTGCCTTAATTCTGCATCAAGAGATCTATGATCATCAGTTATTTCTTCATAATAATATACAAAATTATTTAGCCAATCATGTGGAGATGGTCCAACAAACGGTGGTGGTTGATCGTGATCGCCGCACAATATCACAGCTATATTTTTGAATAACAGCCAATCGAGAAACATTTTTAATGTATCTAGCGACACTGTACATATCTCATCCCAAATAATAATGTTTGGAATATATTTCTCTCCCATTCTGTAAGGAGTCCATGTGTCACCCTTGTATCGAAAAAAGCTATGATACGTACATGATTGCAGTTCTCGTTGTTTCATTTCTCTTGTGAGTCTGTGCGTAGGTGTTAAAACAACAATGTCATCTGAATTCTGTCGAAATAATTCGATCACTCGAGTCGTCTTACCAGAAACTCCCTGTCCGTTTAGATAGACCGTCTAGAGTCTAGATACTGGATCATACACGGATGCCGCATATGAAAATTCTGATATCTAATTGCTGTAATATCTAATTGCTGTAATAAATATCCTTGATCTCAACATCTGCCGATTCAGAATAAATATATAACATTTCTTCTTTCATTCTCCATTTGCCCCAAGATATATCAGTACTTGTAAAACGTGTCAGTAATTCTGAATATTTGTTTTCGATATAGAATGAATCCGTTGCAATTCTGATTGCAGTGTTAGGAAATATATTTATCATCGATAATAAATTTATAGAATCATAAGCAAGCATTGAAGATCTTAAATGAGTAAACTGGGGTGACTCGCCATCAATATAACCAACAATTGTACCTAACCGTGTTCCGTCAGATAAGTTAGCGTTTTCTCGACTTACGAATATATTTCTCGCTGTTGCATCAGCGATTATAAAATCATATTCAGCATCATCTAGAATTAGTCGTGCATAATTTCGTTTATGATCATATGCTCCACCATGAGTAAATTTACCGATTATTCTTCTACCGAGATCTTTTGCGGTTTTATCATCATCAGGTGGTGGTAACCAAACTTCGGTCTGCTTCCGATATGATATAATTGCCTCACTTACAATCAACGATATCAGTATTTTACGATCAAGCATATATCGTAATAAAACTATTAGTGCCCAACGTTTTTCTGAGAAGTGTCTACAAAGCCAAACATAACAGATGGGATGAAGACCCTTAGCAAACTCAAATGGTATAATACGAGCGAATCCGGTTAAATCAAAATAAGGTAGTGGTCCATTTATCGATACTCTTGTCATCTCGTTTGTGGGATGTCCAAATCTTTGTTAATACCCAGAACACTCCCCCAATCCAAGAAAACTTCCCGGATAATACGCGACCATATCAACCGAGATGACGTCGTTGTGGTCATACTTGGTATTCCACAATCCACCGTGTCCTTATTCACAGCAACTGAGCTGCACGTCTTCGAGAAATTCAAATCGTGTTGGCTTCCACGAATTTTTCTCTCTTGCAAACTGAGCTCCAACTGACGGAACTGTAGAACAATTATTTAATAATTGCTCAGTATTCTCTGTTGAAATTATCTGCGCGAGATTTTTCATTTCTTCATGAAGAGATTCTTTACGATATATTTCGCCGTTAGGTCGTACAAATTGATCATATTTTTCATCATCTGAACTCTTAAATAGCCATACTGATACTGGATCGTTTTTACATATTTCGTGGGGGCCCCGAGTGGCTGAGTGGTCTAAAGCGCTCTCCGTTATGGATCACTGTCATCTCACCTCTGTCTGCGTGGGTTCGAGTCTCGGATTCGGATACTGTGGGTATGTGAGAAAGCTTGCCAGTAGCTTCTCGTGGGTCGGTGGTTCTTTCTGGGGTTTTCCCGGGTTCTTACTCCACCATTAATACTGACCGCCATGTATCGCCTATCGTGTGCTGAAAATTGCGTTAAACCCTACAACAACAACAACTTATTTCGTGAATAAAATCAAACATACCTCCTTGGTAAAATCTTAAAGTTCGATCTCGTGGAAATATTGTGACTGCGTTGATCCACACGTGCGCATTATGATCAAGAATTTCAATTGGAGCTCCTCTCGATTTATTCTTTGATTCATATAAAATCTCCCCGGTAATCGGTTTTACTACTATTGGAAATTTTAATTTATTTCCCAACTCGGTGACTTCATTTATCTGGTATTCTTGACTAAATCGGCCCAACTGTTTATCCGCGAACGTCGTAAATCCGTTAACTAATTTCCACGCATCGCATTTGTAAAATGTTCGATTACTCGTTCGGCTCACAATTCAGCTTTGAAAATCTCATTGGAGCAAGATCATTAATATTGGGTTTATCATTTAGCTGATAAATGTCATAAACAACCGCTGTTATAGCAAGCGCTCGTTCGTAATATGGTCTGTCAATACCAGTCAGCACTGCTGGCTTGGAAATTTTAAGTAACACAGCGGTTTTTCCATTAGCAAGGATAGGATCCCGTTCGTCACGGATAATCCACTCCGCGGAATCTGTTTCTGCTAGCACAATAAACTTTATTCTGAAAAAATATTTCTGATCGTTGATATAATCGATAATCGTTTTCGCCCGCGTATCGTTCATTGTAGCATTAAAAACTTCGTCAACACCTTTGTCAACACCTTTGTTGTCAAGAACAGTTTTTAATGTCGACTAGTGTGAGATGCCCCATCATCACGATATTCTTTTTTAGGTTCCCTGCTAATATTAATCAGATTAATCGACGGATCAGTCAGAGTTCGCCTCCGCAAGTCAGGTGTTATTCTGTCAAGATCGAATCTGGACATTTTTCAAGGCTCAATTGTAGATAATCTCTCAAACTCTTCCATATTATATTTTAGGCAAATATTTAATAAAAAATAGTATATATATGACGACTCAAATAAGAAATCAGTGTATTGATGCTAGTATAATGATGAAGTAAAATAAAAGGTTGGATTATTGAGCTTGCACTGTTAAATGTTATTTAAAAAATTCTTTATCATTTAGCCGATAAATTTCAGAAATAATCGCGTATCTTTTACCCAACTGAACGCTATATTCTCTGTCAATTCTAGCCAGCATTCCCCAACCGAACTTTTTATTTAGCAAAAGGATTTTATCAACACGGACAGGACCACGTTCGTCACGAATAATCCACTCTGGCATCATCCACGCATCCGGATTCTTTGGCTCAATAAACTTTACGCTGATAAAAGATCTTTGATTGTCGAGATAACCAAGAATCTTTTTCTCTCGATCATAGTAAATTTTAGAAAGGACATACTTTAATCCCCCATGCAGAATATCGACCACGTGTGAGATGCCCCATCATCACGAAATTCTTTTTTAGCATCCCTGATATCCAAAATCAGATTATCACCCCGTTCACCCAAAACTGGCCTGTACGGGTTGGGAGTTAGTCTGTCAGATCAAACCTTGAACTTTCCCAAGGCTGGATTGTAGATAATCTTTCAAACTCTTCCACATTATATTTCAGACAAGTATTTAAATAAAAAGTATATATATATATATATATATATATATATATATATATATATATATATATATATATATATATATATATATATATATATATATAATGACTCAAATAAAAAATCAGTGGAAGTGGTCGATGGTAGGGTCTTCAACACCTTGTAACAAATCCTGCGTAAATGAATTCTGCGATCAACATTTGCAAAGTTTGAGGCGGAGGATTCTTGGTCCACAACCGTGTTTACGGTGTGGTGTTGGTGTTAGAGAGGAAAACGCAGTTGTGTTCGCGGTGTTGTGGTAAAAGATATCGAGAACTTTAAAGTTATTATGATAAAAAATAACAACCCTGTCATTGATAAGGTTTTAAGAACTCCTGAAGACTATATAGCCAGATTTGAAGATAAATTATAATTTAGACAAATAATATTATATATAAAATGGAGAAAAAAGAATTTGTCAAACATCATAGCATCAAGAATTATGAAACATCTCGTGATGGTACAATCAGAAACTGACGACTAAAAAAACAGTTGGTACTGTTGATAATACCGGTTATCTTAGATTCAACGCCGGGAGGAAGAGGTATTACAATCATAGATTTGTGTTCGAGACTTTTCACGGGGAGATCAAAGATGGTATTGTGATTGACCATATTGACTCAAATCCCAAAAATAATTCTTTACAGAACCTTCAAGCTATCACAATGAGTGAGAATTCTGCACGGGGAGTGGGTAATGGTCGGTTTAAGACCATTGGAAAGAGAGCTATCAAAGCTTTAAATACAGAGACCAGTAACGAAATAATATTTCAATCAATGAATGCGGCTGCCAAGTATTTCGGTTTTAACCCCGCGCGGGTACAATATACAAATCAGCGTTTTCAAACAGGTATGAAAGTTGGATTTTATTTCCTTATGTTTAGATACAGGCAATGAAGAGAGATAACTCTATCGCGGATATGCAACGCGGTTGAAAGAGTTATTGTTGTTTCCTGTACTGATTAACCGCCTCCTAGTTTCATTATCGCATTCGCGGAAGTTGTATACATATGGCACCAAATTAATAAGCCGCTTATCTGAGCTATTGCAAGTTTTCATCCTGTTTTTCAATGTATCATAAATGTACATGCTGGCTGAAATAGACTTAAAGGTAAATTATCATTCTTTCCTCGTTTAGTCAGCATCGTTATTTTTTCTCTGTCCTTGATTTCAGAATACCTGCAAGAAATTAAAAAAATTGTGGTCTATCTGAACAATCAGTCTGGCATCAGATTTCAGGGAAGTTCTATTTCAAGTCCTAACAGTTGTCTCCGCTGTTTTATAATATTACTTCCCGTAGATTTTTATCAAGGACTGTCAGTACGGGTAGGTGTAATCGATTATTGGGGATAAATATTTTTTTGAGAGACAATATAATTATTTTACTGAATCCGTCCGGTTTTCTGGTTCATCTACATTTTATTCTGAGATTATAATTAAGAAAAATTAAGAATATAAAAGACAAATAAGTCACGCCTCTCGCGTGAGCTATCTTTGAATTTCCAAGTATCAGTCAGCTTATATACTATAGGACCTGTTTTATTATTTGGGGTTTTCCAATCGAAACTCAACATACAAACACACCTTCCCGCCATGTCAGCACGTGGCGGTTGCCTCTTACACCCTCCAGGGGTTGATTTTGGGGAAGGTGTGCAAAATATGTTGAGCGTTGAGAATGACCATGTGTCCGTCTGTACCGTTCTATATGTGTTGTACTGTCCTTACTGTAAATACTGTCAATACCGTACTGTAAATACTGTAAACACCTTACTGTAAATACTGCAAATACTATATGTACTGTGCCGTCCTTACTGTAAATATTGTAAATACTATAAGTACTGTGTCGTCCTTAGAATGAAGGTTTACTGTAAATGTATCTTATTGAGCCTACTAGAATGTTATTTGACAATCTAGAGGTTTCATGGGACAGTGTGTCGTCCTTACTGTAAATACTATATGAAATGTGCCGTCCTTAATTAGGGTTTAATGTATCCTTCTGGACTTGCTAGGATGTCATATGGGCACCCTAGGTTTTCACATAGGTTGTAAAATATTTTTCTTTCAAACGTATATTTAATGAATTACGAAAATATCAATGATATTATTTCTGCTATTAACAAATTAGAAAAAGACGGCATACATATATCTGATGAACTAAATCCTGAAAAAAATATTTCTGATTTTTAAACATTACAAGAACGTAAGGAGGGAGGGGCTATACGTTACCATCGGAATACAAATTCGTAAAGAAAATTCAGACGGCGATGTTTCAATCGTTAGCAACAGTTAAAGAAAATGAGGTGAGGGAATTTGCCCCCCTCTCTCTCTCTCTCGCAGTAGAAAAAATTAGATCAGAGTTATCTCGGGAATACGTAACAAAAAAGACAATACTCGTGTGAGACAACTAATAAAAAATATGACAGAAACTATTAGTGGTAGTGAAAAATGAAAGTTAAACTCATTCGTGGAAATTAAAGTGAAAGTATGTCAGATATGAGTCTCTCTCTCTCTCTTTCACTAATTTTAGTCAATTTCTCAGTAAAGAAAATATTCATCTTGACTGTCAAGGACAAGGCGGAGAATAATTTTTCTTTTTGCTGTTTTTTTAATATGTACTGTTTCCTTTTCTTTGATAAAATCAAGGGAGAGATAACACTACGACGAAACCTTTGAAAATCGTAGATTAAACCTGTAACTTCAGTTTGGTACAATGCAGAAAAGTCAATGATGGCTTGATGGATAGAAAAATATCTCAGGAGTAAAAGAAACCATATAGTATGGACCTAGTTTTGTCACTCTGTATGATTTCTTTCCTTTTAGATTATTTTTCTTTTCTTCTCAATATCAAGCTCGCGTTAAGCATCTGTGTCTGGAATTACACATTATCAGAAGTTACGCAGTGATAGCAATAAACAGGTTTGTATTTCAATTTCTTGAAACAAATTACACCAATTTGTGTAGCGTACATGTACTAAACAGCTGCCAATTATAAATTATCCTTGTATCCGTACAATCTCAAAACGGATGCTGTATTAAAGAAATAAAATGAGATTCTATTCATAGCCGTTTGGAAGAGTAAATGTTTTAGAATTCTAGTAAGTAACTCTTTGCTCATGGATTCTATTGTTCTAGTCTAAAATGTATATAACAAAACGTATATTAACAATTTGAACCATCCTTTAAAACATCGCACGGCTGCCGTTTACCGCATTTGGAAAGACTATCGGGTAGCGCTCAGCTGTTTCATATTTTACATAGGGTTAGAATTTTAAAGAAAATGAATTTCCCCGGCTTTCGTCACTGGTTATACTTGCTATTTAAAAAAGACCTTGTATATCTTGGGTAGAGTTCAAAGAACTTTTAATTCCCTTCATTTTGGTGTATGATTGATAGGTGTAATATGGGTTATAGAATATAGTTTGGCCTTACTCCATATGTGCATCTTTCAGAAAAGTGCTAGCTCCACTTGGTCATTTACACTTCCTGAACTTCAGAGGTAAATTTTATAAAAAAGAGCCGATAACTTTTTTTTTTCCTTTTTTTTTACATTTTATATATTTGATAATTCATTCATTACACTTTCAGAAGCTGGTATTGTCTAGTCTAGCAAAATTCATTTTCCTTATTTTAATATCTGCTAAGGAAAGTGTACTTTAGACAAATTCAGGCTGATGTTTGGAGCACAAGGGAGCATTCATTTTAGTTAGCAGTGTGCTAAGTCCTACATGTAAGACATAGCACATGTTGATTTTGTTTAGGTGCTGTGTCTTACTATCCAAATAACGGCCTTGTATAGTGTGTTCCGATGCGATTTCGTTGACATCGGAATGAGTAGTCAAAGTTTCAGGAATATCTCACATATCTGGCAGCATATATCGATACTCTTTCACTAATTTATGTATAATTAATATTCTTACTGTGCTGTCTTTTATCCTGGCGGAATGCAAAATATGACACTAGCAAATGGGCGCTTTTTCATATTCCGTTGACACACATTTGAATTTGTTGCAATGCGACGTTAGTCTAGGTATGCCAAAGTATGTTTAAGTAGGTTCATGTGGCGGATATGTTTCTTGAACAAAACGAAACGTTGCTTTTCAGTTCCAATAGGAATATTACATTTTGTTCGTTTCGCTAAAGAAAAATATTTCTACTTAATCCGATTTCGGCATTCCCGGCTTTCATCCCTTTCCAGTCAACTGAAATGTAGGCCAACGAAACTTGAAAACAGGTCCTTTCTTTTGTGAGAATTTGAATTTATTAGAGAAAAGACATCAGAGTAAGTAAAGTCTGCCTAAAACAGTGTTACCTTACTTTGTAGAAAACGCGTCGTTATTTTAGTAGCCAGTTGTGCGAGATATTCCTGAAAATTTGACTTTCGTTACGATGTTAGTCGACATCAAAACACACAGTACACAGCGCTGTTAGTTAGGCGGTTAGACCTTGTCGCCCAAAACATAAATATCAGCGTCAGGTCTTACATGTAGGACTAGCAGTGTGCTTAGATCATTTACAATTTCCCAAAGTACAATATCCAAAGAAATGTCAGCCACATTACATTAAAGTAGCATATAGGTATGACAACATTCACTCCATTGCATGCTTTAATTCCAAACAATTTCACCTTACATACGCCACTCTCTGAGAAGTACATAATAGCTGGTAAGCGACCCCCCCCCCCGCAATGCCGCTGTGTGTACGTAAAGCTCTTCGTATAGCTGCCATATACATGATATACGTAATATACTCACTTTGCAACTGATTACCTTTATTTCGATATTTGCAAGTCATTGTCCTTAAAACTGTTACAAGGTTACACTATTCCACCTCTGGTAGAAATACAAATGTTTGAATGAATATTGAGTGCATCTCATGGGTGAAAAGATCAGTATTGTCGTCCAATAATTGCACTTTTTCAATAATAAACTCAGGTAGATGTATAACATCAAATTAAATTAATGAACTAAACACGACTCCAGCTTCATAGTTTATTTTATAAGCTTTATTTAGTATAAGCAGTATATAATACAGTATATGGTATAAAGGTAAATTCTACATAAATCTAAGAAAAGGAATTAAATAATCAGACCAGAATATGAAAATGTTTCTATATATCCCTGTTTTATGATCTTTTCCACTGATATTACTCACATTAGTTCTCAATAAAAGAAGGTAAACTAATTTTTGCACCAAGATGAACGAGTTGCTTTGATGACATTTCCTTTCTTAAATTTGCAATCCAAGATAAATAGTCATACATTATTTCATTTAACTTGTATCCATAACTCTGCCAACCACCCAACATACCTAGGAAATAATGAGACATATCATTTTAAATGTAATATTTATATCAAAGACACGAGTTAATATGTTTGTTGCATCTTCTTCATCTTGTTTGAGATGAATTTAGCATCAGCTTCCATATTACAAATGGAGAAATGAAATTGGTTAATTTTTAAAATATTTTTGACCAAATTAGGTTGGCTTATTAAGGCATGTACGGATATATATATATATATATATATATATATATATATATATATATATATATGCACATACATACATATACTCAAAGATTGTATACAGTGCCAACAGCCTAGTGGTTAGAGCATCTGCCTTGAATACAGGAAGTCGTGGGTTCGAACCCTGGATGAGTCATACGAAAGACTTATAAAAATGGTACTAACAGCTGCCTCGCTTGGTGTTCAGCATTAAGAGGTTAGTGTTGGGACTGTTTGGCCTGGTGTCAGACATCGTAGTGATATGACTGAAAAATTGTAAAAGTTATGTTTAAAAAAAACACACACACATATCATGTCATATACATGTGGCCATACTGTTGGGTTTTCTTTTTATTGGTTAGGTTAAATCACTACATGTAAACTTCCATCTCCACCCTGCATTTTATGAAGGATATTATTTTCTTGCAGGTGCTTGTCATGGGTGTTCCATCAGACCATCCAGAACCTGGTATATACACAGCAACAATACAGCAAAACAAAAGTAGTTCTCTAAATATGCATTGGTTATCCATTTTCATATGACTAACAGAGAAGTTTTCAATTACTAAGCAACTATATTTGCAGATTATCCTCGATAACAGTTCTGATACATATAGTGATTTTGTTAGGTTTTGGTTTCTTGCTTGGTAAAGGATGAAATAGTTTTGTTTCTTCTGTTGTATTTTCACAAAAGACATTTCAGATATTGTTAAAGTGGAGAGGTAAATGAGTTCTTACTATGATGAAATGTCCATCAATGCATAGTGTCCAAGAAAATGTTTCTAAAATTAATGTAAATGTTAGATTCTTGTATGTTTATATAAACTAACTTAGAATTGGTGTGCATGGATCTATCCTTCAAATCTCCAGGGTTTTTAAACAATTTGAAAGTTAAGAATGGATAAGAAACATTCATTGACTGGTGAAACACCGGAAACTCATAGTGAAAACCAAAACTTGAGAGGATATGACATCTTGTTGTGACAATAACTGTGTTCATTTAAGGAGCTCTGACTGATTTAAAAAATGATGCCAATGCAGTGTTTTGTAGTCAAAACTTTCCAATTCATTGGAATCTTAGTTGTTTAATACCAGTAGTTTAACTCTGTGCAGGCCTGTTATGGATTGATTATATCACAACAGTACTGTGGTGACATATTGTTTTCACCACCAACATAGCAAAGTTGACAAAAGATGTATAAATGGATTCCATCTAGCTGTCTGTGCATTAGTCTGTCAAACACATTTTTAGTTTAAGAGCATCAGTCCTAAACAATTCAAAATATTTTTATAAAACTTGTTAGACATTAAGCTGGATTGGGTAGTTCTTGTAGGCCTCTTGATAGAATTGTGTGAGGATTCTGACACCATAGTGCCACTGGCTACTCATTAATTTTGCTTTTATTTATGTTAGGTGTTTCATGCGCACCTTGCACGCTTATTTGTGTCCGACTGAGGCAAGGGAGAAAGTGACCAGGAAGACAGGAGTCCACTCATTCCAGGGTACTGGTCTAAATGGATGTACCTGCACGATTTTGAGTTTTGGTTCTTATGTCAGAAATTATTCTAAAGATGAACTAGGTTTGATTGGATGGAAAACTCTGTGCTGCTTTAGTGTTAGTATGGTCTGTATCACAGAAGTAGGCCACAGTGTTACCTTGGCTGTCTTGCATGTTAGGGCTAGGTAGAGAGCAGAGAAGAAGAGGTTGCTTTTTAAAATTAAATTTGTTTTTTTAATTGGTTTTTTTATATATAAAATTTTTTTTTTTTAAAAAAAAGTATTATTTTTGCGTATCAAAACGCCTATCTTTCTGTGTATATTAATCTGGTTTTAGAGAGTGTTTTGTGGGTTATGTATACCCTTGCTGAGTACTCCGGTCCCCCAGGACATGTCAAGGGTGACCATCTGCTAGTGGAAATTTATTTTTAAGTGAGGTCAGGTTGTTTATTTTATATTTTTAGGGTGTTTTATATTTTTTCTTTTAGCTTGGATGTGTCTAGGAATTTAAGTATGTTTTAGTACGTCAGATTTATGTTGGGGTTGTTATTTTTAAGGAAATCTGGGTAAGTGTTAGCGAATCCAAATGGAGGAGAGGGGCTTTTTGAATTCCATTCTAGCTACCTGATATTTTGAGCAGCTATTGAATATATGTGTCAGGTATTCAATAATTTTGCAGTGATAGCAATTGATATTAGCAGGCTTGGTTCCTAGATTTTTGCCCAAATTTGCTGCTAATTTTGTTTTTCCGGTTACGATGCGATTGATAACGTTTTAGCCTAGGCTGTTTACTTTGGGTGGTTTGATGGACCTACCGGTTTCTTTTATAATGGAGTAGAGTACCCTGCCTTCAGTTAGTGGAGTTCCAGTGCTCCTGCCATTTCCGGGTTATATAATTTCTTGTTATGCTTTGGGCTTCTATTATGCTATATCTGAGTGGGGCAGGGTTAGGCCTAACATGTTTTTTGCGACTTTGTCAGCTAGCTCATTACCAGGAATTTCTACATGTGAGGGTATCCACATGAATTTAACTATCTGATCTGCTGTGGATAATTTCTTAAGCATATAGAAAGTTCTAGCCAAGAATTTCACTCTTGATTTGATGCTGTAAGATTTGGCAGATTCTATTACACTAAGTGAGTCACTGATGATAACTGCTTTTGGAACGTTTTGGTCTTTAATCCACTTTAATGATTCTATTATTGCCCAGAACTCAGTGGTGAAAGTAGAGTGGTGAAAGTAGAGCAGTGGTCCGGTAATCTGGATCCCATTTGTATGTTGAATTCGGGAATAACCACTGCAGCTGCTGTTCTGGGGGGTTCAGTTGTTTTGGACACGTCAGAGAGAATTTGTATGAAGCCACAGTAGGTGTCTTGTATTTCCATTGCTACGATGGTTTTGAGTTTAGATTCTTGTTCCAATTTGTTTCCATAATTGGTGACTCTAGTGTTGATCCTAGGGATAGGGATTGTCCAAGTCGGAGGGGCAGGGGAGTGATTGTACTCTTCTTGTAGAGCAAGTGTTTGGCAGCTTTTCCCCCGAGTTCTAGGATTTGTTTGCCACCTGGTGGGTTAGGAACTAGTTTGCGGCTAAGCATTTTGTTGCATTTGCTAATGGTTACTTTTGTAGGATACGAGTCTGCGTGATTTGTTAATCGATTAGAGTATCGGAGGAGCATTTCATGTCTTCTTATTTTTATTGGCAGTTCACCGGTGAGGACTTGAAGTTCGTCCAATGATGTCGATGGCAGAGTGCCAGTGCAAACAGATAATGCTCTCCTTTTGATGGTATCCAGTTCAGTAATGTTTGTTTCGCTGAGTTGTAAACTTGGTATCCATAATCTAACTTTGACCTTATAAGTGATCTATAGATGGCTAATACGTTTTCTTGATTGGATCCCCAGGTGTTCCCTTGAAGATTTCTTAAGAGATTAATATCTTTATTGCAATTTTGAATTATTTTTCAGTCTGGTGTTTCCAAGTTAGATGATTATCGAAGAACATACCTAAGAATTTTACTACCTTAGTTTATTTGATTAACCGATTTTGAATATAGAAGTTTGGGTATATTACCTGGTGTTTGCATTTAGGGGAGAAGATTATTGCTACCGTTTTTTCATGCGAGATCTTAAAACCCCATTTATCTGTCCATCTCCCTATGTTATCTAGGTTTTTCTGGATTTCTTTGACTACTTGATTGCTAGCGTGGTTTCCTGCCCTCCAGATGCCACTGTCATCAGCGAATTGGGAAATGTTGACCTGTTTTGTCGCTACGTTGTGTTCAAGGTTGTTACTTATGATGTTGAATAAGGTAGGACTGAGTACATTCTCTTGTGGGGTACTGTTTTCAAGGGGGTATTCTTTTGAGGTGGTGTTTCCTACTCTAGTGACTATTCTGCGACCAGTTAGAAAGTTTTTGATCCAGTTAAACATGCGTCCAGTAATTCCAAAGTGGTTGAGTTTTCTAATCAGTCCTTTGGTCCAGACAAAATCAAACACTTTTTCAAGGTCAAGGAAGACTGCTATAGGTTGTCTGTCAGACTTTCTTTTGGAGTTGAAAGCTTGCTTGATATCCGCTTCTAGTCTTAAAAGTTGATCTGTATTGGAGCGCCTCTTGCGGAAGCCACATTGGTTTTTTGATAGGAGTTTGTTACTTTCTAGTTGGTGTTTTAATCTGTTGGTTAGGATTGTTTCCATCATTTTACATATGTTATTAGTGAGGGAGGTTGGACCATATGAGTTAATATTATTAGGGTCTTTACCTGGTTTATGGATTGGGAATATTTAGGGTAGCTGCATTAAGTATAGTATTAATTACGTTGTAATGGAATATTGTTATATCTGGGTCTTCGATCTCTTTGTTATTAATAGCAGCTAGGGTGTTTCTAAAGTTATCCCAGTCAGTTTTATCATATCTCCATTTGGGTGGGGCTTCATGGGGGTTGAGCTGAACTGATATTTGGAGGGAGATTATAATGGGAAAATGGTTGCTACCTAATGTGTTATCTTGATCAACCCACCAGTTTGTAAGTTGGGCTAGGTTGGGTGTGTATATAGTAAGATCGTTTGCTGAGAGGGAGCCATCCTCAGGAATAAGTCAAGTTTTAGACCCATCATTGAGTACGGTTAGGTTGGATTCAGCAATCCATTCTTCAATTAATTTGCCTCTTTCATCCCTTCTACTTTCTCCCCATAATTCATTGTGAGCATTGAAGTCACCATAAATGATTAGGTTTCTGAGTGGTTGGTGGAGATTTGTCAATAAGATTCTAAGTTGATTGGATTGTCATTGCTCCCTGGGTCATATATAATAGTTATTGTTATATTCGATCCAGTGTTGACTAATACAGTTTGAATTCAAATTTTGTTATTGATGTTTATTGGCATTGGGGTTGTTAATGTTTCAGAGTAGGGCAGGGAGTCAAATAGAAATATTGCAAGTCCTTCTTTCATTTTCCCATTGCTGCGACTTTTGAGTATGCCTGGTGAGTATCCAGAGATTTTGGGTATATGTTTTGAATTCTCTGGTAAGTGTGTTTCCTGGAGGCAGATTATGTCAGGTTTATTGATTGTGTTATGGATTTTGTGTATTTAGTTCAGGTGGGTTTTTGGATAGGCCCCTGGAATTCCATTGCCAGATGGTAAGTTTTTTAGTTGTGTTATCCATTGAGATTGGTGGTGGTTGCGGTTATGATAGTGGACCGAGGAGTGTGAGTTTAACATGATAATGCTTGGTAACACTTGAGTGTAGGTGTTCTATTATGTTTTCTAATGTGTGTGTGTGGGGGGGTCTGGTGCTGTTAGATTTAATTATCTCTTTGAACAGTTCAATTCACGTCTGCCATGTGATGATGTTTGCATAACCTTGGTGGGAGGGTGTATGACTGTTTTTTGTTGTAGTTGTATTGTTATGGTTTTGATTTTTTCCTGATTGCATTCCTGCTGATTTAGCTTCAGATTTTGGTACAGTTTGGGGTGGATTAGTTTTTTGTGGAGGTTGATTTTTTTGTGTTGTAGTTGGAGTTGAGAGGTTATGTGACTTCCTTTGTGCCAGTTTGATGGAAGTTGTGTTGCTATTATCAATTGTGTTTTTTACTGCCTGATATGTCAAATGTTTGGCATTCGTGAGGTTAATTATTTGATTTTCTTTGATGGTATAGAGGCATTCAGATGCTCTGGCATGGTGTGGTTCTCTGCTGTTGGGGCAATTGATAATTCTCTTTTTACATGCCTCTCTATGTTGGCCCCACAGTGGCCGCATCTGTATTTGTATGAACATTTGTTGGCGTAGTGTCCCCAATGTTGACAGTTGGTGCAGAATCGGGGTTTGTTGACAAAAGGTTCCAGCCTGTGTCTTACTCCGGAGGGACCTAATTTTATCAAGGTTGTAAGTGGTTATTTTGATACTATAAAAATTACTGCTTTTGTGGTGGGTAGTCCTTTATGATTTTTAAGTTGGTATGCTTTTTCTATTTTTGCACGATTCTCATTGAGTTTTTTAAGCAGTGTTTGGTCATTTAGAGCCTTATTATATCCTTTGAGGGTTAGTACTGCGCTGAAGTTCATATTTAGGGGTGGTTTGGTAGTTTTGTTGTTTGTTTTGGATTCAGATGGGTTTTTGCTGTCAGGTTTAGTAGGTTTATTTTGTAATTTATAGTGCCTTTTGATTTTAACTCTAATGTGGCATAGGTTTTCCAGTTGCAGGAACTTTTCCACTTGGTTGAGTGTGCTGCAGTGAACAATAAGGTAGTCAGTTTTTGGTCAAAATTGCCCATGGTACGCTCGGGAAAGGGCGCCTGTAATGCTGTTGTTGCTTAGGTGGAGCCAGTACCGGATTTACCATTGTGCTTAGGTGTGCTTAAGCACAGGGCCCCGTTGGCCAGGGGGCCCCATCTTCCTGGCAAAAAAAATAATTTACGATGAATTTTTCAAGTGTTTTTCAAAGTAAGGGGCCTCATAACTTAACTAGCACAAGGCCTCATTTGTCTTAAATCCGGCACTGGGTGGAGCACTTGCTTGTCCCAACTGCTTATGTATAACATATGTCCCAGTGAATGAAATCTTGGTTTTACTTCCTGGTTGTTGCCTGGGGGAGAAGGTTTGTTAGTACTTGTATCCTGTTTCCGAGTTTGGGTTGGAGTGGTGGCGGGTTTTTTTTTCATAGGAAGCTTTCATTTACCTAAATAGGTTACTTGTTCCCTGGAGCTGTCTATAGTAGAGGTGTAGTTGGGTTTAGGGGGTTTATTTTTAGGTTGGTTTTATTACCTTGATTGATCCCTGAGGGGTCTGGGGTTTGACTGTTGTGGATTATTTCTTTTTTTAGTTTATTCTTTGAGACATCCTGTTTCCATTATTGCTGGATTTTGCTGTGTTGAGTGTGGAGAGGGGGTAGTAGTTTGCTGTGTAGTTGTAGTTTGGAGCTGTTATGTTGAGACTGGTTGCTGGGTCGTTTACATTAGGTCGATTTAGCTGTGTTTTGGGTGGGGTAATAGTGGTTTTTGGTTCTTTGCTTATCAGGATGCCATTTGGTGGTTGGGATTGGGGAATTTCAATTGTTGCGATTAACAGATTGTGTGCGGAGCTTGTAGTGAATGTTAGATTGTTTTGTTGGATTTGTTTTATTCGAAGAGCTCAAGCTAGTGTCTACTTGTCCTTTTTGAATTGGAGAATTGTTTTCTGTTTGGTTGGTGAGTGATAATTTCCTGATATTGTTAAGTTGCCTGTCTAGGTTTTTTCTGGCGTTGAGCGCCATTTTGTTTGTATACTTGTTTTGAGCCATATTATCTAGTTGTTTGACTTAGTGGGAATGATTTGTTACTATTAAGTTGAGACCTTTCTTTTGTAAATTCCTTAGGTTTGGATAGTTATAGTTTTTGGTTTAGTTAACTTTGTGACTGTATAGATTTATTTCAGTTGAGGGTTTTATTGTTAATTTTTGTTTTATGGTATTGTCTTATTTAATTTCCTATGTAAGTTGGATTGCTTATTAATATTGTAGTAAGGTAGAGCTATCAGTAATATTCTGTAGGTATTGATTGAATTTTGTTTATTTAATTAGATTTTTACTCTTGATTAAATAGTTTATTTTTGCTTAGTGGAGATGAAAAAAGTGGACTTGTTTTTGGATAATGGCACCAATTGAATAAGATTGTTAGTTGAGAGAAAATAGAAAGATATAAGGGTAGTGTTAATGGTAATGAGTTTAAATACTTAAAAACAGCACAGAGAATACAATTGTCCACAGGCTTAAATTATATTACTATCTTACTGCGTGTTCTTATCGTTCCTTTGTGATAGTAGTGATAGCAATTGATATTAGCAGGCTTGGGTCCTAGATGTTTACCAAAACTTTCTGCTAATTTTGTTTTTCTGGTTACAATGCGATTGATAATTTTTTTGTCCAGGCTGTTCATTTTGGTTGGTTTGATGGACCTATTGGTTTCTTTTATGATGGAGTAGAGTATCCTGCCCTTTGGTAGTCGAGTTCCAGGTAATTTCTGGTTAATAATATAGTTTCTTGCTAATGTGCTTTGGGCTTCTGTTATGCTACATCTGAGTGGGGCAGTGTTAGGGTTTCCTAACATGTTTTTTGCAACTTTATGGGCTAGCTGATTACAAGGGATTCCTATATGTGAGGGTATCCACATGAATTCAGTTATCTGATCCGCTGTGGATAATTCCTTAAGCATATAGAAAGCTCTAGCCAAGAATTGCTCTCTTGATTTGGTGCTGTGAGATTGGATGGATTCTATTACACTAAGTAAGTTACTGATGATAACTGCTTTTGGAACCTTTTGGTCTTTAATCCATTTTAATGATTCTAATTTGGCCCAGAACTCTGTGGTGAAAGTAGAGCAGTTGTCTGGTAATCTGGATCCCATTTATATGTTGAATTCAGGAATAACCTCTGGGTAGAAATTGACCAAAATAGGCTGCTCTTGTAATAAACATGTGCAAGAGAAGTATGCCATTTTGAGTCCCATTGGTGGTATTCATCACAGAATTTTTCTATTTTTAAGAAAATATACAGAATAATAATGTTGCTAATAATTATTTGTACATCACACAAATTTTAAAAGTGTATGAAAATTACATACAATATAGTGATTCTTGACCAAACTGCTGTATGAAAATGGCATACAATATAGTGATTCTTGACCAAACTGCTGTATGAAAATGACATACAATATAGTGATTCTTGACCAAACTGCTGTATGAAAATGACATACAATATAGTAATTCTTGACCAAACTATGGATGTTTCTCTTCAGGATGACACATAAGATAATGATTTTATGTTAAAAAACCTGGCTTATTATATCACCGATAAGGTGATCTCATGTTATCAGAGACTTTGCTGTACTTTATAGATAAAACATCAGACTCCTGTGTTCATACACATAGGGATGCGACTAAATGTTGTACATGGCAGGACAATATTACATGAATGATTTATTATTATTATTATTAATGCAGTTTATATCCACCCTTCGGTTTGTATGGCCAGTGCTATATATGGTTAAGCAAGTTTTCTAAGAATGAAAGAAACGTTCTTTATCAGGATTAAATTCTTCATACTTGCACAAAAAAACATTTACGGGTAGCTTTTTTCATTCTTCCTTGCCCCCTGTCCCGCAGAGAAAAACAATAAAAAAATTTGTACTGTACTGTAGTGATGCCATAGCCAGTGTCTGTAATTTTTGTTTGTGGTAATGTAAATAGTTTATATGATATAACCCAAGGATTGAGTTCTAATATTTTGACACGGGATGCATACAACTCTGTATTTATTTGAAAGGTATGTAAAATGACCCCTAGCCCCACATGTAAAATCATGATGGCAACTCTAATAGTGTATGATCAACATCCAAAGGGCAATATTTGACCCAGTGTCAAGGTATGATCAGTTCAGTGATATTACACACGTATTACCTTATTTATTTATCACAATACTGTGCTGAAATGAAATGATGGCCAGTAGTATTGAATAATAGAGTAAATATGTTTAGTTTTAATGATTTTAGAGATGCTAATGGACATTTCACGTCTATGCACGTATGTATCATGATAATGTTTTTGAAAATTTAAGGGATAATAGCAGTTCCCACACAGAAACTGTTAATGCACTATTGTTGGTATCTTCAATTTACTGAAAAAGTGTACAGAACTACAATAGTGTGGTTACGGGTTCCTTGTGATGTCTGCTATAAAACCCTTCTGTAATAAAAATAATAAGTAGATGATGATGATGATGATGATGAAACTAATACAATGATTGTAATAATAACAAATTTAAAGTTATAATAATTGTTTAAATTTGTATGTAATAATTATTTGTATATCGTGGTAAAAACAATACATTCATACATGGCCTGTTTGACTTTTAATTAATAATAATTAAGACGATAACGATAACACCTCTACAACGATTGTAACTATCAGATGTTTGAAGTTGACTTTACTTAAGGTCAGACATGTAATTAAATGACTGATAATGCGTTATTCTTTAGTTTCTTTTTTCATGTCTGAAGAACTGATAGTAGTCCCATATGTCTATGTAAATATGTATCCCCTGTTTAAGCATTTTGTTTGTGTCCGTAAATATGATAATAATCATAGATGTCATTGACAGCTATTGTTTATTGTCAGAAATTAAATTCCTCGTAATGAAAAGACAAGATATATAAGTTATTTAGTATTTTAATATACGCATACATATTGGTAATTTTTGTAGATGTGTATTAATGTTTATATCACTTTATTTCCACAGACGACAAGTTCCTCTGGTACATCGGTATCGGGGTTTGTAGAAACATGATATTCATCATAGACTACTATACTTGTAAAGTCCGGCTTCACGGACTACAGGATGGAAAGTTACTGGACGAGTCAGACAGACTGGAGTCAGCACCAAGTGGTATCTGTCTTATCAACGACATGGAAATTGCTGTGATTCTGTAATGTGGTCTGATAAAAATTATGTCTATTAATTCTACACACAACACGTGTTATATAACATGGACTAGGAATTTACGTCTACAGGGAGGACTGTATTTGTATAGTGGAGTGGAGTCATTTAAGGCTGATCCTGTTGTATGTAGTGTTAAACATGACATGGTGTGTTGGTGTATTGTGTCCTATAATGATGGACATGTTGGCACCACTCACCAGATTTGTAAGGTGAACAACCCGACGTAGATTTTCTTCATGACAGAAGACAACATCATTTACATTTCATGTGATGTTGAATCCTCTGATACTGGTGTCTATGCATATCGTGTCCAGAATCCCAGTAAATATAAATATAGATACATACAGATTTAAATAAACCCAGAGGTATTGTTATAGACCAACATGGATGTTTGTTTGTGTGTAACTATTATTATCCATATATTCACCATCTTACATCTGGATGTCAACTTGTGTCCATTTTCACACAGGCAATACCACATGATCCCTATGACATATTCTGGGACATTGGACATCTCTGTGTAACATGCTGGAGGAGTAACCACATCACTAAATACAGGACACAGCAGAGGTCTCGGAAACACTTAATCATGCGTATTTGGACGCCAGTGTTTTTTCTTGGATGCTGAAAATCACTTAGGCGGGAGTCCTCCGTACGCATGTAATAGGTCGGCAGCAAAATTCAAAGACTTGCCATCCTGCTTCATCCACCTGCTTGGGAAAATATGTTGATTAATTAGCTGTGCTGATATTTACAGTGACATAATTTAGTGGTTGAAAGACCAATTGATGTACATGTTGCCATTATAAGATTACGTCAAAAAGAACATGATGCAATAGCTGGGCGGCAGGTTCAAAGGCTTTGACTGGCAGCTGGGTGGGAAAATGTATTAATATTTACTGTGATTGAATTCAGAGGCAGAAAGACTCAAGAGATGTAAATGTGGTCATTTATAAGAGTACATCAAATAAACAAATTTATATTTTATTATTGTGTTAATTTGTGAGCATAGCGAAATAAGCAGTGCACGTGACTTCGGAATCAAGACATGTTGAGACTTAGACAAAATGCCATTCACAAATTTGTTTAAGTATTTTGGGGTTAAACGACAAACTGACAAAGACTGTAATGAGATTCAGAAGAGTACTCAAGCTGCTAGAACTGATAGTTTGGATCACAGGGGCTCGTATCGTTGCTTAACATTGACCCGTCATACATGTACTATATAATAACTACATGGGAGGACACTTCTCTCCTTTCTTGTGTGACCCATTTAAGAATAAACGCTGTTATTTCAAGCCACATTTTGCGTAGAATAATAAATCTGGTATCGATGTTTAGCTAAGGCATTCGACTGTGTATCCCTATCAGAAGTTTGACATAATATCATACCTTTAAGGAATGCCAAATCATTTTCTGACAGTACCGCTCGACATGTACCTGATCGTGCCCGCTTAATATGCAAAATCAACGCCATCCATGAAATACTACCTTCTCAGTGGCCAACTGAAAATAAGTTATAAATAAATACAGGATGTCATTTTCTTTTAACCAGTGAGAGGACAGTATTCTATTCAGCGCTTTGTTCTTGCATATTAAGTGGGCGCGATCAGGTACATGTCAAGTGGTACCATTCGGATGGGGCAGTAGCTAAGTGTAAGAAAGTGTGTGATGCCTAGCTTAGTAAATAAGACATTATTTTGACTCACAAAATTTAGTCTCACTCTGATGGACAACAAGGGCTATTTCGGTGTTATAAAGAATGTAGAAAATAAACTCGGTGGCAACCAATAGTTCTTCTAATATGCATAGCTTTTGGGGAGGGGACTGCAACTTCTGCTGGTGGGACTCCTATTTTTACCAAATCCATATTTCTTTTTTTACTCACATAAATTTCATTTTATTGATATTAATTGATATTATTTTATTGAATAATGTGTTTGATTTTATTGACATTAATTATTACTTGGCATCACAAATAAAATTACATACTTTATTTACTGACAATTCTAAAAATTCACAGTTAGGAAACAAATGTCAAGACGTCATGTATTGTTGCTTTTGTTAATGTTAAGTTCAAATAAAATTATATTTGTTGTTTTATTACATTTAATATTATTGCATTATTTGAGCATCTTCATTTCCTTACTGTTAAGTGATGTACGTTCTATTTATAAACAAAACTTACAGACAAAAATTATAAATAGTTATGGAGTACTACGGCCAGGTTGAGAAGCCATTACCAGTCTAGGGTAGTAGAAAAAAAGTATTTTGTATCAGGTGTCACTATTCATCGTAGTGCATGCCATTCAATCCAGTTCATACCAGACCACACATATTGGTTGAACTCTAGAAATATTTATTGGTTATGTAGTACGCATTCATTGTCACAGTTCTATAATGATTTTGCAAGAAATATTTATATTCAACAATCGAAATAAATTGAACATCCGCTATTTAAAGTTACACTTGTTATAGTTTAAGAAAAGAACACCTATAACTTAACAGGGGCTACAACACGCATGCAAAGAGACAGACAAAATAATTTTAGCGGTTGCAAGATTTTATTCTGACTTCAACCATCCAGACTTTTCATGCACATATATGTTGGCACTTTCCTGGCAGTCTTTCATCACTATTGCTGCGGCCTCTGGCTACACCTAGTCAGTCTGCACACAGTTATCCACACCTAGACACTCATACCTTGTTATCCACAACTAGTAATCCACGCCTAGTTATCCGCACCTAGTTAGCTGAATATGAAAAGAAACAACTTTACAAATAGTCTGCTTTATGTGTATCTAGATTAAAATATCTGAGCATTTCAAATGGATTAATACTAATACACCTGAAATATTCCTTATGTACAACTGTAATGTATGAATGGCATACCAAAAAAATAGAAATATGATATACTAAAACTCTAATACATATATAATACGTCTTCAGTATTATTATTAGTTATAATAGCGACAAGATAACCTACCAACAGGAGTATTGCATATGTGTTCATATCCCTGTTAATAATCTGAATTGTACCATCTCTCGCTACCAAATTACATAAGCCATACACTCTTGATGAATTAAACTACAAGCATAATAAAACAACACAAATGTATAATACAACATTGAACGTATTTTGCAAAACTGAACATTAATTAAAAAGAGTTGATTAAAAAGAATATAACTCACCCAACTCGTTGGCTCAAACTAAGTAAGACATAATGGTGATCCCGCCCTGACAGCTAAAAACATAAAGAGCTTCCCTCTAATGGTTGTGTCAGTCAAGATCCTTAAGTAACATATATAGTCGCGCGCGTTAACATGTATTACGCACGCACCGCGCAAGCAATGAAGGCGTCACGCAATGCAAAGAAAAAGTATATTTACAAGATTCTATGGCACGCAAAACACGTCAAATACTGGAATTTATGGTGGTCTAAGCAAGCCATATCAGGTATTTCGTAACAGCATGAATAGAGTATCAACACAGTGTACTCACCTCATCATATACATTGAATCCACAATACAAGTGATTCCATCGAAAATATGCACACACACAGCTTTGAAATATTCATTAATTTTGTAACAGGTCATATTGGTCTGAATTCTGTGGAAAAACATAGCACAATCATGTAACGAATGACAAAGCACATTTACTTTAAAGTACGTTCCAAGTCGGTAAAAGTCTGCGTTTTAAGCCGCCATTGGTAGCGTTCGTAAGCATAGACGTTTTCCCTACAAAAAGGAAACTTTCACAGGGCAGTTAACGTGTTCCAGTCGCGTTGAAAAATGCAAAAATTCATCAGATTCCATTACTTTTATTTAAGTTTGGTACTGACTTCATTTGAAGAAAAGTTCTTTGCTGTTATTGAAAGATTGTAGTTGGCTTTCTTTGATGAAGGCTGCATGCGCTATTGAAGTCACCACTAAAGGATAGCTTTGGAGAACCAAACGAATGCCCATTTCTTATTGTGGGTGGCGGCAACATCAAATAATTTTATTGCATCATTGAGACGTATTTTTCCATTTGCTGAGTACGTTTTCATAATAGTTGGTGCTTCAAAGGTAATCTGTTTCCTTTGAAATTTCAGCAAACTATTTTATCTGGGTACATTTTTAATAAGGAATTGGCCATCGTTTAGACTATGCTAGTTGCTGTCCCTCCATGCCTACTGAATAAGCCAATAAGTAAGATGTTTTTTTGAAAAAAAATTTACATTTGTGGTAGCAGCGTGATGCTGCCTTCCATGCATGTGTCTGAAAATTAACAAAGGGTCAGCGGACGATAAAGACGCAGGTGTTATGATGACAGGGATTATTACAGAAAACATAAGTGTTCTGAAGGATTTATTTCTGAATAAAAAGAAGAGGAATTTTACTTACCATCCACATAAAAATGTCAGTCTTTGTAAATATATTAATTACTAGCGAGCGGCTGAAAATCCGATGAAAGATAGATTATGAGACAATGCCTCGTCCGGTTGATCTCCGTTACCAGAAATGTCAGCAACAAAAAGGCAGATATTTCACAACATACAGAACTCGTACTAGATGTCAGGATAAGCGGATTATGATATAACAATGCACTGTTTAGATGGTTAGACAGTATGGACAAAGAATTTGTTTATGTAACAATAGATAAATTTCAATGCATTTTATATCCAGTTTGCGGCTTCCTTTCATGGGGCCTCTGAATTTCTGCACTCCAAAACCAATGGTTGTATATAAAAGTTTAAACAGCCAACAATGTCGCCAACAAATAAAAAAGCCACATGGTATGTTTTGCAGCCAATAAGGAATCCAAGTTTGCGACATTGGCGAAGACCTACGCGATCACAGAATAAACTTTTTATGAGTTTTTCTTCTACTTACTTTAAAGAAGAAGAAAAAAATAATTTTTCGTGTACGAGAAAAATACACATAAAATTTCAGGAGCCAAGCCACTATCGTCGTGTATTATTCATACGCGATCTCTTCCCCAAAATAATAAGCAACTTTTTACGGTTTTTTCCATACTTTTTAAGATTATTTTTTTTTGCACAAGAAAAATACATGCAAATGAAATTTCGGGAGCCACGCCACGACCACGTTATATCAGAATTTGCGTCATAACGGAGCGTGTTATAGCGAGGTCACACTGTATACATGTATCCTGCCTGCATTACATGGGTTTTCTTTTTTTTTGAAAATACATTACATCACTGCAGATTATTCATAGATCATGCTCAGTACATATCTATCCCCCAATAGTCCTACAATGTAAGACATAGCACATCTTTTTGTTTTAGTGATGTGTGTTACAATCCAAATAACGGCCTTTCATTGCTTGTTCTGATGTCGGTTGACACTGGAATGAGTAGTGAATGTTTCAGGAATATCACGCACACTTGGACGTCTATATTGACACTCTTCCATTAAATTATGTGTAATTAATATACTTACTGTGCTGTCTTTATCCTGGCGGAATGAAAATATGACACTAACAAATGGACGCATTTTCATGTTCCGTTGACATACATTTGAGTTTGTTGCAATGCGACAGTAATCGAGGTATGCCGAAGTATGAAAAGAAAACGCAAGTTACAGAGTATAATTATTATGATTGAAACAGTACAAGTCATTTGCATAACCGTAGTATGAAACTTTATGATAAAGTCGGTTGACAATGTTTACCTTTATCTACCCGAAGCTGAAGATACTCTTTATAATATTGTAGTTGTCTACTTATCATGGTAAACTTGAAACTCATGACATGCCCCGGATTATAAGTTTATAAGCACTACATGTTGTACTTGAATCTCGTGCCATGGTCATAGATTGCAATTTTACAAGCACTCCATGCTGAATATTAAACTCATGCCATAGACTCAGATTTTAATTTTACAAGCACTCCACACTGAATATTAAACTGATGCTATAGACCCAGATTGTAATTTTACAAGCACTCCAAGCTGAATATTAAACTCAAGTAACCATATCATGAATTTTACAAGCATTCCATGCTGAATATTAAACTCATGCGGCCATAGACCCAGATTGTAATTTTACAAGCACTCCATAATGAATATTAAACTCATGACATGGACCCAGATTGTAATTTTACAAGCACTCCATAATGAATATTAAACTCATGACATGGACCCAGATTGTAATTTTACAAGCACTCCACGCCGAATATTAAATTCGTGCCATGGACCCAGATTGTAATTTTACAAGCACTCTATGCTGAATATTAAACTCATGCCATGCACCCAGAGTGTAATTTTACAAGTACTCTATACTGAATATAAAACTCATGCCATGTACCCAGAGTGCAATTTTACAAGCACTGTATGCTGAATATAAAACTCATGCCATGTACCCAGAGTGTAATTTTACAAGTACTCTATACTGAATATAAAACTCATGCCATGTACCCAGAGTGTAATTTTACAAGTACTCTATACTGAATATAAAACTCATGCCATGTACCCAGAGTGCAAGTTTACAAGCACTCTATGCTGAATATTAAACTCAGGCCATGGACCCAGATTGTAA
Source organism: Sinohyriopsis cumingii (assembly GCA_028554795.2). Lineage (NCBI taxonomy): Eukaryota > Metazoa > Mollusca > Bivalvia > Unionida > Unionidae > Sinohyriopsis > Sinohyriopsis cumingii. The sequence continues at coordinate 56,240,378 of CM068840.1, forward strand.
TTTTACAAGAGCCACATGCTGGATATTAAACTTGTGCCAAGGACCCAGGTTGTAATTTTACAAGAGCCACATGCTGGATATTAAACTTGTGCCAAGGACCCAGGTTGTAATTTTACAGGCATTCCATGCTGAATATTAAATTCATGCCATAGACCAAAATAATGGTGTGGTATGGAAAGTATGCCATTAATCATATGCATCTGTCAAGATACACTGTCAAATGTACACCAAGAATATTTTCTGCTTTAACTCAGGATGTAACAGTATGCCATTGAGCCTTTGCATCTGTCAAGATACACTGTCAATTTTATACCAAGAACTTTGTCTGCTTTAACTCAGGATGTAACAGTATGTTATTGAGCCTTTGGATCTGTCAAGATACACTGTCAATTGTACACTAAGAACATTGTCTGCTTTAACTCAGGATGTAACAGTATGCTATTGAGCCTTTGCATCTGTCAAGATAAACTGTCAAATGTACAGCAAGAACATTATCTGCTTTAACTCAAGAGGTGGTAGAATGTTCTAACGTCAATATGATACATAGACACATCTTTGATAACAGCTTTGCATCATCTTTACCTGGAGAATACATGCTTGGAATAATCACTCCATGATGTTTATATAATTTAAATTCTGAAACTTTGCTTTGCCCCTCATTGGCAATAGTGGTTATGGTCTTGTTCATCTTTGACTTGGAGTCATTTCCGCTGACTTGTCTAATGGTGGAATTTTGATATTGTGCTTCTATTGCAAGAAACCCTTACAGTCTAATGTGGTTCCACCATGAATCCTATTAGCACAAATAAATCTGCTTGTTTTGCACCCCTTGGTATTTTTATTCCACTTTCTTGCACAGACTATTTAAGTTGTTGTATTGCTTGTGTTGCCATAAATAAAGTAAAGTGCAGATTAGCAGAATAGTCCTTATGGCATCCATCTTGAAAATCTTATTATCACTACTCCTAGGAATTGATGGGCATACCATCATGGGGTTTTCACTGAAAGACTTCTTGAAATGAGTAGCAGGTAATAGAAAAATATGGCGCCAACTTTCAATATAGCCACCATCTTAAAAGTCTATTTTTTAAAATTTGCTTGAATAAATAGCCATATCGATATGTTTTTTTTTAACCAGAAGACTTCTTATGGTTTCCAATTGGTCATATTTGAAAATCATGCCAATCTGACATCCAGTATGGCCACCACAGCAGACATCTTAAAATTTGCAGTCCTCTGAATGGAAAATAATATCTTGAAAATGTTGTCTCTCTTTTAAAAGGATGGATATATCTACATGGGGTTTTCACCAGTAGACTTCATATGATTCTTAAGTTGGTCCTAAATGAAATAGTGCCAGCTGTACATCAAATGTGGTTGCTGCAATGTTTGTTAAAGATCGTGTGACTCATCCCCATGATTATGGGACTTTCACTAGATCCTAAATGAAAATGGTGTCAATTATACATCCTGTATGGCTGCTGTGACAAATTGACTTGAAAGTTTAGTTGTCACTACTCCACCTGAATGAAAATTATGATGTGAGGTTTTCAACAAAATAATGTGTATATTGTGTTTGAAATATTTTTATAAATACCTTATAATGGAAAAAGATAAGACTTTAGTTGTATATCTTCATTATGGTCTCCATTATTGGTGACAACTGCACAACATCCTATGCATTAACTGCATGTAACGGTAGAGACATTACCAGCAATTACCAAAGCCTGCATGCCTGTCATTGCAAAATAACATGCATGTAAAATACAAAATATTGGCAAATGTCTTTGATCATCATTAAATTTATTATCTGCTGGTGTTATGTACTTTACACTTTTCAAGATGGAAATTGCCTGTGACTGTTGGAGTTCAGTATCCCTTATGGTGAATTCTGGGAAGATCTCATGTCTAACCTATGGCCCTGGTCTATGTGTACTAACACTCATTCTTTTTTGGTAACCACCATCACAGCAGTTTATATTACTCTTTGAAGAAAATTGCCTTTGCACTGGCTCATACAAATGAGAATATTCATTACCTGTATCATATGTAAAGTGTCTAATTAGCTCTCTCAAGTTATCGGCATATGTTTTATTGTATTTTTTTCATAACCATGAATTTAGGTTACCTGCCCCTACCCTAACACACACACACACACACACACACACACACACACACACACACACACACAGACAGACAGGCTTCAGATTTACATTTGTCCCCATCCTTTCAAGTTTGGATTGTGGCCTCAACTTGATTCTGTTTTGTTTGTTTTAATTCAGTTTGAATCATTGAAATTCATTTTCCATTTAATCTGACTTTTGCCTTTTTATTCCCTGGAAAGAGGTAGCACAGCAGTCTTAGCCATTATATTTATACATTAATGATTGTACACCTCACATTCTAAAAGTCTGTACAGGGTATTATTCCTTTTGTTATTTATTTTAGTGTCTTACCAAGCTGGTTTGTTGATCATTTCCTTCTCCATGACTCTGAATAAAGAATCGCTGATGCCGGTGTGATTAAATGGTCTCTGCACCAATCCAGGCCAACTTCCCTGTTTGGACTTTGTGGGAGTCCTTTGGTGGACTTCTTTGTGACAAGGCTAAACGACAGGCTTCTCTTAACATTTCTACATCCCTAAACCAGAGATCCTGGGCAGTGAATATTTGAACCTGTAGTGGAATCCACTGTTTGTTTTGCGAACTTTGTCAATACAAATGGTCAATGTTTTGTTACAGTCACATTTGTTTGATTATGTTCTTCATTTTAGATGCAGAGCAATACTTGGGACTTCAGCGGCTTGTAAAGCTTTTAAATGAGCAAGTTCAAAAGTCAAAGGACAAAGAACAGGTGCCATGAGAGATGGAAGCACATGTCGTCAGTGAAAAACATGATAATAGACACGCTCAACATGCCCGAACAGTCAGGGCAAAGCATTATATTGATCAAGAAGTCAGACTTACTTTTTCTCAGCCTGTTGAATCACCCATTGCCATTTTGAGCCCTGAAGCAAGCAGTGAGGTAGAGTCCAGAGAAAATGAGAAGTCTCTGTGTGTGTGTGTGTGTGTGTGTGATTAGGATTTTAAACATAGCTTCAACAATTTTTCAGTCACATCGCTATGATGTCTGCGGTGTGGCAGTTTATAGTTTTGTCTAGCACTGGGACATAATGCCACAGACACGTAGCATGATTTCCCATCCAGTCACATTATCCTGACACCAGGCCGAGTAGTCCTAACACTAACCTCTTAATGCTGAGTGCCAAGCGAGGTAGCTGTTAGTACCATTTTTGTAAGTCTTTGGCATGACTTGGCTGGGGTTTGAACCCACGACCTCCCACTTCTGAGGGAAAATGAGAAGTATTCAGTGATGGAAATCCTCCAGTTAGTCAATGAGTATTCAGACAAACTGGAGAAGAGTTTGGTGGAATATGCAGCATTGGGAATGTGGGATTTTGCAGGACAATATGTATTTTACACTACTCACCAGACCTTCCTGAGCTATCATGCAGTATATATCTTGATCATAGATCTCAGCCAACAAATCACAGCATTAATAAAAGATGAGTGTTTCCTTGATACAGCGGGGATAAAACTGTGTCAAGTTCTTGGTAAGTAAGTTATGTTTGGCTGGGAATGTTGATACCTGAGGCAGCAGACAGATAATTATGTACCCACAAAGTCACAAAGTAAAAAACAAAATAGGTCCATGCATAAGAGGTATAAGAAAAAGAAACATTGCCACATGAGCCATTTCATTCTGGCACAAGGTAAATCAAAAGCAGGAAATAGATGAGTCAAAAGTCAGATAAGGTTTAAAAGCCTTAATGAACTCAGATACAGACTAGTCAACAGTCTGGTAAGATTTAGAAGCCATGATGAATTCAGAGACAAATGAGTCAAAATTCAGGTAAAATGTTGTTGTTGTAGGGTTTAACGCCATTTTTCAGCACACGATAGGCTATACATGGCGGCCAGTATTAATGGTGGAGGAAGAACCTGGAAAACCCTTGGAAAGAACCACCGACCCACGAGAAGCTTCTGGCAAGCTTTCTCACATACCCACATTGGCCGAATCCGAGACTCGAACCCACGAGACAGAGGTGAGATGGCAGGGCCCCCATGTAAGATGTAAAAGCCTTAATTCAGATACAAATTATACAAAAGTCAGGTCAGAATTAAAAGTGTTAATGAATTCAGTATGAAGTCAAAAGTTGGGTAAGACTTAAAAGCCCTAATGAATTCAAATACAAACAAATCAAAAGTTAGGTAAGATATAGAAACCAAGTCAGGTAAGACTTAAAAGCCTTAATTAATTCAGATGCAGTATAATCAGCACAGCTTCTTTGATTCTATAATGATGTATTTCCTGATCTGTCATGTCCCTACCTACCTTTTCCCTATTTAGCATGTCATCAAGTCTTATACCAGTCTAGCATGTCATCACATATCTCTCTAATATGTTGTCAAGAGCCAGTCTAGTATATCATCAAGAGCCTATCTAGAATGCTATCAAGTACCTATCGAGCTTGTCATCAAGTACCTATCATGCATGCCATCAAGTAAGTATCTAGAATGCCATCAAGTACCTATCAAGCTTGTCATCAAGTGCCTATCTTGCATGCCGTGAAGTAGATATATAGAATGCCATCAAGTACCTATCTGGCCTATCATCAAGTACCTATCTAGCTTGCCATGAAGTAACTAGCTTGTCATCAAGTGCCTTTCTAGAATGCCATAAAGTACCTATCACTATCAAGCATGCCATCAAGTACCTATCTAGCATGCCATCAAGTATCTATCTAACTTGTCATCACGTACCTATCTAGCTTGTCACATGTACTACCTAGCTTGTCATCAAGTGCCTATCTAACTTGTCATCAGATACCTACCTAGCTTGTCATCATGTGCCTATCTAACTTGTCATCAGGTACCTATCTAGCTTTTCATCAGGTACCTATCTAGCTTGTCATCAAGTACATTTCTGGCATGTCATCAAGTGCCTATCTAGCTTGTCACCAGGTACCTATCTAGCTTGTTTTCAAGTATCTAGCATGTCATCAGGTACACATCTAGCTTGTCATCAAGTACCTATCTGGCTTGTCATCAAGTACCTATCTAGCTTGTCATCAAGTACCTATCAAACATGTCATCAGGTACCTATCTAGCATGTCATCAGATACGTATCTAGTATCATCAGGTACCTATCTAGCTTGTCATCAGGTACCTATCTAACATGTCATCAGGTACCTATCTAGCATGTCATCAGATACTTATCTAGCATGTCATCAGATACCTATCTAACATGCCATCATGTACCTATCTGGCATGTCATCAGGTACCTATCTAGCATGTCATCAGCTGCCTATCTAGCATGTCATCAAGTACCTATCTAGCTTGTTATCAAGTACCTATCTAACATGTCATCAGATACCTATCTAGCATGTCATCAGATACCTATCTAGCATGTCATCAGATACGTATCTAGTATCATCAGGTACCTATCTAACATGTCATCATGTACCTATCTGGCATGTCATCAGGTACCTATCTAGCATGTCATCAGCTGCCTATCTAGCATGTCATCAAGTACCTATCTAGCTTGTCATCAAGTACTTATCTAGAATTTTAAGAAGTACCTATCTGGCTGATGTGAAATATTTGATAAGAGACTTTCATTCCTCTTCGACTATATTAGTCCTTGGAAGTGGTGGTTACGTGCTTTTCGCAATGACACACTGAGTCAGCCGGTATGAGCTGAACTGTGTGAATATCATCCCTGAGACCCTTTGATGACGAGTCATACTCTTGATCAACAGAGCTTGGCGGCTAGCGATGTTTGTTTATATGGATATTATATCATCATTATGCTATGAATCGCAGTAAAGAGAACAGATGCCAAGCTTAGGATTCACCATGTAAATGCATAAATCTGTAATAGCGTACGATTCACTTTGTTAACGAATAGGGGATTCACTCTGAATAATCATAATATTACTTTGCAAAATGTGGCCGAGTGGTCTAAAGCGCTCTCCGTTACGGATCACTGCCATCTCACCTCTATCTGCGTGGGTTCGAGTCTAGGATTCGGCCAATGTGGGTATGTGTGAAAGTTTGCCAGTAGCTTCTCGTGGGTCTGTGGTTCTTACCGGGGACTTCCCGAGTTCTTCCTCCACCATTAATACTGACTGCTATGCATAGTGTATTGTATGCTGAAAACTGGCATTAAACCTCACAACAACAATAACTTTGTAAAATAAAATTTGCGCTGTAAAAGGTTAAGATTCACTCTGCAAAACAGGACGATTCACCCTGTAAAGCTTAATATTCCCTCTGCAAAGCTTAAGGTTCACTCCGTAAAGCTTAAGATTCACTTTGTAAAGCTTAATATTCACTTTGTAAAGCTTAATATTCACTTTGTAAAGCTTAAGATTCACTCTGTAAAGCTTAAGATTCACTCTTTAAACGTAAGATTCACCCTGTAAAGCTTCAGATTCTCTCTGTAAAGCTTAATATTCACTCTTTAAAGCTTAAGATTCACTCTGTAAAGCTTAATATTCACCCTGTAATGCTTAAGATTCACTCTTTAAGGCTTAATATTCACTTTGTAAAGCTTAAGATTCACCCTGTAAATCTTAAGATTCACTATGTAAAGCTTAATATTCACCCTGTAAAGCTTAATATTCACTCTTTAAAGCTTAAGATTCCCTCTGTAAAGCTTAATATTCACTCTTTAAAGCTTAAAATTCAACATGTAAAGCTTAATATTCACTCCGTAAAGCTTAAGATTCACTTTGTAAAGCTTAATATTCACATTGTAAAGCTTAATATTCACTCTGCAAAGCTTAAGACTCGCCCTGTAAAGCTTAGGATTCCTTCTGTAAAGCTTAATATTCACTCTTTAAAGCTTAAGATTCACCCTGTAATGCTTAAGATTCACTCTGTAAAGCTTAATATTCACTCTGTAAAGCTTAAGATTCACCCTTTAATGCTTAAGATTCACTCTGTAAAGCTTAATATTCACTCTTTAAAGCTTAAGATTCACCCTGTAAAGCTTAAGATTCAATCTGTAAAGCGTATGATGATTCACTCTAAAGAGTAGAATCACTCCGTAAAGATAAAGATTCACTTTGTAAAGCTTAAGATTCACTCTGTAAAGCTTAATATTCACTCTCTATATATAGATTGAGAGAGAGAGAGAGAGAGAGAGAGAGCAAAAAAGAGATAAAGAAAGAGAGAATGATTAGATATGTTATCATTGTATCTTATTTCAGATGAAATGCCGACAGTTGTACAGTTTTCAACGAAGATTCTTAACAAAGACAAATATGTCAACATTTTCAGAGTCCTTACTGTTTTCCCATGCGAGATGTGTCCAATCACGCTGGCAAGGAAAGTTGCAAGGAAAATTGGCACATGGTTTGACAGTGTGCTATTTTGCTCAGCAGATTGAGAATATGATCTCTGTAAGCACTATATACTGTATAAAGTAAACAACAGCAACACAGTCGTTACAGACCATTATATTGCGAAGTATTCTCAGATAGTAAATTCAACTGTAACATTCATTTCTTCAAAGTGGCGGTTCAGAGTGAAATGATTTTGCGAGATTGGTCGTGTGTACGAGATGATTAGTAACATCACAGACTCCACTGTCACCTTTCAGATGAGCAACTACATAAACATCACACTTACCCCCACCCGTCTAACACGTGTTTTTGATATAGCTAATCCATCAGATGGTTCATCGCCTATTACCTTTCCAGCTAATCTATCAGATCATCCCTTGACTAATACAGGCGACGTTCGTACAGATGATGAAGGCGATGTTCTAGACTGTTCTTCGGATATCAGTTATTTCGAAAGAGGCTATACTATATGTTTAATATCAAAGTCATGCACAACTCTGGTATCCGTCTCTATTAAACCCATGTACAATGACTCAATACGGTGTACACTTAGGTGAGAACCATTCCAGTTAGGAGCTTAAAATAATTCCATTAAATATAAATAGTCTGGATTTTATTCTGCGTTACTGAAATGTCCAACATTTCCCAACGTTTCTGTTTAGTTTGGATACGTCAGACCAAGAAATAAATCCACCCAACTGAATCAGCGGAAATTAAAAACAGTAGTTTTTCTCAACCTATTTTGAATTTAACATATATTATCTTAGCTAAAGATTACAAGTTTGGAATCAATACCTAAGAGAAAGTAAATATTTCACATCAACTAGTGATGCTTGAAAGTTTGTTGTCGTCATTTAGCTACGAAATCTAAATAATTGTATTGGAGAGCAAAATTCAAGAGTATTATAGTCGAATATGTGAAGCAATAAGTGCTTCGAATGTAAGAACAATAATATCAAATTTGAAAATCCCGTAACCTTATCTTCAACTCCTTACTTCTTTATTCGACCATTTGAAGCTGATATAATGTTACATACTTTTTACAGCATCGGACGAACCAGAAGAACATGAAGGGAGGAAAGGAAAAAAGATAAAGACATAACGGTCGACTGAACTGTGAGATGGCCGATAAATCCAGTCAGGAATCACGTCTCTTTGGAAGTAATAACACCGCAACTTTAAGTTTACAATTGATGGTATAAGTCAGACAAATTCGTCTAAAAAGACATAAGTAGAACCTGATGTTCAAAGAATGTCTGGTAAAGGGGCAAAAAGTACAAAGTACCTTTTGGGACGAGGCGAAATAGTTTCCAAATGTTCCTAAAAACAATTTGAAGAAGAAAGAACATAAGACCAGACAATACAATGCCATAGGAAAACACAAATCAGGAAAATGACAAAGTAAATATAATGATGGTAAAGGCGGAAGCTAAGATCTTTCAAGACATCAAGATATAAAAGCAAGGCTTGTATTCTGGATCAGAATACTATATCATGTTACATTAAATAATGATGCATATGAACCAGTTCTGTACGTGCCATGTTAATCGGATTTTGAGTGTATTGAACTGATGACAATGATGGAGAAAATAAGAAAATAAACAAAAAATCTCTTCACAGGTTTGAAATAGAAAGAAGACTTTTTTTGTTCAATAAGTATGTCCAAAGGAGTGCTGCAGGATATGCTTTGAAGACAAGTAACTAAGGAAATAAGGAATTTACATTTCAGCTGAGTTGGGAATAGTGGGAGGAAATAAAACTTGTAGGCAAAGTACAATTCCAAAGTTGAGTACCCATGTTTGAACTCCTATCTAATGTACATTATTATTATTATTATTATTATTATTATTATTATTATTATAAATGCACTTGTTATCAGTAATACTATTTTCTTATTCTATAAGATGCATTCCGGACATGGGCACAAAGGCAAAATATAAAGATAATATCTGCCAATGGTTACAAAAAGTTTTGTTTCCTCTCTGGATTTCTTCAAGAAAATACAAGAAAGTACTAAAGTGATATGCGGTGTTTAAATATTATTTATAGTGTGTTATATTACTCTTCTCTACTGTATAATATGTCTTATTTCTCGAAGAAGTAATATAAGTTGCTTTTTATTTTGTGTAATTTGTTCATTGACTCTTTGTGAAGATGTACTTCTACAAATTCTTGTCGATGGTATTGTCTTTCAGAATTTCATTAGAAGCAAGGGGAACATGCAACAATTATTTTTTCAAGATCGCACACTACATTTTATACTTATATCATTCAAAAGTAACAATATTTGTGTTCCACAAAGGTAAGGCAAAATTATACTTCTGCAAAATTGTCCTTTGTAATTTTTATCTTTCAATGCTGTTTGTATACGTTTCTGTGTGAGAGACAATATACAGTTTATTCACCAGGAAAGCGAATATACATGCTGCTGAATACAATACAACCAAGCAAAGTATTTGGATAGTTTCATAAACTGCATTTTTACTTGTTTATTTAGTTTATTTATAGAATAAAGTTTGTATTTACAGCAAATAGGCTGACATAGATTAGTGGACATATTTCAATATTTCAGCCTGCAAAATAGTTACTATCACTTTTCCGGAAGTGATTGGAACATAATTTTGTTACAAATGAGCCACGGTCAATATATGTCGAACTTCTTTCAGCATGTCCTGACTCTAACAGCACATATGCATGGATATATGTCCTGTCTCTAACATCACATATGCATGGATATATATCCAGTCTATAACAGCACATATGCAGGGATATATGTCCCGTCTCTAACAGCACATATGCACGGATATATGTTCGAACTAATATGTATCTGTGAACCATCCAATGTCCCTCAACTGTTAAATGGTGAATTTCACTCTTGGTTATATCCATATTCCTATCAAGATATCAAAGTTTCTAGAAATTATATCCGTATTCAATATATTGCAAATTATAAAGTTGCTTGACAAGTCGTACTTAATTATTTTGCAAACATAAAACTCTGCCAGTTCCAATATTTTAAGAGGCGATAAATCTGAGGTGCTCTACAAGTTTACTATTAGAAGTTCCCTTGATGGCGTCCAGCATCGTGCCGGCAGATGTAAATAGAATTGCACCGTCAGCATGATCTACGTTAAAGATGTATTATTGTTATTATTATTATTATTAGTAGTAGTAGTATTAGTATTATTATTAATTCAGTATTTGTGTGTATATGCGTGAGAGAGCGGGTGGTGTCTGCCTGACGGGTCAAGATAAGTATCAGGTAGAAGTTTTATCTATCAATAGTGGCATTCGGGCTCCTGACATGGGCGCGTATCTTTGTGTGTGTGTGTGTGTGTGTGAGAGAGAGAGAGAGAGAGAGAGAGAGAGAGAGAGAGAGAGAGGAGGAGGAGGAGGAATAATGTATATTCCATAGAATCAAAATATTCCATCGGTGACATGTTTGGTACATTTCTTTGTACTTTTGAATAATTTGAATATATTAACGTTTAGCTAGATCGTATGCAGGGTCCATAGAAATCTTAAAATAGCGGGAGATCAAATATCTGGAGAAAAAGGATTTACAGTGTATACTTTCTTATAATGTATAGCGGTTTTCCACATTCTGAAATAATCTTTGCAGGACGTGACCGTAGCTATTAACACTTCCAAGTCTGAATGTTTGGATATGGAAGAGTAATGTCGCCCAAGGACTGAGGGAGAGATGGAGATAAATGTACATTATAAAATGTCTTTGTGAGTGAGAATAGCATATTCAGACTTAAAAACAACTTCATTTATATATATATATATATATATATATATATATATATATATATATATATATATATATATATATTCCATTAAGATATCAAAATATAATTTCAAAAACACGTAATGAAAACCACATCCACATGACCTCTAGTCTTGCTAAAATTTCATATGTTTCAACTGCATTACATCTATAGCCTTATCTTTACCAAGAACAGACCTAACGTTTTCAAAATAAGTTCACTTCATAACTGTGACAGAGTTGCTTTTTGCATAAGCCTCGTATAATTTGCGTTTGTCGAATTTTGTACAATACACTATTAGCTACTGTTTTTGTAAAGTGGCAGACAGCCAACTTAAGGAAGACACAGAATGAACAGTTTTCGAGACTTTCATAAAAGGCGGCACATTAAAGTCATTGGGTATATCCAACGTCTTTCTAACCAATAGGGTAATATATTGTAATGTCCGGCCATTTGTGACATAACTTGTGATTAAACACACACACACACACACACACACACACACACACACATAGTAGCATTTTTCTGGTATAGTTTGAAATATGAAAATCTTTGTGTGCCAGTTTTCAAAACGGCAAAATTTAAGAAACATAGTCTTTTGTTTTATATACAAAACTTGACCAGGCAAATTTTAAATACCGTGAGCCATTACGCATACAAAACAATAGGTAGAGATGATGTCTTATTTTGCATCAATTCATATTCTAGTAAGAATTCATAGTTGCGTTGATGAAGAAAATGCGCACAATATTTGAATCTTGTTCACACGGAATAGAATCAGATCCTTGTTATCTCACCTTTTTGAATTTAGTGGATATTGCATATTGTTTCATACGTTGATCATATTGTTTTCCTGGAGTTAATCAATACAGATCAATATGTTCCACCTTTGTCACGCTTGGTACATTTCCTGCGTTTTTAAACATTTTTCAATTTCCCCATATGGGTGAGCCAAGATCATCAATTGTGTGTTCTTATAGATGTCAACGTTCTGTCAGGCTATTAATGTAGTCACTAATAGTATTTATTAAAAAATGAATCTTTTTCTCCAGACTTTTACATAAAAGACTTATATCTCACTCCTGATATTTGTGTCTGTGTGTCTGTGTGCCATTGTTGACCCTAATGCCCACTTTTAAATTTACGAAAATGCAACCCTCTCATTTGCACCTATGCTGTTCACCGTTGAAGCCTCAACGTTAGAAAAAGCCATTTGTATCCTGCCCTATGCCTAAGTTCCTTGGCCAACTGCAATTGGTCGAACTTTATGCCTCTCTACTTTTCAATACTAATCAGTTAGCCATTTAAGAAATGTATGCTAGTAAATTTATACTAATGTCTTGCTCAGTTTCTCCTTTGTCTGTGCTATTTCAAGCCATAGTAAGATCTTGTCCTGGTGTTAGATTAATTTCTCAGTGAGAGTTCTTCCTGTAAGACCATTCACAGTATGCTGCTTCAGAGCATACCAAAATACAAACAACTCATTTAATTCCGCTTATCTGTTTTTGATAACGATTGAGAACGTCTTACGCTATGACAAGTACTATTCACAAATGTATCCTGGTATTTTTTAATATCGTGAAAACAAACTAACATTACATTATTCCTAGTTTAAGGAGTACTACTTATTTGAACAATTTGCTAAGCCACTAGAGATAAACTACAAACTCTATTAAAAATATTTCCGTTTGAAACAATGGTTTCCTCTCCAATATCGAGAAGGACGAATCTGTTTGATTTTTTGCTGCAACATTTAAGATAGTTACAATTTTGTCTGTATAGAGCAATACTAAAATGATCTAAAATGTTTTCTTAATTATGAAAAAATGAGTTTCAAATTCAGAATCATCTTGCTATGTCGAATCAAAAGATAGCTGACGACTGAGACACTCTATGCTGGGATTAGTGCCTCTTACAAGTGTCTCGTTTCCCAAATAACAATGACTCACTGGTTTTGACAGTAAAGGCAAATTGTTGACTTGGCAGATTCGACATAATTTTAACGTAGTAGACTGTCAACTTCAGCATTATAGAAAACGAACATGGCATTAATGTAGATTTTATTTCAGTGTGTCAACAATGTTTCTAATTAGATCTTTGTAAAATAGCACAATTTGTTTATAAAAAATAAAATCCGTTGCAATTTCTTAATTTTAATTTTATCTCTATCCGATAAGCAAAATTGTCTTTTCCTAGTTATTTTAAAAGATTGAAATCATTACATTTAAAATTAAAACTTGAACCTTTTAAACAGTTTACTAATTTTCATAACTTTGTTGAACTGACACCATGGTGAAAGAAGTATGTCAAAACCAATTTGGTTGGATTGGAGAGACACTTTCATTTTACAACAGCACTGAGTGACTGATGTCGACATACTTAACTCTCAGCTGACTCTCGGGGGAAACACATATGCAAGGAAACAGTCATAATAACCCGGAAGGACATCAATAATAATTGGAATATAATATGAATTTGAATTTCCAATGCAACTTTAATACGAAACACGATGTATTAGTATAAATGTTAAAATTGCCTAACCTTTCATGCACGCAATGAGCGCTTATAATAAAGATATAAGTATGACGTTTTGTTTTATTTTTTCCGGAAAGGATGTAGTTTTCACACAGTTGAAATCATTTATTATTGCAAAAAAAAAAAGAAAAAATTCAATATATATATATATATATATATATATATATATATATATATATATATATATATATATATATATATATATATATATATAATGTGTATCTCATGTTTTTCGTGGTGAGGTTTGTCACTGCTTTATTTTTGTCATGATTTTGGGATGTTTAATAAAATTTGATTTCACGGTCAAGCTTTGTTTTTGAGCTTAGACTATTGTCTATTTGATGGAATTGAGCATTACAAATTACCCACATCTAGGGAATTCCATGGCATTATGTTGCAACATGGTCCAGGTTACAGTTTTGTCACCGGCTATGCTATTAATGATCGCTGCAACAATTCTCCATTCATTCAACCTTTGTGCATTTCATTCAGTTGAGACATCGTCTACTCCTTCTGAAGACTTCCTGACATATTGCTATAGCATTGAAAATCCAGTTCTCCGCACGGCTATACTTTATCACTATAATTTTTGTCCCATTACTGATATTTGCAATATTTCATTTGGTTTTGAAGAGAGCGAACTAGGGTCTTCTATCTGTGGAAGATGTAGATGTGACGTTGACTGTAACAGAGAATGCTGCCCTGGTTTTGTTACTGATTTGGATCAACTTGCTGCAGCTGAGGGAAACGGGTTAGAACGCCAATACCCGGTATTGCAACCTTCTCAACAAAACACACATAACTTATTCTGCCCGTGTCAACGTTCCGGTTATTACTTTATCAATGATTGTCCACCTGGATATGGCATGGAAATGAGGAAGGAGTGCAGAAGATTGGAGAACGATTACGTCATATCAGATGAGTTTGACTTTTCCAATGTAACTCCAGTTACAGATATTAGATCTCAACTTAACTATTGGAATGCATTTTGCGCTTCATGCCATGGCATTGTAAAGGAGAATCTTCTCGCTTGGGATGTTTCTTTGAATTGTATCAATATTTTGATCTCCGAGTTCTCCCTAATAGAAAACAACTTACAACTTCAATCCAAAAGAATGTAGCATAACAGTTCAGCCACCAAAACCGTATACACCAGAGAAATGTACACCACTTATTTCTAGCTGTAACCAATCTGAACCTTGGTCTGAATATGAGAAGGACATGGAAAGACTATGTCATTCGCCTCTTGGGTCTCCATTTAATTCTACATATAAAAATGATTTCTGTATGATTTGCAATAATATCCAGCGCATATTAGGACGTACGGCTTCCATGACCGACATGTTAGAAACCCCAAGTCAGGTGCATGAACTTCGAGAATCGACACAATGCCCTACTGATTCTGTGTTTGATCTATATTTGGTAAGATTACACCTATTACAATTACAACAACATTAATCGCTGATACTGCAAGAAAGTCTAAGCAATAACAGCATCTACATAAAGATTATGAATGTATGACAGAATATTGTGCACATATTTCAAAACACTCTGCCATTTGATTTTACATAAACTTTACCGCTGCCAATACTGCGACTACTACTACTACTACTACTATTGCTTGTACGATTATTGTTCACGTTTTTGTTGTCGTTTCTGACAATGTCACAAATAGCTCTTTATTCATCGCCTCCTCCTCTTTCGGCTAGAAAATATCTTTATGCTTTGAATACCACAACTACTCCTCCTCTTGCAACTTAATAAATAAATATAACATAAAAATACATAAATACAACATAACAAAAAATAAATATAACATAATCATACAAATATAATATAATAATAAATTTAACATAATAATAAATAAGTATAACAAAATAATAAATACATCTTGATTATCCTCCTCATTATCACATTTATTGTCATCGTGGTTTATATCGTCATCATCAGAAACCAAATAGTATTACTATCATTACTAGCACTTTTACTGCATGTGACTGTATAGTTTCCCCGGATGTCGAAAGCACTCGACCTTTGCGTTTACTTTCATCATACCTCTGTCCGCAAGAGTTCGAGTCTTTTTCTCGACCAATGTATGTGCGAAAGCTTGCCAGTGGCTTCCTGTGGGTCATTTTCTGTTACCGGTGTTTATACTGGTTCTTCATCAACCATTTATAATGGCGGCCACTTATAGCCAGCCTATCGTATGCTGAAAACGGCGGTATACCCAAAACAACAATATTGGTCAGTATCATTCCTGAGACCTTTGGATGACGTGTCCTACGCTCGTCCACCTTAACCACAGCGACTAATGGTCATCATTTGATTTAAAATTGCAAACTGTTAAATTCCATTTACAGACGATTGTAAAATTGCATGAAACTAATTTGCGGAAATAGCAATCAAATTATGATCAAATGTAAACATAGTTTAATTTATTTATTTATATCGACAAACATACCGACTTCTTGAATAGTTTGCAATAAGAGGTTATAAATCAGTAATTAAATTAATTGTGTGATTATGAATTTTAAATAAAGAGCACAATTTAGTGATGTGTGATTTGGATTTGTAACATAACTTTAGCAATTTTTCAGTCATATCGCTACTATGTCTGCAGTGTGGCAGTTTATATTGATGTGTAGCACTTTGGCATCGTGCCGCATACATGTAGCATGATGTCCCACCCAGTCACATTATTCTGACACCAGGCCGACCAGTCCTAACACTAACCTCTTAATGCTGAGGGCCAAGCGAGACAGCTGTTAGTACCATTTTTGTAAGTCTTTGGTATGACTCGGCCGGGGATCGACCCCACGACCTCCCGCATCCGATGCGGACGCTCTAATCACTAGGCCATCGGAGCGGTCACAATTTAGTGATTCATTTATTGTAGCAATCAATTTTTATTTACATGGATAATGTATCATCAGCATCCCATACAAGAAAACTTGAGACACGTGGTTAATCTTGCGACTCACTCTGTAATATCCCTATTTCTCCCTCTCTGACTAATAATTTCAAAGACATGTCTCTTTTGAAGCTGATACAATCATTTCGATTATCTGTACCTTCATGTCGCTTATTTGTATCCTTCTGACTCTTATAGTTTACATCGTTTTTCCAGAATTGCGGACAATTCCTGGACAGATCAATATGCTTCTTGTCATCAGTCTAATGATGGCTCAAGTAATGTATATAGCATATGAATTTACTCCAACTTCCACAGGTTCCATCTGTAAAGGTGTAGGTGTATTGCTTCACGTTTTCTGGTTATCTGCAATATTTTGGATGCAGGTGTGCACCTTTCACATGTGTAACAAGTTCGTTAAACTGAGTAAACCGCAACCAAAGACAACCAGTTCAAAAACCGTCGTTATCTACACAGTCATTGTAATTGTCTCATCACTCATATTTGTTCTAACCAATGTCATTATGGCTTTGGTCGAGTCTGACATTGTGGAAATGGGTTACGGTTCTCAGAAATGTTACATTTCCAGTAGGAAGATGGTCGGTTTTACGTTTGCCCTTCCTGTCGGTTTCGTTGTTCTGTCCAATTTGGTTATGTTCTGTGTGGTTGTATACAAGCTCCGTTCCTTACCTGATGTCGAGATGAATGTTAAACATCGCAGGAATAAAGCAATGGTCCTTGCTAAACTTTCGTCTCTTACAGGAATCACGTGGATTTTCGGATATCTTTATATATGGACTGAGGAAATAATTATTTCCTACTTTTTCATTGTTCTAAATACATCTATAGGCATTTTCATTATGACATCGTTTATCCTTAACAAAAGAGTAATTAACCTCATCCGAAGCAAATTCTCGATCAAAACACACTGAATAATGGGTCCTATAAGAAGGTAATAATTTTCAAAGATAAACGCGTTGTTGCGCACTACAACAAGGACATCAACTGTATTTGTCATAATTATAACGATTTAAATACTTCCATTACTATATGTCTATTGTCTAGGCATCATTGTATATTGAAATTTTTATATTATTTGCCTTCCTTGCTTTGTTTTTTTTTTGTTTTTTTTTAAAATTTTCCTTGTCGAGCATGAAGGCTATGTCTCTCAAAACAAGTGGGCATTGTTCGGACTACGCGTTGTAACATTCTTCATAAGTGTAATATACGTAGTACCTGTATGTATGTATATATACAGTAATTTCTCCTATATTGTTACGTCAGTTATGTAAGTAATTACATATACTAGGTTATTTTTCCAATTTTCGTTAGTTGAAAAGATGTAATAGTGTTGGGAAAATCATGAACTTTGAGGTCAGGTGATGTAAACTTATACCTACCTGCTAACACTTCTGGACAAAGAATGGCTATGCAATGATGTTAACTTCACAAATAAAGGTTACGTCTATGCGATCTAATCCATAAGCATTTTTTGGAGCCAGGATTGGTGCATACTCCATGGCAATTGTATATAAGCAGTTGCCCAGAGGTAGAGTAAGCAGAACCACAACTGCACACATAATTTTTTCTCTTTTTTGCAGGTAAGAAAATCTAAGATTGTATTAATTTATGCATTAGAATGGTTTTTTTCCTGACAACTGCAGTATAATGATTTGATCTTTGAATGTATTGTTTGATTTCATTTCAATTTCCCCTTTAAAATAAGCTGTATTCTTTTTTTTATAATGTATAGTGCAAAGTATGCGATTGTACAGATTGTTTCAACGTCTTCATGCAATTCTTATATTATTTGTAGTTTTAATATTAGATTTATTGTTGCAAATGATTTCGCTGCAAATTCCAAATAAAATATTTTCAAACTTGCAAATCTTGATGCTTCAGCATTTAGAGTGGAATATTCAAATGATTGTATTTCCTTTCAAAATAGTACAACATTATTTATAATTATTGGTTTCTCACTAAATTTCAAATCTAAGTTTCCTATTTTTATCCAAATTGATATTTTACCATTTACCTAATACTTTGAAAGACAAAAGTAGTACTAGTATCATATGATGGTAAGATCCGATTAAGTATAAGAATTTTAGATGTAATTTTATATAATAAATGTATAATTTCATATGCGTAATTTTTATTTGAGTGTTGTTTAGTTTAATAAAGGAAGACCACATCTGCAGACATCTATAGTTTTGTCTCTTTCTTTACCGATTTAGGTCAAACCTGGAGTCTTCTCGTACCCTAACAATGTAAAACCTGTTGCTCATAGTAACATAGAGGCACTTCCCGTGTCATCAGGGGGACAACGTTGACATAATGATCAATTTCTTTTCTTTCGATATTATAGTTTTCCACCAAAACATATACAGTCTGTCAACCTGAAAAAGTAACATTAATGGTCAACTAGCAACAAAGCAAAATAATATCACAGCAAATTTTCTTCCTAATAATTGTTAGTGGATTTCTTACGTCATGGAATAGTTGTTTTTACAGGACTAGCTTGTAGAACGATCGATAATGAAAGACATCAAATGCAAAAATTAATTTGTATCTAAGGTACCAGTGAAATGCACGACCTCTTCAAGATGTGGGACCATTGATTATTTTACAGTCAGAGGACCGGTCAAGCAGTGGGGAATGTTTTAGAATACTAATTGTTGTTGCTTAGTACCTTGTATTCAAGGCTGAAAAATATTATATGACTCTAATGAATGGAGGTCTGTTTGCTTTTTGAATTTCAATTTAACGACGAAATGGACTTTATTTTTATACATTAGAAATGGGAAATAAATTAGTGGTCCGTCCACTGCTCAGTGCTCATATTTCCATATGTAAATGCTTGAAACTATTTCTGTGTTCTCTTCCTCGGTTTCATTCATCGAATCTTAAGCATTTGGATATGTTTTTGCTGGCTATATCATTTTGCTTTCGCTAATAAATAACAAAGATATTAAATATACAGAAAATGTCTAGAGAAACAAAAATATGATTAACTTAGTTTATTCTACAGCACTTACCGAATTTAATTGCGTATAAGTCGAATCCAACTGCTAAATTGCACATACCCAGATCTTTTGTCACATGATTTGTATTTAGATCCCTTTGGAAACATTGATTTTATATTTTAATAAGTCAAGCATCCAATGATGATGGTAATGAAATCTTGCAAGTAAATATTCGATTTTAACTTATTTATTTTACTCACTAAATAAAAGAGAATTGTCATTTACTAGAAAAAATGTATGATATTGGACTTACAAAAGTACATTAAATATGTGTTGCCGAAACATTTTTGTTTGGCAAATAAATTGTAAAACTTTTACGTACACTGATACAAAAAGCACTATGACCATAACTTATTATTCAACATTAAAGACTCTGGTCCTACAGTTTCAAATAGCATTATTTTGAAAATCTATGAATGTTTACAAGAGATATATCATAATACATTGAAAATCCGGTAGTTGTTATGCTAATTATTACATTTAGATTTAGCCAATTCACACGTTACAACCTCATAACTTAAACGATACCAACAGACAAAACTGTTACACAAAAAAAGTACTTCTGGTCTAAAGAATTATATTTCAATTTTGAAACCCAAGCCATACAGTAGTACAGCCTCAATGATCTACAGATTAAGATACATCAGTTGCCACCACGAAGTCCAATCTGTATCTTTCCTACCGACTCAACGACACCAACTGTTTCAACAAGACGTCCGACGGTGGAAATGGTTCTAATTTGGCCTGATATGATGACAAGCATCCTTGTCACTGAATGCTGCGAAGCATCGATGTACATATTGAAAATTCCGAAAATGTTAAAAGACTAAAATTGATTTCGTCCCTGATATCCAACACTATGGATATATGTTGGACAAATGCAAAGTAGTATAACGAATGCAAAACAGCAAACAACATTTTCATCTGGCATACGTATAACAGCAGCTTGATTAAAACTACTTCCTAATTAAGTTCTTTCTTTGGTATTTAATGAGTCTTACGAAATATTTGTGGAATTTATTTAAATATATTTCAAAGAAAACGTAATATAAAATAACGTTTTAAAACACGAGTATTTAGTAACTAAAGCAATCACTAAGATGACAGCATCATTGGCATTGCTATCAATGCAGTCAGTGACACTGAAATCAATCAAGATGAGTTTAATTTTGTTATTATCATGGACATTGTAAGTAAAAAGAAATTAACATTCTGTAAGAAAGCCCCAATAATACATGATACCAAGGCATTTAAGAAATAAAACAAAGTACTGGAAGATAGGAAGAAATCGAAGGAAAATGAGATTATGGAGACCTGACAAAAAACAATATATAATCATTGCATCAAAAAAGTTGACATTTTTTGTTTATATTTCTCAATGCTAATTTATATTAGAATATTTAGTAACTGAATATGTTGTTCATTCGTTATGGGGCTAATATGTCTTTTTTTTTCATTGTTAAGTATGAAAATGTCTGCCGCACTAGAATTTTGGTTTAATAATTTGCATAAATTGCAAAGTTGGGACAAGAGAGTTTCTGAAAGACTGGAGTTTTAAATTGTGCAAATTAAACAGAGTACTTAGAAAACTATCATAGCGCACTAGAGTTTAAATATAAAAATGTATGAAGCATACATTACACAAATTAGAAGAGGATTGCATAATTGATTCCTGCGATTTACTGTTTGAGCTTTCTTAAGCCATATTACAATCTATAACACAGTGCAGAAATAGTCTTATGAAACTCGTTGAGAAGGTATATCTTGTTGAGAAAATAGTTTTGTAATCTAAAGATATTGTTACAGAAAGCATATTTGTTCTCGAGCTATTAAAAATGGTTTCAAATGATATGAAAGATAATGCGCATGAAGTTTGAAGCCAACAGTTACGGACAGTAGACTAAACTCCTCTGATAGCAGTTTAGCAATGGCAATCACATGTTATAATGTTGTACGACTTGAATAATTTCTTTTATATTGGAAGGAAATAACCGGTCTTTTAGTTTTGATAATTATCCACAGGCTTTAGGTAAGGAATATTCTAAAACATTTTGACTGACCAAACTTCTGCTCATCACCTGTACGTCCGCACGTCCGCATCTACCTCTGGGTAAGTGTGTTACAGACGTTTCCAATTTAGTGACCTTTGGGTCATAAATCAGCCAGCATTAGAGAGGAGTATACTGTTCTCCACTTTAATGTATTAAACACAATGGCGCTTAAAAGTTGAAGACACACAATGAAGCGTCTAAAATAATATATTCATGAAATTATAAAGAGCACACTACAGTTCAACAAGGTCAAATTTAAAATTTCAAAGCGCACTAAATTTCAAAGACAAACTAAAAAAAAAACGATAGAATATTACTAGTTCGGATTACCTTAGTGTTCCAGCTGCAAACAGTGATTTCTGAGATAAATGACGTATATTCCACATGGTAGCCAAAGAACCCCAACTCTATGAGCCAATAACATTTATCGGAAAATATGACATTGACTGCTGGGAAGACAATAGTTTTCCCCCGAAATGATTACCCCAGCTGGTACTCCAACAATCCTTGACTGGCAAGAGTATGGTGCACACTCATTAAAATCGTCCATCCCAAACGCGCAGAGGTTCTCCCTTCTCTTCTGCCAATCAAACATCGTTAAAAGCAAATTTTACTTCGACTGCTGGAGACACAATAGACCAAGCCCCAAGTGAAGTATAACAGATGGTAGCCCGAGGATCCCTGTAGGACCCGGGAATAGTGTAGAGAAATTAAAATGTCCACCCGGGCTGACATAATTATCCAATATCCTTCCAATCATCCCACCGTTATCAAATGAAATGTGTCATTGACTAGTCTAGATAATATATGCGACGTGGCAGTCTAAGGACCATGCAGGTCATGAGTATGATGCAGACCCGTTCCAATCGTCCACCCTGACCTACAGAATTTTGTATGATCTTTCCAAGCCTCTCATTCTCATCAAAGGAAATGTCGCGGCCAATTTTGACATTGTCTAACAGAAAAACAAGACATTTCCCCCAACGCGACACATGCTACGTGATAACTCAATGTCCATTGTAGGGCCATGATATAGTTTAGACCTTTCAAATCGTCTATCCAAATTGATCAGAGGTTCTCTCTCAATTCCAGCTAAACAAGATGCTTTCCTGAAGTTTGACATTGAGTACCTGGAAAACAAGTTTTACCCCCGACGTGGAATCCCAATTACAGACGAATGACCAGGTTATGGTGATAGGCACTTTATTAGTCTGCATTTGACAAGAAAAGGAAAATCATAGATGTATACATGGTTTTCAATGTACAGATTAAATATTATTCAAGTTTGTTAAAATATCAAAACGTTACAGACCAACACGTGTCTTATTACACTGGAGTTCAGAATAATGCACAGCTCTACTACACTGTATTAGTTTTATTCTGGTGAGTTTACATAACCAACATAAATCGTCAGATGTATTCATGTCATCCTCTAATTCATCTTCACTATCAAATGAAATATTCCCACATCCGACCCTGATTCAAAGTAATCGTCCCACATATGATCCTGGTCCAATGTATTCGCCCCACGTCTGATCCTGGTCCAATGTAATCTACCCACGTCTGATCCTGATCCAATGCAATCGTCCCACATCTGATCCTGGTCCAATGTAATCGTCCCACATCTGATCATGGTCCAATGTAATCTATCCACGTCTGATCCTGGTCCAATGTAATGTACCCACGTCTGATCTTGGTCCAATCTAATCGTTCCGCGTCAGATCCTGGTATCGCTAATAGCCAATGTATTCGTCCCACATCTGATCTTGGTTTACTTTGCAGATGTAATTATCTGTACATTGTAGATATTACTTATTACTCAATTTAATTTCATGGCATGTTCTGATGATGCAAATTGTCATTACTATCGTCGCCATATCTGATCATTTAAATTTTGAACATAGACTCTTTTCATTATATTTTTGGACTAACATACATATCAGCAAATAAATGGCAGGTTATTAATATCTTCAGTATATTCATATTTGCATAGTTATCAACAAAAGCACCGAAAGGAGAGGACGAGAGGTTGGGACATTTAGATAAGGAGGATTGCAATTATAGACATTCTGCATGATAATATAATATGATTATTGAAGGGAAAAAAGTGTTCAAGTTGTAAATGTATGTAGTTTGCATTTATTTTTCCCGAGTCTTCTGCTCATGAAATGAATTCTTATGCTATAGAGACAGGACAAATCATACTTATTGATATCACGTGACAACTTCAGCAACAGACGCACAAGTAGATATTATGCAAAGGATTCCTATTGCTGCCATTTTAGTCTCAAGCAAATAACGAATAGAGAGGATAAAACAGCAACATAAAGAACAAATCATTAAAATGTAGGGAATTGATTCTTTTAATTAACTGAGATATTACATTATCTTCACTCTTTGGACAACGAAGATCAATTCATCATGAATAATTTACGGCTGATACACGGTGTTACGTATTTAGGCTCTAATAAACACTAACAAGAAAAGATTGAACACAACCAGCTTTTTAAAATTTAACAAATAATTTATTTCCCTACAAAAACAAGGTAAAAATGAAAAAAAGATCTCACGGTTTTAAGAATGAATCAGATCCAAAAATAATCCAAGAATAATCCAAGAATTATAAGTTTTTAGTCCTAGTAATACAATTTTCTAATGAATTTGAGTTCGAGTTCCGACGAAAATCAAGAAAAAGAAGGCGATGACGTATGCTATAGCCGGTGTAGTATTGATGTGTCGACAGTTTCCCGTTGATCCACAAACAATAATATTCCGTGTTTGAATTCCGAATAAAATTTCAATAAATGTCTTTGTCCAAGAATTCTGTATGAGTATTTTAATATTCCAGGCAAAAATGAATCAGTCTTGTAGAATCCAAATAATTTCAAGAAAAATTAAAATGTAACTCCAACTGCTCACAACAAAACGAATACCTTGATATCAAGTGTTTAGAAGCTTGACTGACTAAATTCTCTATAGACAAATGTTATACACTAACCTGAGACGCAAAACAAATTCCCGCATGAAGGCCACGTGATCACTCTCTAGAAACAGATCGAGACTGCAAATGCTGAAAATCACGTATTCCCAGTCAGCCCCGATTTCACTCTAGTCAATCCCACATTACGAATGGATAATACAAAGTTGGTTACTTGATTCTCAATCAAGGCCAGGAACTAGGTCAGCTTTTAGATAAAAAGTTCTGTTATTAGGTGGTTACAAAAAGCAGTCAGGTCAAACTAATTTCTGGAAAATGTCAAATTCCAGTAAACAAAATTACATTACTATAACACTTAATGGAATCAATTTTTTTTTAAAGTTAACAATTAAACAATTATTTTAAATCAATATATATATATATATATATATATATATATATATATATATATATATATATATATATATATATATATATATATATATATATAACAGTGGAAGGAATACGAAGGTAAATAAATACTATTTATTCGTGACGTGTGGATATTAAAATTTACTTTAACAATTAAGTATAGTTACTTTTTATCAATTCTCCACAAATTCATCATTTTGTGCTATAACATATCAATGAAAATGGAAAACATTGCTTAAACAATGAATCGTTTAACTCCTAGTCACGAGATTGTTTTCTAGAAAATGCTGTATAATGCATACGCAATATCACAGTTTATGGACGAACCCCACAATCATTCATACTGACAGAAAAATGGTTGGAAGATTCTTTGATACATTCATTCATAGAGATGGAAGAGTCTGATACAATCATTCAATGAGACGGAATATTCTTTGATACAATCATTCATAGGTATGGATGATGCTTTTATGCAAACAATCATAAGTGTGGATGATTTCATGATGGAATCATTCATTGGGATAGAAGATTCTTTAATAAAAATTCCTATGGATGGAAGGTTCTTTGATACAGTCATTCACAGGGGTGTAAAATTGTTGGATGCAGTCATGAATAGGGACGGCAGATTCCTTGATACATTCATTCACAAGGTGGAATAGCCTTTGATATAAGTTCTCAAAGGAATTGAAAATTCATGAGCACAAACATTCATAGGGTCGGAAGATTCTTAAAAGACAATGATTCATATGGACGTAATATTCAACCTACACTAATTCATATTGATGCAATCATTCATCGGGATGTAAGTTTCAACTCTACAATCATTAATAGAGATGGAAGATTACTTGATACAGTCATTCACCGTGGTGAAAGATTCTTTGATACAATGATTTATGGGAACGGATTATTCAACCTTACAATCATTCGTAGGATTGAAGATTCTTTTATACAATCATTCATGGGGAGGAAGATCCTTTGATACAATCAACCCTACAATCATTCAAAGAGAATGAACAATATCAGATACAGTCATTCATAGGGATGGAAGATTCCTTGATATATTCATTCATAGGGATGGAAAATTCTTTTAAACAATCATTCATAGCAATAGAATATTCTTCGATGCAATACTTCATAGTGGTGGAAAATGTTTTGATCCAATCATTCTTAGGGGTGGAAGATTCTTTGACACAATCATTCATTACGGTGGTAGATCATTTTATAGAAGTTTGGATCACCATCTTAAGTTTTAAATTCTAACCACAATATATAAGAACCAAAGTATCGACGCGTAACCAAAATACATATCAACCGAAATAACAACAACTAGCCGCAATATATAATAACCGAAATGAATTTCGGAATTTTGGTGTGATGGAATTCACCACGATAAAGAAAAGAAGGAAATACACATTGAAGCTCTTCATAGAATTGAAGTGTAAATGCTTGAGAAAGAAGACCATATTTATGTAATAAATAGTGTCCCAAGAGAAACCACCACAGGCGATGCGGTCGAAAATGAGTAAATAAGAAAAGACGTTAAAAAGAAATTTACATGTCAGCTGAGTATGGAACAGAGGAATTAAATAAAGCCTGTAGGTCAAATTAAAATTCCAGAGTTGTAGTCACATTGGACTCAGATATTTTCAGGACATTTTATAAAGTTGTTCTTTTATGTGTACCAGAATTTGGATATCAGAATGTACCTAGGTGCAGTTAGAGGTATTCGGCATCAAAATTGATCAGAGCGCAAAAGCTTACAGGAAAGCCAAAGGCCATGACGATGTCCTTCTGTATCATAAGAATGAAGCTTCAAATGAAACGTTAATTAAATTAGTCACTTTTATTGCCTGGGAAAATATTGTTAATATTGGATGATTAACTTTTGTCCATAATTGTGGATATGAGCCTGCCTGACTAAATTCTCTTTTTATTAACAACACATTACATAGCAATTCTTGTGAATGATATTACATTATATACTAACATAAATATTACTTTGAGGCAAACATATTGATATATGTTGAGTCAAAGCCAATTGTTTTAGAAATCAAGATGTTATAGGAGCCTGTGGTTTCCAAATTTCATGGGAAAATGTCCTTTATCATGGTTCTGCTATTGTGTTATAACGTTTTAAATAAATGCTGTTTATTTCAGAGTTACTCACTCATATCTTAAACCAGTCTTTTTAGGAATCAAATCTAGTTGTGTTCCGTTTTAATTTGAGATGATTTGTTAATTGAAATTATTGACTGGAATTTCAAAAGTGACCAATAATACTAAATCAGAACTTGGGGATTATTGCAGATATGGACTAGACTAGTTCCAATCGTAAACCCAGACCTACGGAATTGTCCAAGATCCCTCCAAGCTTCTCACTGTGATCAAAGAAATCGCATGGTCCTATTTGCCACTATCTTCTGTGGCGAAGTTACTGTAATAATTATGAAATCGTTGCGAATGAATATAATTTTATTGTTACTCCTGAATCTACTATAGTTTTTAATAAAATCGAATTTTCTTTGAGTAAAGTATTGTCATTTTCAATGGACAAATATATAAAATAGCGAGCCGACGATCCCGTAGTTTTGTCAGTAAAGACTCTCTAAAGTTTTCTCACTTACGGAATGACACTACTTGCTTATCATTCAGCCAACTTTGCTTTATTTTTCATACTTTCAGTTAAATATAAATAACATAGATAAGTAAAATAAGGATAAATATGGACCCTTTATTACGATAAAGTGCCGTTTGCTTCTTGTCTGTATATTTCCGGCAATGTTCGTCACATTCCATCACATATAACTCTAGATAAGCACTTCTCTTCTGTTCGTTACATACATGAAAATTATCTTAATCTTTATTCATTATAGATTTGTAGAATTTATTTATTTTACTCGTATGATATGTCAGCATAATAACTGCCACAAATAGTGAACTTAATGAAGGAAAAACACCTCACCTACCATTCTGCCAAAAAGATTATCTGTAAAAACAACCCCAACACACCAAAATCTACCTCTGAAACAATCAATGAGAACCAAAACTCTCCACGCAGAATCAGAAGGGAAAACATTCCACCACAAAACATACCCTCGAATCAGGAAACAAAAGAACCAAAAACTACAGCCCACATTGTAACAAACCAAGACCACCCTGATAATAATCCAGATACAAACAAAACTGTCGCCCCAAACATCCCCAAAACTAACACACACCCCAACACAGAATTAATACAGGAAGTAATGAATCTAACAACAGGAACCCTAATACAAGATCTCAATAGCATAATGAGAACCTTCAAAACCATTTTCACCATACTAGCTGATTGGACCACAAGACTAACAGATAAAGACAACGTCAAAAATGAATAGTACAAAAAATAATAAAATCACCATCTGGTAATGGAACTACAGAGGAATCTTTAAAAACCTATCAGAACTGCAGAACAAACTGAATAATACGGCCGTAAAACCAGACGTAATCAGCCTACAGGAAACCCTCATAACACAAGAACACAAACGCCTGCCCAAACTACAAGGCTGTACCCAGGAAATCTTTAAAAATAGACCCATGGGGCCGAAAGGGGGTGAACTAGCAATTATTTTTGATAGATACACTAATCTACTATGAAATAATAGAAGTACCCCCTAACCTAAACATCAATAATAGCATCGAAATAATGTCAGTAATGATAAATATAGGAACCACAAACATTCAAATAATAAATGCATACGACCCAGGGGGTACCTTCTGCCCTACCAACCTAATCTCACTAAAGGCAATCACTAATATAAACAACAACAATCTAATTATCTGTGGCGACATCAACGCACACAGTGAATTTTGGGGAGGTAAAAAGAAAGATCAAAGAGGGAAAATGGTTGAAAAATGGATAACTGAGAACAATCTGGTCATCTTAAATGGCGGGTCGAACACTAGATTAAAACCTGAGGATGGTACTCTCTCAGCCATAGACCTAACCATCACTACCCCAAAATTGGCTCAAATCACAAATTGGTGGGTGGATCAAGAAGATGCGTTAGGAAGTGATCATTTCCCCATCACAATCAATATTCAAACAAAAACTCAACACATTCCAAACGAAACCCCACCTAAATGGAGGTACCAACAGGCAGACTGGGACCAATTCCAATTGTTACTAGCTAGAGTAAATCCAGATAACTTAGAAAGCCCAAGTATTGACATGTATTATGACAACATAACAGACACAATTATAGAGGCAGCTAACCGATGCATCCCAAAGACAACTCATAACCAAAATCAAAACCCTGTACCATGGTGGACTAAACAGTGCACTATAGCACATAAAGACTAAAAAAGGGCCTTAAATAAATATAAACGCACCAAAAGATCTATCTACTTCCAGCAATATAAAGATAAAGAAAAGCACTAAAACAAACTATAAAAACTGCTAAAATTAATCTATGGCAAACCTTTTGCTCTAAACTGAGTCTAAAATCAAACTCAAAACAAATATGGGACAAGATAAAAGCCATAAAAGGGAAAGCAACTACCTCAGCCCCAAAAATTAAAAATGCCATAACAAATAAAGATAAGGCAGACCTCCTAGCGAAGCATTTTTCGAACATGAGTAGGAACAATAATCACACCAGAAACTTCCAAGAACACAAAAAACTAATGGAGGAAACCCAACCTCAAATGTTTCAAGACCAAAGAACAAAAGAATCTCACCTAAATAGCGACATCACAGTACATGACTGGGAGATAGCCCTACGATCCAAAAACGAAACATCCTCTGGTAAGGATCAGTTAGATTACATTATCTACAAAAACTACCCACCAATATAACAATAGCCATAATCAAACTCTTTAATAGGATATTGGATAAAGGCCAACTATCCACCAAACGGAAACAGGCCATAGTAATATAAATCCCCAAGCTAGGTAAAGATCAACATATATTCGTACCGATCCATCTCGCTTGCAAACAATATTTGCAAAATAATGGAGACAATAATCGCAAATAGGTTAAAACACCACCTAGAAACCAATAACCTATTCTCCATAAATCAATGTGGCTTTTCGGAACAAACGGTCCACCACTGACCAACTTCTCAGATTGGAAACAGACATCAAACTCGCTTTTAACGCGCATAGGAAAACCGATCGCAACCTCATAGCGGTTTTTCTAGACCTAGAAAAAGCGTTCGACCTAGTATGGACCAATGGACTAATGGCCAAATTAAACCGATTTGGAATAATTGGAATCTTGTTCAACTGGATTGGCTATTTCCTCACAGGCCGGAAAATTACCACAAGAATAGGCAACACCCATTCACAAGAATTGTCACTTGAAAATGGAACACGGCAAGGCAGTGTAATAAGTCCTCTACTATTTAACCTAATGGTAAACGACCTTGACCACAATGCAGCCTCCACAAAAATAAACTTGTCACAATTTGCAGATGATAGTGGCATATGGAGGAATGGAAATCCTGCCAATAACACAGTTGTTAAAGAAATCCAGCAGAGCCTAGACAACATATGGAGATGCGCGGACAAATGGGGTTTCAAAATGTCTCATGAAAATCATATTCACCTCCAAACGAAATAACAACCTAGTCTTCTATATACAAAATCAATTAATTAAATACATAATGGTAGTACAATTCCTAGGAATGTTCTTTGACAACCACCTCACATGGAAACAGCACATTGAACAACTCACCCAGAATTTACTCAGGAAAATCAAAGGGACTGACTGGGGATCCAACCAGGAAACACTCCTCACGACATATAAAACCCTAATTAGGTCAAACTGGATTACGGTTGCCAAGCATATAACTCGGTTAATCAACCTGTACTACAAAAACTTGACACTACCCAGAGAAAAGCCTTACTACCATGCACAGGAACACTCCCCTCAACATCATTAGAAGAACTACAAACACTAACAGGAGAACTACTCTTAAAATTACGTAGGCAAGAACTGTTCCTCCGATACTCCATTCGATTAGATACCCACCCAGACAATCATCCCACAAAAATAACTATAAATAAGTGTAAAGTTGTCTTCAAACCCAAAATCATACCCACCACACCAAGTGGCAAAGTAATCCTTGAACTAAGAGAAAAGATACCTCCACTAATAAAACAGGTAACAAACAATACAGACCAGAACAAATCACCATGGTTACAAAAACCACCAAGGATTAACACTGAAGCTACCAAATTAGGCAATAAAGAAGGACAAGAAACCTTACTAAAACCTGTACTGGTAAACGAAATCAACCAAAAATACTCGGACTATGTTAGAATATATACCGATGGATCAAAAACAAGCAACCCACCAAGAACAGCAGCAGCAATAGTCATCCCTGAATTCAATATACAAACGGGATCCAGATTACCTGATTATTGCTCCATTTACACCACTGAATTCTGGGCTATACTTGAATCACTACAATGGATCAAAGACAAACAAATGCCTAAAGCAGTCATTATAAGCGATTCCCTAAGCGTTATCAAATCGATCCATAATCGCAATACACACTCTAGGGAACAATACCTCGACAGAGCATGCCAATTAATCGACGATATCACCACAGCACATCAATTAGTTGAGCTCATGTGGATACCGTCGCATATTGGAATCTCTGGAAACGAGACAGCAGACAAAGTTGCACAAACCAAACTAGGAGATCAATATGTGGTAACGCCTAAAAAGATGTGTACATTGTTATAAAAGACGGTGATTTTATTTCGAATCGAGCCCTGTTGCGGTAATAAGCAAGTCTTAAGAAAGGGCTGACAAATTCAGACACGATTTGCTTTTCAGTTTTCTGTAGTTAAGGGTCTATCAGCAGTTACCTAAGGGATAGAGTTTGATTTGCCAGGTTATGACTTCGAATTGTTTTCACGATTAGTTACTGAACAGAGTTTTCAAACTGAATAAAATGCAATGCAATTGTCTCCAACTGTTCTCACAGTTAATGTTTGAAATATGGAATTCTTCGTACTTGTTAACTTTGTAGCTATCTTATGACGATGCAAACAGGGATTAACCACAGTGCTGCCACAAAGTTAGTAATAGTTATTTCCCATTTTTGACCTGCATCTACAGGCAACTAGTATCAACCATGCTAATAAGTGGAGACTGTATAGTAACTATATATTGATTTCCTTGTTAATCACTGGACACTGTACAGTAACTATCGGTTAATTTCCTTCCCAATCAATGGAGACTGTGCAGTAACTATACATCAATTTCACTCACGTACACAGAACTGAGATTTCATAGAAATTGGGGTTTATTTAAAGAAGCAAATTGCACAATTTTCCTCTAGTTGTCTCACCAACTTTGGCAGAGGCAAAATGCAGGCTTCACTCATTACATCTTTACCTCCTCTCCTTGCACGTTCAAGGTTATTGAAGAATTTTAAAGAACATTTTGCCAAATAAAACAAAATCCATAACCTAATTTAACGTGTGTCTGTGGATGCAATTGGTTTAATTTTTGGAGTCGTGCTTTTATTTTCACATTTGCTGGTGTTTACCTTCCTTTACCCTGTTCAAAAGATCATGGTCACTGGAAAATTAAAATGGACTTTTGTCAAGCAACGGTACATGCGAGCCATTTACTTACTTGGTCTGAATACATTAATATTGTTTCATAATGATAACAAGTATTGCATGCAATGAATTAGCAATGTATCTATTTAACAACTTTATTTATTTCTCTAGAATACAAAGTGAAAAGGAGACAAAACTTCCGGAATTGGGAATTAAATCCAAAAATAATCCAAGATTTACAGTCACAAGTCCTCCTAATTTAAAGTCCTGAATAAAATTCAGTAAAAGTCCAAATATCCCAAAAGCTGATGTCGATGACATGTCGTTGGTAGTTATTAATGTGTTGATTTGCCATCAGTCTTTTGTTGAATCAGAAAAACATTATTCCTGGTTTGCATATATTACAAATTTAAGTGAATGTCTCTGTCCAAGAATTTTATCATAGCACTTTTATATGCTCACATGAATTCAATAATTTGAACAGAAAAGATTCCAACCCAAAACTATTATTCACAACATATAATATACAATTTGAAAGTGCTAGATGTTAAAGCAAGAATAACTAAATCCTCACAATCACGACATTATATAAATCTCTACTTGACCTCATATCACAATTAGTATCTTCTACACACACAAAAAAAACATTACCTAATGGAAAATAACCTTCTAGAATTATCCTGATGTTTACAAAATCAAAACCATAACCTGTAAAATTCACTTAGGAAAGTTCAAAACCCTAACCCAAATAAATGTATTTACTTCTTCTGTTAATAAAGATCGTGATATTAAATCCATACACATAGAAAATAATTTAGCTATGTATTACTTGTTTACATAAAATGAAGAAGAAAAAAAGTCAATCAGGACAAGCAGAAATGAATTCAATTTTGGACATGTTCAAATCCAGCATACAATGTTACATTACAATATAATGTAATAAAATAAAATAAAACTAATAAAGAATTAAATTAAATATACATAACACTATGTATGTTGTAATATTATATTATTCTATTCGTATCTCTGTTATGCAATGAGTTAGATCATCAGTCAGGTAAAAATCTATTCCAGATTCAGCAGAGCTCACATAGTCCATTACAATCATCTGCATGCTATATCTATCTAGTTTATTTTGTCCTCTTACAAATTTCATACCATCTTCTCGGCTAGGTAAAGCATTTCGACAAAGATCACAGCCGTTTCATACAGACAGTCAAAATAATCATTCAAAATTGGTTTCTGCAGCCATCTTCCAGTATTAGATATCATTTTATGTCCGTCTAATGCTTTTGCAGTCAGTTGCTTTTGTACTAAAAACACAAATAAAGCTTGAAAGACAGCTCTTCCTACATGACCAACCTCTTGTTTATACTCGGAGAAGAAAATAGATATTTCTTTATTCTTCGTGAGCCCATACCTCTGAACTTGGAATGCAAAATCAAGTGCTCACGATTTATGCATAACACTAAAATTATTTATCATATCCATAATATTATGGGATGGTTTGGGATATGGTTCGAGATCGATATAAAAATGGATTCGGCTGCTTTTCTGTGTATTTATCATTCTCCATATAAAAAATTAATCTAAATATCCATTTTCAGCAGACTTCTTGAAAAAAGAGAAATATTTACAAGCGTTGGAATTAAACATTAGATTATTTCCAGGATTGCTAACTTATAAAAACATTTTATTGCTAAATTAACTAAGAACAATAATACGAAGTATACATCTTTAACAAATCTGTATGACTCATTTAGGTCAAATAATGATTTAATCTATTCTGTGAAGTTACAAATATGCCTTTCTCAGGCAATGTGATTTACCCTTTAGCTATGCTGATGAATTGTTTCAAAATACTATACGCATCATTTGCTGAAGTTTTCACCATTATATAATATACGCCGCGATCATTCTTTAATATATTGAGTGTTTGAGCCGAACCATTTATAGAGCCGTGAAACTCGCATTATTTTCTATCTGTACAATTCTGCATAATGCAGATATTCTATTGGTACTGGATTTGATTTTGATTGAATTATACGAACATTCAGTTCGATATATTACTTGCACTTCCCTAATTATTTCATTTGTTCTATCAGTGCGGCAAGGCTGTTTATATTTGGCTCCATTCGGATTGTAGCCAATTGGGCTATCATTCGGATAGTTCCGTCACGTTCTATGTTACCATGCATGAGATCCAGACGTATTTGGTTTGTTCGTTCGGTTTCCAGTCAGTCGGTTTCTATAATATTAATAACAGCAACAACAATGTTTACATAGTACAGAGCATAATCTTTAAAAGCTCTACATACTTTCCCTTGTTCGTTGGCATCCGTTAGTCTCGAGAGACGATGGAACTGCGCCCATGAGAGATGTCCCGGTTGGCGGTTGTGCAGCGTCTGCTGTGGCTAAGTAGTCCAATGTGGGAGTGGCAGTCCCTGCTGCACTTGCTGCACTTGAAGGTTCCGTCTGGTTTTGGTTGGAGCTGCTACTTCTTCCTCTGCGATCGTCTTTCATCAGCTAGCAAGCGTTGCTTGTCTCTCCGTCTTTCAGACCAGTGATCAGAGCATGTCGCCAGCTTGATCTGTCTAGAGCGAGCTCTTCCCAGTTGTTGACATTTATGTCAAGGTCTTTCATGTCGTGCTTACAGACATCCGTGAAGAGGAGATGTGGCCGTCCGATCGACCTTTTGCCAGAAGCGAGTTCCGAATACAAAATGTCTTAGGGGATCCGTCCGTCATCCATCCGAAGTACATGGCCCAGCCATCTGATGCGACGTTGGCGGCCGAGTATAATCATGATGGGAATCTTAGCAAGCTCGAGCACCTCGTTGTTTGTTACTCGATCGCTCCAGATGATCCCGAGTATGCGTCAGAGGCATCGCATGTAAAAGGCGCTCAGTTTTTTGTCTTGTGATGCGTACAGAGTCCAGGTTTCACCGGCGTACATGACAGTGCTTAGCACGCATGCACGGTACATACTTTACAATATTAGATAACACATAAAACCTTTGCAACGACATGATTACAAAAATAAACATCATGCAATTATAACATAAAAACATGCTGACAATAATTAAGGAAGTAAAAAGTATTTATACTTTAAGTATCTTCTTCTAATCAACATAGGTGAGTTATAAGAGCGCTCTTCCAATGAGATGATATTGTCCTTGTGTCTACTTTATATTAGAACTTCGTTCCAAGTAGCTGGGCCCTGGTACACAAAATAACGTCATTTATGATTTCATTTTGACAGTGAGAATAAGGAGAACACGAATGTTGAAAGAGGAGCTTAAGCTTCTAACTTGGATCTATACATGGGTAGGTTAGATAGGTATATTGGACTGGATCCAATCATCGGAATGTAGCATAGTGAACAGATTTTGCGTTTGATTACCTGTCTAACGGGTAGCTAGTGAAGGTTACAAAACGGGGGAGTTCGATCGGTTCTTGAGACTCTAAGGAAGACCCTAGCAGCCTTTTATTTAACTTTTTGAAGTTTCGGTAGTGTACTATGACGAACCAGATAAAAATGAATCACAATAGTCCAGTATTGAAAGTATCAAGGAACACACAAGTGTTAGTGACTTCAACCGAAAGAAAACTGCGAATGGAGCTGATGCATCTCAGCTCCAGATATGTAGCCTTGTACGGTGTGAATTTAATGTTGGTATTTCTGATAATATTGTTTGAGGTAAATGATGCGAATAATAAAGTGTTTGCGTGGTGATCAGGATGGCTTCAATTTTATCATCAGTCATCTGCAACTTGTTACATGTCATCCATGACTTCACATTGGAAATGCACCTTTCTACGCCTTCGTTTGTAGAATCAACTTTAGTTGGGCAGCTAGATTTTTGTATTTGAGCATCATCAATGTACAACTGGTGAGACATTGGATGTCAATCTATGACACTTGAGAGCGCCTTAGTGTGTTGAATGAACGAGACCGAATACTGAGCCCTGTGGAACACCAAAACATATATCAACTGGGCTAGAATGTTTACCATTTACGGTCATAACTTGTGTCCTGTTAGCTAAGAAATACTTCAACGATAGTTAGGATGTATCGTGAATACCATATATATGTTGTAGACGGTGAGGTAATATAGCAATGGGTATAAAAGAACGCGATGCCAGCTTTACAACGGTCGCGTCCTTGACAGTCCATCCATACATATCTAAATGCAGCAAAATCCGCTATTTGTCTGCATCGTTAGAACATAGTTCCAGCACCAGAGGTTTCTAAATGTTAAAGGTCATTACCAACGATTCATATGGAAAGTGAACCCGAGTACAATTTGTGGTTACACTGAGGTTGCAGTTTCTAACTTAATATATATATTTATTTAACTATTGGATGACTGGCCACATTATTCCCTTTTCTGATATCTTTTAAACATACAAAGGTGTACTGTTTATGTTATGTTAACAATTTCTGCCTATCTATTGGAATGACTGGCTACATTATTCCCTTTTCGGATATCTTTTAAACATACTAAGGGTGTATTGTTTATGTTACATTTACCCTTTCTATCTGACTGTCTGTATATCCGTCTCTCCTAAAGTACATAGTTTCGATCATGTGATATTTTCACATTAATTAATTATGTATTACCTTAATAGTTGTTAACTACTTAAAGTTATTTATTCAGTTATCTGGAACATAATTTATAAGACAGTGATTCATTTCTTTCTCTCATTGCATACACTAATCACACACTCCTGATGTTCTTAATCTTTTTCTTTCTTCTTTATCATTTCTCCTTTCTGAAAGTTGTCCATATTTACAACATTACACAAAATTCCACATTTCAATCAGAACACAAACTAGATCAGACAGACCCTATTGATAAAGATCATACTTGGCCAGTAAACATCAGCCAATTAAAGGACTCGATTTGCTTCGGTTTGATTATTGAGCTTTCTCCATACGAAGCTTTTCTTTTTTGATCACATCACATTATGGAGTTTATGTTCACCTGATTTCACAAAGCGTAGCGCGAATGCAACGAGCATTTGATGCATGGGAGTGAGAGTGCAATTGGAATATTCTCGGAGATTGTCCATAGCAGCCATAATATCTCGGATGTAAATAATGGCCATCTTGCGGCCCCTCTACTCCGTGCATATATATATATATATATATATATATATATATATATATATATATATATATATATATATATATATATATATATATATGCATTTTGACTTATGATAGAACATTTATGATTATTTTGGATTTAATTCAAGATTACAATTTTAAGTGATAACTTAGAGAAATGGACAATTTGTGTATTTTACTGAACTTATTGGCTTTGTTTCTTTTTCTTACATATTTTAATACATCCAGTTGTAACATCATGATAACTTCAGAAACCACAATGAACCGATGAAGTATCAACACTAACAGCAACTCAAATAATATCTGCACATAACTGAAATTAAATGGTTTCGTTATTGTCTTCGTAACAAAGTTGCAGGAATAAAATTAAAATTAGATGTGCAGGTATTATATTTTAGGGATTCGTTGTTATAAAATTGGCATAGGGAAGACACGACGATATTCCGAATGAGTGAGAAAACATACAAGAAGGGAACCAGACTAAACGTGTTGAATCATGGGGGAAAATGTCTGGACATCAGTACTTTCACTTAGATGGTAAATGATGGTTATCTACAGTAGTATGAGTAGCATATATGTCACGTAATTGTCAGCGAAAACAAAACACCAGTTTTTGCGTTACAAAAACCCCGCAGATTGCAGTGCATATATCCGATATTTTACGAACTATACCGAGTGTTAACGAACAACACGGAAGAGAGAAAGAAAGAAAAATTTCTAACCAGCGCGATGTTTTCTTTTAGAACGTGTAAACCATCGTAGTTTACTATTTTAGATTTCGGTCAGGCAGACGAAAACTTCTAACAACTTTTAAAGCGTATAGTCGTAAGGAATTTCCTATCTTAAAATAGAATGCGATATAAACAAAGAGTATATTTTCGATCAGACAAACCTTTTTATTTCAGATACAAGGTCACATATTATTTTCAATTAATAGTTTATTTTATGATATGACGGCGGCTTTCTCATCTAATCTGTACAGTGTTCTAAATTCCCCTTACCGAACGCTAGACTTTGTTGTGATATTAAATGTATTTACATATAGTCCTTATCAAGGTAATATTGATTGATGACGTCATAAAATGTCTTACGTCTTTGTTGAATACATCTGGTTGAGAAACAGAGAGAGTACAGATACACATATGAAATGAAAGGCTACATATTATCGTTTCATCTTATATATCAACTGTTGAGAAAAAAAAAACCAGCAACATTAAACGGCAAACGCAGACCAAATGAATCAATCCATGGGAAATTTAGATTCCAATGATAGCGAGAGAGGTTAGAAATGGTTTCATGAGTAAATAATTTCACAGGTCATATTTGCTAAAATGGTCCTCTCTCGTGTAACTGTGAAAATATTTGCTAAATAATCCAGTAGCTTATCAACTTGTTTATAATATACATATTATCTCATTCCGCATCCTCTCTGTCTCTGACAATCGGGTACACACATATTTTTTTCTTCTACTGAAGTGTTTTGATGTCTTAATAGCAGAGGGCTAATGGGACTCCTGGCCAAGTTTAAATTTAAATTAGTGAGAACATTGTTCACATGAGTGACACGTACATCGACAAACATGTGAATGATTAAATGTACAATTCAAATGTCATAATTTTCATTAGTATTTACTCATTGCTGGCAGACTGCCCTTACTACTGGATGAAAACAAACAATTCCACTATGATACTTTACCTTCTGTTAGCACGCCTTCCTTAATAAAGTATTTTCCAAGCATGTACGGAATCGCATGGTTCCCTCGCCAACGGCATCCAGACTGTTCATTTATAAAGCTGTTAAGCTGGGCTAGATGAATGCTTACTTTAATATCCAGAATATATATATATATATATATATATATATATATATATATATATATATATATATATATATATATATATATATATATATATATATAGGTGGCAACCTGATTGTTCTTGGATATATCGACTTTCACTTTGACTGTCCCAGAAACCCATATACATCAAAACTCAAAGATTCCCTTAATGTTTTCAACCTTAAACAATCAGTTAACCAACCCACCCATAAACATGGTCACATTTTTGACCGGATTCTTCATAGACCTGATGATAACATTCTACGGTCCTCCCTGGTATCCCTTGACCTTGCTTCAGATCACCTCTGCATTATATGCCATCTTGACGTATCAGTCCCTAACCCTTGACCTTTATCTGCTACTAAGAGAAATCTCCGTATGATAAATAGAACCAAACTAATTCACGATATCCAAGCTAACCTAAAAACTTGCTTACCTCCTACCGCAGAACAACTTGACAACTGCCTGCCTTCATTGCTTGACAAACATGCCCCAGCTACCAAGTGCAGAGTATCAATTCAAAAGTGTTCTCCATGGTATAGCAGTGTTAGGGACCAGCTTCGCACTGCTAAAAGAGACAGCCATAAAGCTGAGAGGCTTTAGCTTTCCACCAGACTCACTATTCATAAGCAGATATATGAAGCCGCTAAGAAGAATGTCACAAGTATAGTCCATGCAGCGAAATCAGCCCACTATGCTACTAAGATCATGGAAAGTTCCAGCTGCAAGAGATCTTCAAGATTACTAACAAGCTAATGTCAAGGAACAAATCTACACCACTTCCAACTAACTTCTCTCCAGTCGATCTTCCGGACATGTTTGCAAATTTCTTCCGTGACAAAGTACAAACCATTAGAGATAAGCTTGACACCACAATTTTAATTTACTCGTCATCATCATACAGTTGGGATACAGAATTTGAGCGGCAACCTTTAGCAGCATTTGAACCTGTCTCTATGTATTTCGTACGTACAATCCTGATTAAGAATGCACCAAAGTCATGAGAACTTGATCAAATTCCAACATCACTGCTGCTTGAGTGCTAAGATCCAGTATTGCCTTCACTAACTGATGTTATTAATAACTCCCTCTCACCAGGGGAATTCCCATCATTTTTCAAAACTGCCATTGTAAACCTGAAACCAACACTAGACCATGACCATTTAAAGAACTACCGCCCAGTTTCTAATATCCCATTCATATCAAAAATCTTAGAAAAGGTTGTTCTATCCCAGCTTGTATCTCATCTAAATTCAAACATTCTTTTCAGCAATGTACAATCTGCATATCGCCCTTGCCACAGTACTGAAACTACTCTTCTAAAAGTAGTTAATGACATTCTCTCTGCTTTGGATGGTGGAAAGATTACAGTCCTCGTCCTCCTTGATTTGTCTGCAGCATTTGACACAATAGACCATGATATATTACTTCACCGTCCCCAGCATGTATTTGGCATTCATGATACAGCCTTACTGTGGTTCAAGTTCTACTTGGTCAACAGGACACAAATTGTATATGCAAATGGAATACAGTCCAGCCCAGTTGATCTATGTTGTGGTGTTTCACAGGGGTCTGTTCTTGGACCTTTTTACTTCATTCTGTACACTCAGTCGCTCTCAAGTGTCATAGCTCATCATCCAATGTCTCAACAGTTGTATGCTTATGACACCCAAATGTACAAATCTATCCACCCAAATGAAGTTGATGCTACCATCCAAGGTGTAAGAGGTGCATTTCTGATGTGAAGTCATGGATGACTTGTAACGAGCTGCAGATGAATGATGATAAAACTGAGACCATTCTGATCACAACACAAAGACTTTCTCATTCACATCCTTTACCTCAAACAATAAATATCAGGAACACCAAG
Organism: Sinohyriopsis cumingii; assembly: GCA_028554795.2. NCBI lineage: Eukaryota > Metazoa > Mollusca > Bivalvia > Unionida > Unionidae > Sinohyriopsis > Sinohyriopsis cumingii. The sequence continues at coordinate 56,281,829 of CM068840.1, forward strand.
ATTAAATTCACACAATCAGTACGAGACCTAGGTGTTACTCTGGACAGTACTCTCACATTGCACCAACATGTCATGAACATTTGCAAGGATGCATGTTTTGAGCTGAGACGCAGCAGCTCAATACGGAAATATCTTTCAGCTGATGCCACTAAAACACTTGTGTGTTCATTAGTACTTTCAAGAATGGACTATTGTAACTCAATTCTGTCTGGTTCATCTCAATATCTACTCCAGAAACTTCAAAAAGTTCAAAACACAGCTTCTTGGATCATACTTCGAGTACCACGATCAGAGCACACCTCCGCGCAATTCTGTACCCTTCCCTGGCTATCCATTCGATCCAGAATCAAACACAAAATTTGTTCTCTGTTTTTCGTTTCACTGTCGGACTCTAGTCCAACATACCTATCTGACCTCACCCGTGTGTACACACCAGGAAGATACTTACGCGCATCTCCTGACAATCGTATACTCATTATTTCAAGTGTGAATACAAATTCATATGGACAGCGTTCTTTTGCATACCAGGGCCCATCAACGTTGAATGAATTGCCCACTGAACTTAGACACAAAGACACAGTGATCACATTCAAGAGAGCTCTCAAAACTCACTTATTTCGACTACAAGAACAAACTTAAAGACCTAATAATGTTTCCTACCTTAAATATTCTCAGCATGCTATTTTAATGTTTTCTAATTTCAGGGTGTTTGTTTTTGTAATCATGTCATTATATGCTTTTTTATATCTTGTATGTGTTGTCTAAAGTTGTAAAGCGCTTAGAGTTTCTAAAGATTAGGCGCTATTCAAAGTCCTCATTATTATTATTAATATTATTATTAATATTATTGTGATATATATCTGTGTTTATATTAAAAAATACAGAAAAATGCTGACGTAAACTAACCAGTACAAACTAGTGGAACGTGCATTTAGTGTAGATGTGTTTTAGTTTATGATCTAATTGATTTAAATGAATGACTGCTTTATTCAAATGCAAGTTACCCTATTACTATTGTACATCTCCACCCACCCAACGCCTTGCCTCTCATTCTCTCTCGTTCTCTCACTCTTCACTTACATTATCACAACCTTCTCAAAGAATTAGTAAGACTCAGTAAAACTCATGTGGGTCGATAATACAGTAGAACTCTTGTGGGTCGATAATAATGTAGAACTCATGTGGGTCGATAATACAGTAGAACTCATGTGGGTCGATAATAATGTAGAACTCATGTGGGTTGATAATACAGTAGAACTCATGTGGGTCGCTAATACAGAAGAACTGATGTGGGACGATAATACAGTAGAACTCATGTGGGTCGATAATACAGTAGAACTCATGTGGGTCGATAATAATGTAGAACTCATGTGGGTTGATAATAAGTAGAACTCATGTGGGTCGCTAATACAGAAGAACTGATGTGGGACGATAATACAGTAGAACTCATGTGGGTCGATAATACAGTAGAACTCATGTGGGTCGATAATAATGTAGAACTCATGTGGGTTGATAATAAGTAGAACTCATGTGGGTCGCTAATACAGAAGAACTGATGTGGGTCGATAATACAGTAGAACTCATGTGGGTCGATAATACAGTAGAACTCATGTGGGTCGATAATATACGGATTAAGCAGTCGGACAGGCAGAAATTATACATTTATCGAGGTCAAGGGCAATTTTATCATGACTTACGTCCAATAACTGAAATTTTAAAATAAGGCATTCTTCTTACATGATTACAAAGTCGTTAAAATTTCAGACATTACAATAAATTAATATAAAAATATATACAGTCATCACAAACAGGATTTGAGACTCATTCAAGAGAAATACAAATGAGCAAAATTTTTATCCAGTAACAAACACGAAATGCACGAATTTTGATACGACAGTGAAACATGCTGTATGTAAGTCATAGTTAGGAAAATTGTGCATTTTGATTCTGAAAAGATCAGCTTTAATCCATAATCAGACACATGAAAAGACCAAAACACAACTGAAAGATGGTTAAGGAAATAGACCTTTACCACAAGAAACAAAACACTATGAACATATTGAACAGATGTGAAATGAATCATGAGATTGAGCGTTTATTTGACATTTCATATCCTAAATTTGGACAAGGAAATTAGTGAAAGCACCACGTCGCAATTGGACTGGACTGGGTTTTTAAAATTGCACCTAGGTACGTATCAAGCGATTATAGGAAATGCACATATCGTATTTTCTGGGTGTGTGAAAAATAAAAAGGCTTGGAAAGGCATATCTAACAGGGATAGCCTTATAGATGTTTCTTTTACGCTGTTTGGGAGGTTATAATGACAATATCAGATTTATTATAAACTAAATTGAAGCAATATTTGCTGAAATGGGTATTCGTAATTGTTCTTCGGAGGAAACTTAAATCTTACTTTTGCTTAGTTTTAACATTTTAATTTAAAAAATGGAATTTATTTAAATTTCCCCGCTTTCATATAGTAGCTAACACATAAGTTATATAATATCATACCTCCCTGTTGTGACTTTTGGTGTCTATCTGTAGCTAACCTCCTTGTTGCGACTTTTGATATCTATCTGTAGTTAACCTCCCTGTTGTGACTTTTGGTGTCTATTTGTAGAAAACCTCCCTGTTGTGACTTTTGGTGTTTATATGTAGCTAACCTCCCTGTTGTGACTTTGGGTGTCTATCTATAGATGTTTTTATTGAATATTCTGCTATTTATACAAACGTCTTCTTTCCTTACTTCAGAAACGTGTAAATATTGCCACAGGCTCTAGAACCTTTAAATTCCTAGTAGTTTTTAAAAATGGTTGATCTCTTTACATCTTCATGCTAATCTTGCAAGTTGCAATCCATAAAGTACAGCCAAAATTGTACAATAAATTAATTAGCATCGCCATTGTCCTGTGATATCCATACAAAATCAAACCAAGATTTATGAAGTAGTTGTCCGATGTAAGTTGCCCAAGTTTTTCTCTCACCACCGTCAGGTTCTTCAAGCATCAAGTAACATTTGCTGGGATATCAATAGCTGGACATAGGGAACAATTTACACCACAATTGTATAGACCTAACCTAATAGTTTAAAATTTTCTTATTAGAACGTCCACATTCATCAAGACCTCCCATGTCTGAAGAATGTTTCCAAGAGACGATTAAGAATCACAAAACTGTTGATGAAATATATTAACAGATTTGCTATTCTTCTATCCCCAAATTTGAGGTTAAGATATATGAATGGGCTTACTAAGAAAATTTAATAATATAAAAACACATTGCTCGGTGATAGTTTTCCAAGTTTGTTTTTAAATTAATTTCTGTACTGGGATACATATTTATAGGCTTGCATAACACTCTTTCAATTGCTTTTCCTCAATCGAAATAAGTCAATATTAGAATATTCTCATTGCGATTAATCTATTCTTGTATATATATATATATATATATATATATATATATATATATATATATATATATATATATATAATCTTTGTTAACAGCAGAGGCCAATTTCACAAAAATGAGCTATATTGAGCCTTTGCAAGTTTAGAACAGTGTAAGTCAAATACTCAAGTTATTTATATAAAGTAACATAATAATATTTTGTAATTCACTGTCAGCACAGATTTCTTTTTCTCCATTTTCAATCATAATTGGTAATAAATGATTTAAAATCAAATATAATATGATACAATATAATATTCAGCCTTGTATAACTCAATGCTTACTTTCATAATAGTCACTCAGTAGATCTTGAAGAGTCATTACATTCTACGATGCCTACAATTGACCTATCGCCAGTTGTCTATCATTCTGCTCGATTGACCAATCAAGCGAGCGCTATTATACACACCTCCAGACATTGTTTACGTCCGCCATTTTCCTCCAACAAGCTGCTTCTGTAGATATCGACTCGGCTATAGTATATATTTACAAATTTAGGAACGGTTCAGAGAAATCGCCATTTCGTCTGGAGAAGTCGCCCCAAGGATCATATATAGGTAGTGTATAATGATGTACACACCATCCTCTTCTTATCCACTCAGTCCAATGCCTTCCTAGGCAATACAAATATCATCTTTCTCTGTTCAAGATCGCGATATGTAAATAGTATAATTTCTTGAATAACAAGATAATTTGAAGACAAGACAGCACAGTTGATATAATTTGCCTTTATATTAAGGTAAAATGCTTTGCACGTTATGGACTTACGCATACACTGTATTCTGTAATAGTGACTTGCTAGCAAACAGTGTATTTAGATAACACATCGTCTAAGAAAATGTGAAAATATTGCTAACTGAATGGACATAACACCCAAAGAGGGGTCACTCGTTTATTGCGATTTTCAATGTGTACTGCTTCAAACATATGAAAAATATGTCTCAACATCATCACATTCCTGAAGACTGAAAGCAGCTAAGCACAATACATTAGGGTTTTGTCACCATCTTTAGTCCCGTAGTCAGATAGACCGTTGGGGCACCGCACAAGACCGAACAACCAGCTTCATCCATTCCTCTCGATTTTCCGTCTTTCTCAGTGAGTCGCTCAATGTCAAGCCTGTCCACTCTCGAATGTTATCTTCTCACATCTTTCTTTGCCTGACACTTTTTTCTTCTTTGTACAGTGCCTTGCAAGATTGCCTTGGCAAGTTCTGATGATTATCAGTACACCAATATTTTATAGACCTAACCTAATAGTTAAAAACGTACTTATTAGAACGTCCACATTCATCAAGACCTCTTATGTTGGAAGAATGTACGAATTGCCAAGGGTTTTGTACGTACATCAGTTCAGTTCACAAATGTTTCAGATTAGTGTCTTACAGACACTGCATTCAAAAATTGTTAAAGCTACGTTAAAAATCCAAATCACACACACACACACACACACACACACACGCGCGCATTCACGTATTATAGAACTATCTAGGCAAAATAGCTGCTATAGTATAAAGGGAAAAATGCAAAAGCATGTTGGTTCTATGAACGTTAAACTAAACTTTGGCGAAAATACATTTATTTCTTTGATTACAAGGAGAGTTGTGAAGCTGCTGTACATCCCTAAGAAGGGTTTTCTTCAAGTCTGTGTAACTCGCACATATTCGAAAATGATTACCAGCATGTAATGTCACACTTCCAATTGAAAAACTTGGTGATGTTTCCTACCTACTTAGTGAAAAGGAACATATAAAATGGTATATTACATTTTCGATGAGTTTCGAAATGTATATGTGGAACACTGCTAACTTGACCCAGAACACTATTACAGCGTACCTGATTTAGGCTATGATGCAATAGTAAAGATATTAGGCGTTAAGTTAAAATGTGTGACAAGTTAAACCGTATGACAGATTTTGACATAGTCCTGATGAGTACAGAGTGGAATTATAGGAGGTAAGAGCAAGATATAACATATACGCAAAACGAGCAATGAATTCTTTGTTGATCATGATGGAATAATACACCTAAAATAGATTGGGGGATTGAAAATTAAGGCCAAGGTCATAACTGGTGTATGATTTGTGCAGTTGTACACAAAGGCAATGCAGGTCGTGGAAAACTATAAGTCTGTTGCAAATAGAAATTAATTTGCAAAGTTATACTTTAATTAATTTGGAAGCAAATGCAACTCTTAGCAAACGAACAATATTTAAAATATGTGAAGCTGAAAATACAATTGTCAGCTGTCAAAAGACAACAATAGGCAATGATTCCACACCTGACAGTATGCAAATTAAAAGATCAATCTAACCAGCCTATATACTGTGTTTTTAATGTACTACAGCATCCAAATGGTTGACGCAAGAATTCCACAACATCAAACTAAAAATTAAAAGGTGGTGATAGAATGAGACTACTTGAGACCGACACAGACTCATTATAAATCTTGGAAGAAACAGACAACTTTGGCACTGATGTGAATGATGACATCATGTTTTACGACACAAGTGACTATCCAATAGATACATGTTGATTTACCACAAATGAATAGTGAGGGGGACCCTTTGTACGGATGAGGTGAATGTCACACCATTGCGAGAGTTCTGGGGCTTAAGAACAAAACGTTATTAATGCATGACTTACAAAGATAACATGAAAGTTAGTATGGAATAAAACATACGCGTTCAAAAGAAAATCCAACTTGAAAAGTACAAAGATTGCTTTTTAATCATAAAGAAAAGTTACAGGAAATGCAAAATTTTTTTTCGGAGCGTAGACCATCGTGGACTCTTTACTGGTTTTCAGTGTCAATGTAAACTTTCGCGTGAGGACATTCCTCTACTATACTACGGATGTCATCCAACACTGATCAAACTCCTGTCGATGTCACCCTGCCCTCATGAACACGAACCTTCGAAACACAAATATCCGTTATCTGTGCGCTTGCCTCAATAATGTGACTTTGAAAATTGTCTTTAAACCTTCCAAGGAAAATGGCCTAAATATCTGGGAGGACCGACCACCGAAGAGTTAGCCAGAGCCGAATTTTTCTACTTGGGCGAAGGAGATAAAGTCAAGTGTTTCAGTTGCAGTGTGTCACATCACCAGTGGCAGCAACAAGATTCGGCATACCTGGAACATCCTCGATGGTCCCCAAATTGTCACTACCTACCTTTAGTGGGACCGATTTATTCAGGTAACATACCATGTCCTTTAAGATACCATACTGGCTAGGAGTCAAACGTTGGACACCACACAGACCAGTATTTAAACCCCATTTAAAAAACTATTCAAACATTACCATGCTAACTGCAAGAACAGATCTACAAGGAAGTTTGGCAGGGACATGCCAGGGGAAAATCTCAGTGGTTACTGTTGATCATTTGTGTCGAGAAATTCACAAAAGGAAAGTGAAAGAAGTCAACACACGGATTATATTTTTTGGATCAAGTGTGCGTTCGCCCTATTATTCTGCTTTAGGCCGTTTACATTAGAATATTTTATTGACATTCTTGACCGTTGCCCTGAATGGTAGTGGTCAGAAATTGCTCACTATGTTCATTACTTTCGCTCTAGGAGAAGATTTTAAATAAAATAATACTGACTGAGATGATCATGAATATTTTACAAGAGAACATTCGGGTTTTGCCTGTGGAGTTGATAAAACGCATTTACCAAGAACTGGTCAAAATTCAAGTGAAACGCAACCTCAAAATCATTTCTCGATTTTTAAATTATGTTCTTTTCCAAAGTATAAGAAGACTGATTAAGAGTGGGGACTACCTCAGTCACAAATATAAACGAGGCTATTGGCCACGACCCCAGTGATTACAAAGGAGGACATGATTATGGATAATTTACAAGAGAACATTCGTGGTTTGCCTGTAGAGTTGAGAGAACGCCTTTACCTAGAGTTGGTCAAAATACAAGTGAAAAGTAAAGAACAATTGCATCCGTTACGTCACCGATGTTTAAACCACTGGTACCTGAATGCTATAAGATAACTAATTCATTTCAAACTGTTGCAGTGGTCAGACCTTGTTCAACTATTTGTGGACAAGAAGTATCGGTATGTTAATGATTTTATTTTTACTACGAGGTACACATACTGCAAAGAATTCCAGGAGAACAGTTGGAAAATTACTAAAATCTTTTACACCAAGAAATCTTAGTTGATTAGGATGCTTCTGAACGAACTGTGATGTGTATATTAGTGCCTGGTCCATTTAGATTCGCTACCGGAGTAGGATTATCTCTGTGCAGAAAGTACATTTATTGCTTCCGAAAAAGACGGTATAAAAACAGGATACCATGCCACGACCTTAATCAGAAGTGATTCAACAGATTCTGTTGAAGGAAATCAATGACACTATTCAAACAGTAGAGGACTACCAACATTTATCACGAGAAGTGTGTTCATTGAATTGGGGTCGACGGACGTGTGGTGTGTGTCTTAGTGACTTGGTTTCAGTGATTTTGTTTACCAGCCGATTCCTTGTGGACTATTTACGTACAGTAGTTACCACCCATATAAAACATGAAAGTGGTCCCTTTAAATGTCCACGAGAGACTCATTCTGCTCAAAGCCTTGCGTTTTCATCTGGATACTTCTCGACCTCTACGGGAAAAAAAGATTCGTCACCTTTTAGTTTCCGCAAATGTGTATGACGATGTGTGTGTAGCTTGTGACTTACAAACTCATTGGACAGATGTACGTGACTGCTGGCAAAATTGGGGTTTTGAGGCTTGGACCCAAACAGTGACCCATTATGCTAAAGAGTTGTGATCCTCCATTCAAACGTCCTAGGAAAATATCACTTTTAAACCTGTGTTAGTGACAGTGCCAGAAGAACCCGTCACCTAGTAATTAGAGTGTTTCCATCAAACACCGTTTCCAATGACTTTCTGTCCATGCTGAATAAAATTATACAAAATTTTATGTTATTCCTTTGTAATGTCTTAGATGTAAGTGTCTACCGCTAAAACCTAGCTCTGTTAAATACTACATTATGTCATCAACATTCCACGGTCATTAATTATCAAAAAAAATAATGTAAGTAGTGATCTAATTTATCCTCGTGATCAATCAATATCAAATGTTTCTCTTTAAATATTCACTTTCTAGTGTATTTCTTATTGCTTAGAAAGGTTAGATATCTGATAACGATTAGCTCTAAAAAAATCTTTTCATTCAGTCGCAATCAAATTTAATCCGAAGACATTTTGCGCAGTTAGTTCCTAAAATAATAATTATGCCATGCTGATCATTCAAGATGCAACTGGCACTTTTGCCGATTCTAAAAAGAAAATTCATATCAAACTGTGATCTGTATGTTTTAATGTACTCATCACTGTCAAATTTTAAAGTGTACTTTTCAAAATATTTAACTGGATTGTGGGTAATTTTAGTTCACGTGAAGTAAACTTTGATATTGATATTTCATTTGCTTGCTTTCATTGTTTAATGTGAGGTAACCAACTGAAGGCACTCAAATGAGTTGACGAATATTGGTAAGATTTTACATTAGTTCATTCTTTCTAACCTGAACTATAAGACATATATATGGTTGTCTATATGTGAAAATGGTTTTCCGTTTTTAAGAGTGATCCTCCATTTACCGTTTTTCCACCTTCGCACAAAATGTTTGTTTCTCTCTAATTTTGGTGCGGGACAGCCATTACAGTCTTTTTCTCACAAAATATTTTTTCTCAGTTGACGGTCAATATTGCGCAAACCAGTACTACAAGGTTTAAGGCGTCCAGTTGTTTCCATTGTATGTTTTATTTTCCATGTATGCTAAGTTGTGATTTTTAAGCTTTACGCAGTACAGTTGTTAGAAGATCCAGTAAGTATGAATTCAAAAGGCGATTGTAAAGCAGACGTTGGAAACACCAAACGGTATGTATATGTATATACAGAGGAGCCTCGTTAATCCGGACTCCGTTTATCCGGACACCTCGCTATCCGGACATAAGTCAACGGGAACGGAATTCCTAAACGTTAATTTGCTCCGTTGATCAAGAAATCCGCGTTCCGGATCCGGAAATCAAAATCGGGGACCAAAGTGTAAAATTACATTAAAACTTGTCTCGATAATCCGGAAATAATCTGTCCAAAAATAAGAAAATTTGAAAAATCGTATGTGAAAATACAATCAGAAGAATAATACATAAAACACAGTAGTGAAGCCCTTGAGGATCTATGGCCACTATCAATAACTAAGTAGCGTGACCATATTGTAACCAGCGATTGTATAAACAATGTCTGTTTTAGGTAGTCGCCGACGGGGGTGTTAATAATTAAATAAACACACTGAGATCAAATCGTCCACGCTTTTTGACATAACATATGGTAAATAAATTAAAAGTGTCATTAAGCCTCTTTGTTGTTTACCAATTGTATGTAACAATCACAGTTTATTGTTTGCTGTGCAAATACAGTTGACATTTTTAAGCTGTGGACAGTATATGGCTTCATTTTCGAATAAAATGGGGACGTCAGTCATTAGCAACTGTAAAACACAACTTATAAAAATGACTGCATTTTATTAGTTTACCATTACGCATTTAACTGGAAGATAACAGTTTGTATTCGTTGTACTTTTTACATATATTATGGCGACACCATCAAGCAAGCGCAGACGAGTAGAGATACCGGCCAGCAATAAAAAGAAGATTTGCCGGCACAAAGAAGATCACCCAAAAGCTACAATTCAAGATATACGCCAGCATATTATAGCTTACTATTCCTTAAACTTTGGCAAGTCGACAGCTGCGGACATTACAAAAAACAAGGACAAATGGTTGTCCGTACCTGCCGACTCAGCAGAGCTAACCCGCGCACGCCATGCCAAATATCAACAAGTCGATGATGCCGTATTCATGTGGTTCTCAGACATGTCGGCCCACCACGCCGCCGTCAACGATGAAACGCTCATTGCCAAGGCAAAGATACTCGGAGACCAACTCGGCACCGCTGACTTTGCTTATTCTCGTGGATGGCTACAACGCTTCAAGAATCGGCGGGGCATCACACGCAAATTGTATGAGGGAGAAGCACAGAGTGCCGACATGAACAAAGTGCAGGCCGGCAGAGAAGAACTAAAGCGACTACTGCAAGACTACGACCCACAAGACATATTCAACCTGGACGAAACTGGATTGTTTTTCCGACTGGGGCCAAACTACAGTTTAGCAACCCACAACAGTAAAGGCCAGAAAAAGTCAAAGGATTGGATCACCGTGACACTCACGCAACAGAGACCATCAAATTGAAACCATTTGTCATAACTAAAGTCAACAGACCTAGGTGTTTTGGCAAAACATATAATCCAGACACATATGTGAGATACAGACACAACCGCAAAGCTTGGATGACGGCAGAACTTTTCATCGACTGGCTGAATGAATTCGATAGACAGATGAGGGTAGCCAAACGCAACTTCATCTTACTTGTAGACAACGCTGCAAGCCACACACAAAGGACGTTCGATTAGGCAACGTAAAACTACACTTCCTTCCGGCAAATACAACGGCACACATTCAGCCAATGGACGCTGGCATAATACGTGCATTCAAGGCCCACTACAGGAAACAACTGGTTAGACATTACATTGACTGTGCTGAGCATGGCAAGGTTCAAACTGTGGACATTAAGCAGGCAATACACATGGTAATGACAGCGTGGGGTTCAGTAACACCAACAACAATCTCAAACTGCTTTAGACATGTACAGATCATACCGACAATAACCACTAATGTGTATGTCTATATATATATATATATATATATATATATATATATATATATATATATATATATATATATATATATATATTATTCTAACGTGAGATTTCACCAGAAGACTTATTATGGTGTCTACTTGGTCCAAACAGTTTGGTATCAGTCTGATATCATATATTACCACCAGGGTAGCCATCTTTAAGCTTTGTGCTCACCTAAGAATATCCAAGTGGTTTCAGCAGTCACCATAGTAGCCATACCATGATGATCCGTTGGTAGAAATCAAAATATAGTGCTTAATGTGACAAGTTAGGCAATGTAACGACTGTAGATCCTACCTGATTATTTACTTCTTATGACATGTAAGGTGGGGGAGGTGTGTCAGATAGATTCTACATCTCTAACCTGCAGGTGACCGTTTGGGGACTTGTCTTACTCTGCACGTATTACTTGTGCGTACTATCAAGTTCTCAACTTAAAATGTAAATCCTTCTGTTAGTACGGACCACTACAGTTTCTGCTGATTTAATGGTTCCATTACGAAATGGTACACATGGAACATCTTGGCCTATATGACCTATATACACATATTTTGTAAACCTTATCAAATAGTTGTAATAATTATAGGATTTAAAATTTTCAAAATTATCTTTGAATTTTTCTTTAAAGTTTGTATAACTTTTAATGAGGTAACATATTTTATAAATGTATGCACACCTATACATTTCTCTGGAATCAACTCTGTGATAGAATATCGTTTCTTCAAAATTGTTAAAGAAATGTTAAACCAATTGTCAGAGTTAGAAAGTTGCCAAAATTATGGAATGAACTTCGGAACAGACAGACCTCTATCAGGGTAAATATGTAAGTTAAATCCAAGCAAGCATATAGTATGATTCACTATCAGTCAACTGCTATTTTGTAACTTGTAAAATAAAACTTCGGAATCTCTTTTACCTTAGCTTTGTAGAACCATTCTGGTTTTGTAGCTTGTACAAATGATATAGACATATCGTCAAAAATGTTCAACACTGATATAAACCATACACAAATAAAACTTTAAACAGCTTCATCTGAAACACTGAAGTACAGAATTATATTAATTTGTCCCAAAAAAACATCGTGGCATTACGGGTTTTAAGAATTCTATAAATCATCCTTATTTACATACAAACACACGTGTTGCCACATTTATTAAAAGTAGACAATTCCTAAAGCTACTAAAAACAATTGCTTCACAGAATATGACCACATTTGACAAAAAACATACTGGCATGAAGGTAATACAGCTTGTAACAATTATGTTGATACATTATCAAATATAATAAGTATTGCAAAAGATAGAGAGAAAAAAATTGAAACATTTCTTCTTAAAACTATTGGACAGATTATATTTAACAGAAAGCATTCTAGAACTTTTTATAAGTTTCTAGAAATGATTCTGACCCATTACCAAATATATGGACACAACTGCTAAAATTTTAAAACTCTTTAAATCATTTCTCAAAGGGTGATAGACACAATTTGATTACACTTTTGTCAAAAAGACACCCTGGAAAGTCTACATTACTACAAGTAGCAATATGTATAAACTAAACCTTCCCAACAACCAAAGAACAGAATGTAACCAAAATTAGCAAAAAATAACCCAGAGATGTGCTTTCAAATTTTAAAAATATTGACAATTTGCCATCAGATATAGCCATTATTGCTGAAAATAGAACACCATTGAACCAATGTCCTGAAAACTGCTAGACAGAATTTAACCGAATTTAACAGAAAGCATTCTGAATAAATACTTTTAAAGTTTGTACAAATAAAGCTGATCTTCTTTGCAACTACTCATTGGCATGGCACATAAAGATTCTGTCAAGAGCGACTTTCAAATTTGTTTGAGTCAAAATTTATAGAAAGATTCTCAGCAAGATGGGCGCATACGTTTATGTAAATGGTGGTAATCTCCCATTAGATATACTACTACTGACAATGCTAAATTTTATAATAGTTTTTATATAAAAAAGACACATAACAGAATCTTCAACATTAGACAGAAAGCGTTGTAACACGAATGTATTTCACTTATATAGAAAAAAGTTACAAAAATAAGGTTATCGATAAACCAGCATAACATAAATTGACCAACCTTGACAGACGCCATCTTGACATAGAAGTTAATCTATATAGGGTATATGATTCTGATATGGAATCAAATTCAGATGAAGGCACAACACAGATAAAACTTCAGTGAGCGATTGTAGCCAGTTATCTTTGCAACAGGTGGAGCCACAGAAAAACCCAATCCCATTGTTTGGTTATCATCAGAGTTTATCATTCATTAGCCAGAACAATTTATTTTGGATTTGTCGATCTATAAACAACTGTCAAAACTACAAAAATATGTTTATCAATGATAATAAGTATTGTCTTATTTCATTTTCCCTTTATTAAGATATTTAAATTGGTACTACACTATACTAAAATTGCAATTTGTCTTCTTTATCAAGTCAATTAAAATACTATATGTTACTAAGTTTGGACTCCTTATGTTCAAAGTTATAGCGCAAACCTATTTTAGATAAACTCTTAATGCTATTAACTTCATTTTCTTGTCAGCTGATTAGTGTAGCATTACGAAAATCTCCTGATTGGCGTGGTTTATTGAAAATATCTTAATTAGTGTGGTTTAGTGAAAACCTCATGATTAGTGTGGCTTAATGAAAATCTCCTAAACGAACATTGCAAGTGACTTGCTGCAATTTGCAATTCAGTACAAGGATTAAATAATTTGATAAGTAAATACAATGTACAAAGTATTGACTTATTCTCTTATTTTAAGAAAAGTACATGTAAGCAAAACAACCGGGAGAAGCGTTTTGTATCTAAACCTTAAACAAAAATAATATAATTATATTTATTTGATAAATAAAAGTTCAATATATGGTCACATGTTCTCAGAATCGATCGATCGATCGATCGATAATGTATTAAACCCATTTTAATTAAGAAATGTAGTTGTCATAATAAAAGTAATAACGTCCTGTCTGTTTTAACCAAAAATATATTTCTGTAACATAACAAAAGTTTCTTAATTTAATATTACTTATAAAAATACTTGTCTATGACGACATCTTTGAAAACCTTATTTTCATGAGCTCCATTCTGAAAGCAAGAATACATTTTCAGTGGAATATAATGCAAACATGATATTACTTTAATAAGCTATCAAATAAGTCTTTAAAGTAATCAGTATTCAACGAGAAGTCTAGAAATTTTACTAAATTACCTCACCAACTACATATCTAAGGAATTATAGAGAAGAAATAGGTGAATTTTATGATTTTAGGGATATGAATTTGTTGAAAATTAACTGCAGAAAAGAATCTCAAAGTTAATTGTATGAAAATGACGAGTATTTCATTTTATACAGATATGAGAAAATTTAATTTTCCATTTGTGACAACAATATCAGCTACATACAAAATATTTGCTAACCTATCGAGTAAACTATTTGTTTCGCTCAGGTAACTTAGCTCCTCTTCTTTTATGCACACACACACACATTGATGATATTGTTTTCATAACATATACAGTCAACAACATGGGAATACATTTTTAGAAAGTATCCTACTGTCCCAGATTTCTTGGTAAGCTGCTCTTGAATGTGACTACTTAGCAGACCTCAGTTCTGTGTGCAATCTCGGTTTTGATTTGTTCTCTTGTTTTTTTCCTACTGCTTGCAGAGTGAGATAATCTTGGATTTGATCCATTCATCGTCAACAAAATTGATGTAGATAGATATAAGTCTAGTTTTATTGAGTTAGTAAATGCTGTTTTAATTTTCAGGCCACAGAAATTAAATGCAAACAATGTATTCATTGTTGAAATTTTGGACTTTTCTGGGATTAAACGCACAATGTTGCAAACTGTCTGACATATACAACTTAGATTTAGTGTAGATGTTTGTAAGCATCCGGTGTATGTTCATGGCATGATTAGATTTTGAGGCAACTAAACATATTATATATTGCTAAAAACTAATGTTGAAGTCAGTGGGAGAAAACCTTTTTATGATAATTGCGTAAACATCACTTCACACAGACAAATTGTGTAGCCATGAATATCTTCATATGTGGATGGTCTGGATTTTAATGTAGATAAACAGTTGTGCCATTTTAAAACTCATTCAACTTTAAAAACTTTTAAAACTCGTTAAACTTTCCCATTTCTGTCATCATGGGAATATATTTTGTACCAATGGAAATCAATTTTTTGACTGGGTGTGGTTGGGGGTCAATTAATGTTACACTTTTACCACATCATTTTGAATCTTGCCAACTGTGAAGTAATCGCTGTTCAAGTAATCCACACGTTTACAGAATAATAGACATTTCAAGTAAAATAACTTTCTTTTACTCAGGAACGGATCCAGTTAGGAATGATGTGAGACAAAAATCATAGGGATTTGGTGTTTTTCTGCTGATTTGGAGCCATTTCAACTCTATAGAGTCTTAGACTCATAATATAAGGGTCATAACTTAATCACACCAGTTACTGCATTACGGATTAAGCCTATAGCCAACAATAACTTAATCACTCCATTTACTGCATTACGGATGGGTCAAAACTCTATACAAAAATATCTAATCAATGTCACATACAATTGGGGCCATAACTCAACCCTTCCCAGTCAACAGACCTGTTAGGCAGGGGTGCCACTTATCAATGCTTTTGTACTTACTGGGAATCGAAACATTACACACATTGCAATTCAAAATGATAAAAATATGCATGGAATAAAAGTACCAAACATTAAAAGAGAATGTAAAACTTTTCAACATGCTGGTGACTGTTCAAACTTCATCACAGCGCATCATTCGTACCAACATTTACTCAGACAATACAACCTTTGTGGCTTTGCTTCAGGTTCACAAATAAATCGTGAAAAAACAAAAATTCTACTTATAAGCAAATGGAGAGGAAATCATTCAGGGCTCGCTCAGAACAAAATTAGAAAACAAGTGAAAGTCCTAGGTATATATCTAAGCGAAAACGTTAAAAGCCTAAACGTGATGCCAATTAAAAATAAAATACAAAAACACATAACAACGTGGAAAAATAGACATTTAAATTTACTAGAAAAAGACCAGATTGCAAAAGCTTATCTTTACAACTCATTTTGTTATGAATTTGATGTAACTGATTTTGAACTTTATTTCATTAACAAAATTGAATCCTTAATGCTAAATTTCATATCGAACAGAAATATCTGTAAACTATACAAATTCACAGTACAAAAAGATAACAGCATCCCAAATCTAATACTTAAACAAACAGCTAATTATATTTATAGATTCAAAAACCTTATACAGGATCCAATATACTACTGGCAAGGTATTTATTATATTGGTTTGGGATTCTGATGTCTAACAGACAGGAAATCCATAAACAACAAACTCATTAAAACCATAAAACCCTTATTGAAGTATATAGAACAAGCAATGCAGCGAAAGAATTCAGAAATGATTAAAAAAATCTGGACCACATATAATAAAGAAGAAATATATGATTTACTAAAAAAAACTATCAACTACCCCCAAATAAAATTGAAATTCAAAAAACGAATTCCAAAATTGAAAGATATTTGGAAAAAGTAGGAAAAGGTTAAAGGAATAATAAAACAAGCAAAATTATTAGAATATCTACATGATGCATGTAGGACTGGGGATAAAGCATTGCTAAGGAAGGCTATTAAAACCAACCGATCGTGTCCATTATGTAAAAAACAAGTTGACAATAAAAGACGTAATTTTATACTGTAAGAAACTTGAAACAAAGAGAAATGAAATCATACAGAATATCACTAACAAGATAGGATATTTTAAGGAGTCTTCCCTCTTATACACAAAAATAATAAATAATAAAAACCTATATAAGTATATAACAGATTTTATACTCTTAGCAATTTAAACTAGTCGTAACAATGTTTGGATAACTGAAATCTAATTAAACAACTAATAGTATAATAAAGTTTACTTCTGGAAAAGCCATCTACAGATGTGCTAGCTACAATAGCCCCAGAAACAAAGTTTTCCATCAAGTCAGCGTGAGGAAAACTCTGAATACACGGGAAAAGACACAAGAAACAAAAAAATGTGTATGCTATCATAAAAAGAACTCATGTTTTCCATGACATCCGTGTGATGAACATTTTCTATCCCCCTGATGGGAAAAGCCACTAGGTGAGCTATCTTGAAAAGAACCCTTGAAGTGGAGAATCTTATTGACCATGTGAACAGAGTCACCTTTGCCACCTATATCCCAACAAGGCCTCTGAACTACAGCAGATTCTTTTTTCCCAATAATAACAGAAATAATGATTCCTAGATAACCATCCGTAAAATGAGCACTAAAAATAGAGGTTACATGGGAGAGTTCTGTAACTGGCATTCAAATTTTACATTCTTATAAATTTCCACTAGCCAATTTTAATTCACATTTTGCAAGAAAAAAAACGCCAAAAACTGCTAACCATTTATACGAGAACCCATGTTTTCCATCACGCCCGTGGGTTTAATAATTTCAACCCATGTTTCGGTGCTAAGTGGCACAACACAAATAATACAAGACATACAATAAAACAATGTAATTGGACAACAACATGCTAAGGCATATCGATCAACTCCATCCTAAATAACCAAACACAGGACATGCACTCGCTAAACAGAACACAAAGCATCTAGACACCTTATTATTTTCAACACTAAATATTTTTAGTTGGCTTAAATATATTTATTCCAAATTTCTTTTCAGACATTATGTTTAGAGAAGGAAAACAACTTGTACAGGTTTGATCTAGATAGAGCTGGCCGAACAACAAAGGGTACACTATACAACAAAGCACTCACTATTTGCAGAACACAGGGACACAATTACTCTGGCAAAGTCACTCAGTTATAATTAACAATGGGAATTAATGGAGAGGACCCCCGGGACTCAATAATTATAAGGGGGAATAGTACTATTCTAAGTTCTAAGCAAGGGAGGATATTAATCAAGCCCACTGCAAGCCCACGCAAAGAAAGGAGAGTATAACCACCCAAGCTTTTAGTGGGCTAACTAAAAAATAATTATTTGGTGAACGAAACAAAGAGTATCCCTGACGAAATTACATTTATATTATAAAAGCATTATTGTTCTTATTTAACAACAATACAGCTGACACCAAATGAGAGGACTGGGAAACCGCGCATCACATCACATTTTAGGAAAACCAGTGTGTCACTTGAAAGTCCTAACCAGCTATATGTGCTGGGATGGGGCTAAGAGGTGTCAACAAGTACTTTACGGACTTGCACATCTTCAGCTGTAGAGGTATGTGAGTTATTAATTCATTTTGTATACGTTAAAACTATTGTACTACCACATTTTATTTTTTATATATTTTCTATGTAGCTTCGGCTTAAATAGTATCATGTAAATATGTTTTATTATTATTTGCAATTTAGCAAGAGATTTATATTAGCAATATAAAGTTGCAGTTTTAAGAAACGTTTAGTACCGTAGGATTCTTGTCGAGCACGGTTAGGTTCACTTCTGAACGTATGTATTGTTTTGTAATTATTGTGCCGATATTGTAATCTGTATAGCTTACCCTATATAACGTCATTACGTTTTATAGTATATGCCCGTGTTATGCATAGTACACGGTGTTAGGTGTGTTTTCAGCTGACCAGAGTGACCAGAGCGATGACCAGAGTTATCGGAGTTAGGTGTGTTTTCAGCTGACCAGAGTGACCAGAGCGATGACCAGAGTTATCGGAGTGATCAGAGTCGTCATGGTACCAGCTGCAGAGCTAACCACAGAAGTTGACTGGTAGCCAAGTGTGCTGATAACGGAGTATGCAACTCCATACATGTAATATTTTAGCCGTGGGCTAATTTTTGAGGTTGTAATACCCAGTGTGTTTTCGGACTGTAAAGATATTTTGTACACCTGTCCCTTTGTTTTCATCATTTTCACTGTCTGAGTGCATTCATTTTTACTATATGAGTGAAATACCAGTTTTTACTATTTGAAAAAAACACATCATTCTTTCGTTGTGAAATCACTGTGAATCAATCACCCTTTGTCCTTGTACTGTGTAAGGTCATTTTCATTATTTAGTTCGTGCGGATTATGTTAATTGATCCTATATATTGATATTATATATGCACGCATTAATCATAATTATTTGCTCATTCAAGTCATTTATAATTAAACATTGTATTTGTGTCACCATCAAAAGTGTTCTCTTGTAAATCAGAAATCCCACCTGGTTATCTTGTTACAAATGTTAAAGTAATTGGCATGTTGTCAAAGTAAACCATCGTATCACTTCTTTCAGACTGGCTTCTAACAAATGGGCACGGACTTGCTGATGATGCCATAAAGTGCACGACTCAGTTTTGAAAAAAACAGGTGTTTCCGTTGCATCGTCATACACATAATTCATCCAAGGTGTTCCTAACTGGCTGGCTAACACTTGCAATTAAGAGTTATTTCTTGGTCTTTTAAACAATACCACGTAATTCTTCCCCAGTACTTAATAAAATACTCTTGTACATCTTTACGATAACGTAAATCATGTAAAGTCAAAATTTTAATATATCGTTTGCTCTAAGAATATCCCGTCAAAGGCCATGTCAACATAACGTGTTTTCATGATGGTTTAAACACACACACGCACACACAAACAAACACACACACAGACACACACAAAATAATTAAAAAACAAGGCAGGTTAAAAGGTGTGTATGGAACCTTCCCCAGCACGACATTCGTAAAGCTAACTCAGACTGGCGAACCAAGCCAAACGTTAGTGCTCCACTATTTAAAGTACGTCACATACAAGTAAAATCATATTATAACGTTTGTTACGAATGATGCTATTTTGAATATGTACATCATAATGTCAGTGGAAATGAGATATCTCAATTGATACGAATCAACAACATTATTTATCGCTGACAATAAGCAATTAATGTATTTTCGTTAAGGTTTTATATTTCATAATGGTCTACGCACTGACATAACTGTTTTCTTTTTTTACTCGCACAGACAGATGTTCAGTTTAACAGTGTTTAAATGTGATGGAATAGATCCACACAATCACCTTTTTGATTATTTTATTATGAGTTACACACTGACACCATATATTTCTCTTTATCTTAATAATACAGAGTTGTAACATTGTTCAGGCAAACGGCGTTAAATCAAGGTAAGAGAAATCAGTAATATCACCTACAATGTATCCCTTTTGGACCAAAATATTTTCATTGTTTTAAAGTTATTGAAAACATTTATCCATGCCATTGTTAACGAGAATACAAAAATATTGTATGTAATGAATGTGTATATTGAACTGTGACAAACTTACATGTCCTGAAACAAGAGTCGCTTTCATAATACACAAAGGCATACGTGCAGTCATGTAAA
The DNA here is from genome assembly GCA_028554795.2 of Sinohyriopsis cumingii. Lineage (NCBI taxonomy): Eukaryota > Metazoa > Mollusca > Bivalvia > Unionida > Unionidae > Sinohyriopsis > Sinohyriopsis cumingii. The sequence goes on from CM068840.1 coordinate 56,302,499, forward strand.
TCCATAAGAATCAAGTCACTTTGTGGCGTACCTCTTTGTTCAGTTTAAATTAATAAATTTTAATAGAATACTTTATCTCGTGCATTTATCTGTTGATTACCGAACTGCTGCTATACCTGCGCTGGAAATAGCTACAGTACACACATGATTGGATTCCCTTTTCAAATGATAATTCCTGTCGAACTTTAAATCTACTGGGTAGAACGTACATCTTGTTTGACTGGCATGCTTCATTCGTAACTGTTCGCCATGTTGGATAGTGTCATGTGCGACCTTATTTACATATTTCCTTGATACAGGTGGCATACAACTGGAGAAAAGGATGATCTAATATTAGTAAGTCTCAACATTAATTATCGAGTTTCTGATATTTATTATTATTTCATATTTTTCTCCTCGGTCCCAAAAAAAGACATTGTCTGACGAAACTAGCAAAGATTTGAGAACCAAAAAATGGCAGTCAAATCGATCTACGCCATCTTCATACGTATAATCATACACAGGGGATCACTTATTGAATTTAATTAACATTTTACCTCTTATTGGCTGTAAAGGTCTAAATCTGAGCTAACGTAATCGGGTGACGTCAGAAAGAGAAAGAGTACAATAACAATTTAGTTATACAAGATACGTTTGCTGCATTCGCTAATAGTGATATATATATTCGTTTGCTTGCTGCATTCAATTATATATATATATATATATATATATATATATATATATATATATATATATATATATATATATATATGTATATATATTACTTATGTATAAAATACATGACATCAGATGGAGGAGTAAAAATCAGCATATGTAGCTATTGAAACTTGGTTTCTAAATTCTCTGAAGAGTTTCCAAACAAATATGATTTTGTTTCTCACTATTATTTTTTTGTCTGCGCCATTAAATGTTCATATTTCAATATATTTGGACGTAGATAACATTATATATGACTCAAATTCAAATTAGAATCCCTTAAAACGAAATACCCGAAGAGGAAAAACATTCGTCACCAAGGACATTATTATGGCATTGATACATTTTCCATCCCATTACATGTATAGCAAATACTCATTCAAACTGATCAGCTGATCCCATCAATGACAATAAAGTTTTCGACTTGAACGTTGTGCTTCTGGAATCTAGACTTGTTATGTGTGTTTTAGGTTTGTAATATCTGCTCAATATTGGGCCACATTGTGTTTTTAAATATCTCGGTTGATGTTCACTATTATCCAGGTCCTGATTTATGGGCCAGCAGTTTACTTTTGGACGACGGGGTGGTGGTGGGGGTGGGTTTATATTTTCTTTCCAACTCTTTCCAACCAAGATATATTTTCTCGTGTTACAAACTATTTATTCAAATAATATTATGGAAACTGTATTGTTCTATTGGAAACCAGTGGTTCGTTTTTCTCCACAAAATGCCGGTCCAACTCCATCCCCACCAAACAATAAAAGAAATAAAATGATCGTTCCGATGGATCAGTGAAAGCTCCCACTTTGGGTCCGTGTTTAACACAGAAAAACAATCACGTTTTCCATATGTTGTTATGGCTTTCAAATTTTTACTTGACCAAATCAAGAACCACGTTTACATATTATGAACTTACGATGACCTCATGATCTCCATTGAATGTCCTCAGCGGAAAATTCCATTAATAGCATTCTGGGGCAATGTTTACTTATTGAATCACTATTGGTTTATAAGCCATTCAGAGTACAACGCCAGGCTATATTGTGTATCATGTTTTAGAAAGAGAGAAACGCCATTAACCGAATAAAGAAAGAACAGCCACAGTTGAACGTAAATGAATGTGATTATGTTCACATGTTCTCGCCTTTAAAAGTCATAAGAATGGGATAACAACCCACGAGTATACCTACCATTGTTAAACTATTGTAAAGAATTTGGTTATTATTTTTAAATGTATTTGGTTGGACTGGATTCAGTTTATTTTCTCATCTCTCTCTCTCCCTCCCTCTCTCTCTCTCTCTCTCTCTCTCTCTCTGAAACCACATACTCTCAATCTGAAGCTGGCGCACAAAGTACACTTTGGTGCAGGTTCGACAGATTCTATGATAAAACATCTTCTCATATAGATAATACTTTTGGTCTTGAATACATAAATGGCACAATGGTTGAGAAAGTAGAAGTGTAGAGGTTTATTTGTTTCATTAGTATTGAGTGCCAAAGTAAAAAGCGAGATTTATTTCAACTGAAGTAAATTATGTCAGATTTATAACCGTCATATTCGTGGTATGTCTGGAAAAGACTGCAGTTAAATAACAAGAATGAAGGAAATGGTGACGAAGAAGTAAATGTTAAAAATGTTAATATTTTTTAGTCTGAGCTTATGGACATATATATATATATATATATATATATATGGGTCGATTTTGCCTCCTCCCCATTAGTGATAAATTAAGGTCTCTGTAAGAGAAGGTATACTAATTCCATATCTACTATTTGTCTACTGCAAAATATGTACACATGATACAATGAACACTTAATTTCGTTCTTCAATAGGCGGCTGTTCAACACAAACTCAAATGTTCGGATATTGAAAATCCTCAGAAACTAGCAGCGCAGTGAAAAACAAGTTTGATCTTCTTTTTACAAGAGCCGGTTTTTGTAATCAGCTAGCAAAGATGCAAATTTAAAATATGTTCTCATTTGCGATCATCCATTACAAACAGTAAAACTCAAAACGAAGTAGGGTATTTTTTTAAAAAACCCCTAATATGTCCGTCGTCTAAGAATCACCAAAATGTCATTTTATGTTTCTTGAAACAAAATTGACATTCGAGTGTCGATTAGAGTTAGTATGGGAGATTGTATTCTTTTCTTCTGTTGCTAATCGCGTTATATTTGGAAGTATTTAGTGCAAATCATAACCGATTGTAATATTTGGATGAGAGTAGCTATACATAGTAGATCCATCATGGAATGTAACTCACAACGACAAACCCGAGAAGCAGTCAGTGATGGCAAGAAATAAAATCTCCGTGTTTACCGATGACCAAGATTTTGTACAAATTCTTGCTTTCCTTATTTTATACCATTATCTCTGCTATTCTCCGAACGATATGAATTTGATTATTTCACACATGTGCAAGGTGCTTGTAATGCTAACATGTCACCATAATGTCACAAGTGTTTCATCTTCACTGTCACATAGTTCATTGAGCCTCGGGCAACTTCAGGCCATTTTCTATCGCAATATCTCTTCTTTTTTTCTTCTTTTTTTAACATTTTTTTATTTTATTTATTTATTTATTTTTGGTTTAAAGGTGATTGTCTTATTTTCAAGAGGTTCGGTTTTATTAAAAGTGAATTTTAGAAATGTCGTTGCACCTGAGTATAAGGGGTCACTAAACTAAGCAGGCTTTTTATACATTTTGCCATTTGCACGTGAGTGTTAGGTATCACTAAACCATGCAGGTCACACCATTTTCTGCATCTCCTGAAGGAGCCATCATTATTGAGAACCCTAATGTCCCTAGATGATAGTTGAATATAATACTGTTGGAGTTAGTAAATATAAACTAAATGAAATTTATGTATACGGTTAAGCAATTATAAAACTTTTATTTTTGTTTTAACAAATATATAAAATCGTTTTTGTCCGGGATACATTCTTTGATATGAGTTTAAACGAAAATACGATAATATGCAGGAAGTGTTTTTGATGTGGGTGTCAATATCTACCTTTTGTCGCAATTATTACGTCGTGGTTTTCTTTGTCCGCCTGGATACACTGGACAACAAATTTTTACAAAAGTCATGTTACTGAAATAAAATTAGTCAATTCTTATCAATTTTTATGTGCTGAACACGAATATGACAGTCAAATTGCAAAATTGGCTCTAGTTTTTTTGTAATCTGCAAGAAATTAATGTTTACATAACGAAATGCATTCCAATAGTAAAAGGTCAACTGTAATAGCCTACCTATAAAAAATCAAGTCATTGACTACATCTTAGATTTCTTCGCCTGTCTCTTGTACAGCTGTTCGGGAGCATCTCTGAGGAGTGTCCAGCAGTAGTCAGCCAGCATTGTAGTGGACCATTTTCCCTGGTATCTTTGTTCCATTGTTGCGATATCTTGATGAAAACGTTCACCGTGTTCATCACTAACAATACCACAGTTGCTAGGAAAGAAATCCAAATGGGAATGAAGGAAGTGAATCTTTAGAGACATATTGCAGCCAAGTTTCTTATACTTCATCAACATGTCTTCTACTAGTTCCTTATAGTTTTCTGCCCTAACATTTCCGAGGAAGTTTGTAGAAACTAGGCGAAAAGCATTCCATGCTTGTTTCGCGTCACCTTCCAGCAAGTTGTTGAACCGGTCATCTTTGAAAAGCTCTCGAATCTGAGGACCCACAAAAACTCCCTCTTTAATCTTTGCTTCGCTGAGTCGAGGGAATTTTTCATGCAGGTATCGGAATGCTGGCAAAGTCCGGTCAATGGCTTTCACGAAGTTCTTCATCAAACCTAGTTTGATGTGAAGGGGTGGTAGCAAGATTTTCTGAGCCTCAACCAGAGCTGGGTGTTGGATATTCTTCTCTGCAATGGCTACATTCTGCCTGTGAGTCCATTCCTTCCTCATGTAGTGCATTTCCCTTGCTCGGCTATCCCACTCGCATAAGAAACACATGTATTTTGTATATCCTTGCTGCAGTCCCATTAAAAGGGCAACTACCTTCAAATCACCACAGAGGTGCCAGCTGTACTTGTTATACTCAATGGAATTCAGTAGCTGCCTTAAGTTATCGTATGTCTCTTTCATGTGGACAGCATACGCTACTGGAATAGATGGAAGAATGTTTCCATTGTGCAAAAGCACAGCCTTGAGACTCAGTTTCGAAGAGTCCACAAATAGTCTCCATTCTTGTGGGTCATGAGTGATTTTTAAAGCATTCATGAGGCCCTCAATATCGGAACAGAATATCAGATTACTTTCCTTTCTGAAGAAAGGCTCCAATTGCTGGTGGCGCTTTCGATATGCAGTAATTGTGACATCTTCTTCAAGAAGATTCCATTGTTGGAGTCTTGATCCTAGCAATTCTGCCTTGTTCTTTGATAAGTCCAAATCACGAATCAGGTCATTTAGTTCTTCCTGTGTTATTCTGTGTGGGGTTGATGATGCACCACAGTGAAAATCTGGATCACTGCATGCTGATGGACCAGGAGAAGAACAGGTCGACTCACCTTTGTCTTCGTCAGATGAATCAAGAGAATATTCTGCTGGAGGTTCTGGAATAGGAAGTCCCTCACCATGTGGAACTGGTCTCAATGCAGACGGAATGTTTGGGTAGACTATTCTCGACTTCTTTCGCTTCGTTATTCCGCCGGAAAGAGGAGGAACCAAGCAGAAGTAACAGTCATTTAGGTGGTTGCTTGGCTCTCTCCACACCATTGGGACTGCAAACGGCATTGATGACCTTTTGCAATTCAACCACTGTGAAAGCTGTGTTGTACATGTAGCACAGCATATATGCGGAGCCCAAGGCTTGTCTTGGTCACCAACCTTGCATCCGAAGTAAAGATGATATGCCTTCTTCACTTGAGAATTGATACTTTTCTTCTGGTTGGCAAATGTCACTTCCCCACAAATATAGCAAAAATTGTCCGCGGTATTAACACACTTTCGAGGCATTACTGTTCTTTATTGTACGTAAATGGATAAAATAATAAGTTTTATGTAACAGTAGCTTGAACTGTCTCGCACAACGTCTAAAATATTTTAAATGCTGAACCTATCTGATTGGGCTTTATATAGTACACTGCTTACGTCAGCTTCAGCAGCCGCCTGGCATTAGTATAATAGGCCTACACATGTATAGTACACTGCTGACGTCAACTTACTTCAGCAGCCGCATGGCATTAGTATTGCATTGCATCAGAAAATGATGCAATCAACTGTGGATGATGTGAGCATGATGGTATTATGCAATGTTACATCATTATTCCGGATGTTGCTGCAGTCCTACTGGAGAAATTTACACAGTGAAACATAGAAAATGAGGTATATGAATATCTTCAAAACGAGAGCCAATACAAATTTTTCACGGTTATATTCGTGTTCGGCACACCAAAATACTACAGATTAGGGCCTTTTCAAGTCAGTAATGATTTCACTGTTGACCAGTGATATCAGTCTGTCGGTGTTTTCGTCTCTTCGTCCGTTAATATTTACTTCTCCGCTTTGCCTTATCAATCTTGTGATAGGCTTGGATGGATCGTTATTAAACATCACTAGACGATGTTTTAAATACCTAGACCAGGTTGTCGCGCTCCAATACTAACGTGAAAGCACGATAGAATATAATTGTGTGGCAAGGTTCTTTATCAGATCTAAAACATTCAAACCACTAAAACATTTTATGAAACTGTATGAAGATAATTATCATGACTCGACCGCCGAAATCAATATCTAAAGTACAGTAAGAAACTAAGTGAATCCATGCGTCCTTTTTCCCTTTTCATGCTGAAAGTTTTGAAAAGTTGAATATTTTATTATTTGCAATTACATCATGACTAAAACAATGTATAGCACACTATAGTCACGCGCCATCTTAATTAAAATTCACCGGATTTTAACCTAGCTATATTAAGTTTTATTGTCTATGCATTACCCAACATCTGAATACTCCTCCTCTAGACATATAATCCGTATATATTGTTTTGTATCTTTAATATATAGTGTGTGCTTAACTGTATCTCTGGATGCTGAACAGGGTCGGGGGACATTACAAGCTACCGCATATCTGGGACTATATGTTAGCATTATTATTACCTCGAGTGAATGTTAACGGTCAGTAGAGAATATATCAAGATGCTGACAAAGTCCTTAGTGCGAGGACAAATAGCTTTCTGTATTTATTGTGTATGCTTTTTTAAAAGTTAAAGCATTATCAAATATCAATAATATTACATAGTTAAGTTTTCACCAAAAAAAGAATTGCGTAGTTTTATCCCAGCCTTGACACAAATGTACAAGTCAATCACTATCTTCTGATAAAAGTTACATTGTAGTACAATTTGATTGTGTTTCCATTGATATGTTCGCTCTTATTTTCGGCTCATAGTTCTTTCAAGGATTTACAACAATGATACCGTAATGATGATTGTTCTTACAAATGCTTCAAAATACATTTTGCAATATCTTATTTTAAACTGACTTTGATGAACCAAATGGTCTTAGTTTCAAACAGTAATCTTTGCAAAGATTAGACACTATTAAGAAGTGTAACTCTGAAAGAGTATTTATAATGTGTGTACAAAAATGGCATCTTGTAAAATAGATGTAAAATTAGAACCAATTTGATCTTGTATTATTCCAGTGTTCAATACTGATTGAGTGAATTGTATTGTCTGAGAGCTGCTGCCCAGCGGCATAGCCGGTTCTGACTGGAGAGCCACTCACCTGGAATCGAATTATAAGACGATCAAACTGTGAATCAAGCTGCAATGCCTCAAACCTTCCGTAACTATTTAACCATAACGGTTCTTCGAATGGAATGGCTCCACATAAACTTATAATTTGAAAATAAATATTTTATTTTTATTATTATTATTATTATTATTACAAAGAAGCTGAAATGTTGTTAATGTAATCGGTTGATAATAGAGAGTGGTTAATTTGGGTTCAGTCTACTATTAAAAGGGGAGACGCGTCCTAAGTATGTGCTCATTTCACTCTGTGTAAAGTGAAACCTGCCTAAAGAGACACTTCTATATCAAAAACATACCTGCTCTTTATCGACGATATTTAGTTGTGAAATATATACGATTATTGGAAAATTTATTTTTTTATTTTATCATTCCTATATTAACATTTAAAAGATATATTCTTATATTTTCACGTGTAAATACAAGATTTGCCACCATGCTTTGCTCTATGTGAAAAAAAGTTATTGAACTAGGACATTTTAAGACATGGCAATTGGAATCAAGTCACAATTAGTACTTCCATATCAGTACACGAATGTAATTGTAGTATATTTTGTTCCTCTCTCATTTTGGTGTTGATAAAAGAGTTATAGTTATGCTTTTTTGGTAGGGATTTAAAGGTAATTGTTTATTCTTGAGAATATGAGCTCAGGATGTGGTTTACCGTGTGTATTTCGGCTACAGTGCACAGTGAGTAATTAGGCCTGGGTAACGATCCGGAAGTGAAATCTGTGTTCTGTTTACATGCCGCTCTGTTTGACAGTCTAGCGTCACAAAAAATTGCAGGTCATCCTTTGACAAGAACTTTATCGTGAAGTCATCTTTGAAGGTAATTTAGAGTAACATATGATTCTGTATTGATTGTCACCAGTGAAAAGGTCAGTATTGCGAAACAAATGTAGAGAACATATATTAAAATTAATTGTGTCAATGTCCAATTGATTTATTACTAACGAAATTTGACTCGACACCGTTAACGTTTTTATGAAGTTATTTCCCCTTACGGTCTTGACAACAATGGTAAATCCGCTGTGTAGTCCTACAGGTATCACGGTACCAATTCTTTTTCCATAGACCTCAATGCTAATGTTTTGTGAAATAAATATACTTTCTATCCTACCTCAGCCTGCGTCTCACACACTTTCACAGAGAACAATGTTAGATTGTCAATTTGACAACGACAGAACCAGGTACTCCTTTGCCTTTAAGAGATACAACTCTGCTGGGCCTAGAGAGGGGTAAGAGTTATCTAATCAAAACATTTTCAGTGATGTGTACCCCATATTAAAAAAATCATAAAAAATACAAAATGTGATCTAGATATGAATTAACATGATCTCACATGTTGCCAAGAGGCTTAACCTTCTTTAGTTTGACAGAAATACAACTCTTACATAATACACATATCACAGCTAGTTTTGTTGTTTATTTCTGAATACAATTCTCCCAACACCTTAAGCTAATCACACATGGGGTTGTACACTTGGTACCATTATACCTACAATGTAAGACATCGACCCTGATATTAATGTTTTGGGGGTCGAAGCAAACAAATAGATAGTTCTTCAGCTGTTCATCTCCCACACCAAAACTGCCTACCCTTCTACACATGAGATTCTCACGTGAGATCTAACTCAGGTTAGTCTCATGTGCAATTGAACATGCAAATTAGGTAGAACTCACGTGAGCAAATAGATTCTAATAAGAAAATCACATGTGCAGGAATTGTTAATAAGAGCAATATCTTGCTCATGTGAGCCACACCTCGCTCATGTGAGCAAGATTTTGCTCACGTGAGCAGCATCTTGCTCACATGAGCAAAAACAACAAAAAACAACTATAGTATTTAGTTTTTATTGAATACAATAATTAAACAGAGTAAGATCAATATTCAAATCTAGTAATCATAAGCATATAATCTGAGTTCGATTAGTGATCTTTTAATAAGGTAAGACAACTAGAGCATGTATGTATGTATGCATGTATGTATGTATGTATGTATGTATGTACCTGTTATATTAATACATCACATTTATTCTAAACACTTTAAGGTCATAATGAAAGATACTGCTGGAAATTTGCTTCACATGAAGACCATTCTTCACTGTTCCAGAAAATTCGAAGCAAACAAAACGTGTAATTGACATTCCTGCTTCTGAATTTCATTATTTGCCAGTCTGCAACAATATTTTCACTTGCAGATTGTTCTCTGTGAACCAATGCACTTCCTGTTGACCACTGAATTTAAGTTAGCAGGCTCAGTTTTGAACTGTTGAAAAATGAAACCTGAAATGGAAATGAAAAAGTTGGTAGAAGTTTTTTTTCTTCTGATCACAGCATTTGAGACATTATGTAAGGTTGATTTTTAAAGATTCGTTTCACAAGTTAAAGGCAAAATACATAATTGTAGTTTGGATTAGATGGCACTTTATCACACTTTGAAAATAGGAGCCAACTCACTTATGCACCCAACCCAGTCTGAAAGTTCATCCTTTGGACTACAAGTCAAATAGCTCTACCAATAAAATTACCATAGTTCAGTAGCAAACATATAAACTGCACTGTTGATGAGATACCTGCAAGTCATGTTGCATATTCCAAATTTGACTACTTCTGGATAAAGATGCCAATGTGTACCCGGGTATTCTCCCATAGATAATAACCTGGGTAATAAAACGAACAATTGGGTACCCGTTTAAAAAAAGTGTCCAAAGGGGCTCATATGGTTGCTTACACTTTACTTGTCATACGTGGTCTGTATAATAATACAATCCTTTCTCAAGTGACCTATTTAAGAATCAACGCAGATATTTCAAGCCTGACCATCCTAACTTCATGTCTGTCCATGGTTCATGTGCCAATTTTCTCATGACTTAAAACACTCTTGTTTTCAGATCCTGGTGACATTATCTGGGTCAAATAAAATTAACCACAATATGAATGTCTGGTTTAACATGGCTACTGTAACATGCACTTATTATACCACCATGTTACGACAAAAAATAAATGAAATGGACAACTATACAAACTGAAATAGAAAGATAAAAAAAGTTTGCTACTTAATAACAGTTTTGAAAAAATCAAATAAAAATTAATGCATTTGTAACTTCTGCATGAATTTTACATCAAACAGTTCCAAGAAAACAGACAGGTTCTTGAATGTGAAACCATTTGCCCTAGATTCATTCTATTATGATACTACACACATAGCAGTCCAGCTTAAATAGATAATAAATGGCACATTTATCATTTATAAAAAAAAAGAAGAAAAAACAACAAGAAAAATAACCCGGGATGTATCAATGCAACTGATGGATGTTATGTAACTGAAAAATGTTAGAGAAAAGAGAGTTTGTTAAACTTAAAAACATGTTGCACTGGACCGTCGTTATGGGATGAACCATGGCAGGTTCAGGATAATACAACAATCAACATTTATGGACTTTATGACGATTCGCGAAAGTTACTGTAGACATGTACACTAGTCGAAATGACTGTTATGCACAAATAATTTATCAATTTCTTTTGTGTCTCTTCTCATCCATACTACTAATCCACACGAGTTCAGCTGATTTGTGACAAAAATTATAACTGCATATACATTTTCCATACAGGTTTCTGTGATAATGGCATGTAATTTATACTCGTTGTGCTCAGATTATGATTTTTGCCACTTATGTTAGTAATAATTATGCTTACAGCTCTTTTTGGGGTTGGAACATGTGAACCTACAACAAAGCAGTTCAGCTTCACATTTAATACAATTTCCTTTTGATTGTATACTCTGGTAACCAATCGTTAGGAATGATGGGTACACATTAGAAATTTCCAAAATATTGACATCTCTACTTCTGGAACAGTCCTCTGGAAGATTTCTCCAAAACATTTAGGATACATTTTTCCAAAATATGTACATTTGAAATATATAAAGAAATTCAAAATCTGCTTTCCAATTTTTATATTTGAAAACAACAATGTATTGGGGGTCAAATTTTAGAGTCTGAAATGCATATGTTATCATGTGTATTACATCAAAAGATTTGAAGCGTCTTATACATACCCTTTACTGGAGTCGGAATTTCCTCTAGCATGGCAATGCAGTTTTGTCTGACTTCTTCATGTTGCTGTCAATGTTTTGCACTTCTTTCAAATGATTGCTAACTTTGTTGTGTTCATTAAATTTTGTGACCTTCATGAAATTTAATCTGTAAAAGGATAAAAATTAGTATAATTGATCTTGTTTTTAATCTATGCAGAACAGAAAGAATGCACTGAAATGAGAAAACGATTTGGTTGGCAAAAGAGTCCTAGTCTATAAGTGTATATAAGCATTAAGAAAAGCTGTAATCCTTATCCAATTAAATCTCTATTTTAAATTTACCAATCAAAATATTTGACAGACAGGGCAAATGTCTTTTAGGAATAAAATCATGAATTAAGCTACTGCATTTGGTTCTCAATCGTGTATGCTTATCCTGATCCAGCCAGTCAGCAATAAAATAATACGAAGAACATTTATGTTTGTACATATTGTTTCAAGCAGTAACGCAAGTGCTCCTCACTGAGGCGCCCGCATTATTATTGGGGGTGGGGGTAAGAGCCAGACATGGTTGCACAGTTGAATTGCGGAAGGCTTAAATATTCGATGATAGTATGGTGTAGATATCATTTTTAGAAACAGGAGGTTGAATTATTATCTTTAAGTAAAATCTGAAACAAACCCTTGGCTCAATTTTAAACGACCATGCTTATAATGTCGATGATTCAGGCTATCCACTTTGATCATTCTATATGCGAAAATAGTAAAAAGAAATGAGAAAAAGTAACTTACCTCTTTCTCGGCAAAGAACCAGTCTTTCATAATCCTTGAATCTTCCCTAACAGCACGTCGACGTCTTCTGTTTCTTACTGGACATTAACATCAGTACCGACGTGGACATCTTTAGATGTTGGTGTTGGTTTCTATATTTTAATAATATCCACACTCTTGCTGTCAGAATGTTTTAAGAGCAAACATGTTGCAGGAGATTATTAAATAACATTCTTCATAAACAGCGTGGCCCTTGCTAAGAGAACATGGCCCGCGCGTAAATTTCTGTCTGTTCGGTTTAAAAGTGCTATTCTATATGTCCACTGTAGGTCAACATCCAGCATCTGTTGAGTTTATCTGGGGCGCCATAAAGGGTAAATTATTAGTAAACTCGTTGTTGTACGCATAGGGGCTTGTATCATTGATTACAATATAAAAGTCAGTCATACATTTAGTATAAAAATAATACTTTTATCATTTTATACTACTGTATGACTGACATTTAAATTGTAAGCAACGATGCGAGCCCTTCTGGTTTTACACTCCTTTGTACACATGTACTCGGGTATTTCTTATGTTATATTTTATTTATCAAATAAATGCTATTTTATTATCTGATGTTTCATAAAAACTGAGCTATAAGTGAATTCATATCATTAATAAGTTAATTAATATAGACCAAGTTAATTTTGATGTTTTTACAGTAGCTTGTGCCGAGCCATGCCCCATAGGACACTCTAATGGTTCTAACAAGCCGATTTTTCCACCGTGTACTCCTATAACCTGGGTCACAGAAAAGTTAACGTAAACGTCAGTGATTTGTTTTATGATTATTTCAATAGGAAATTTCTTTTATAAACTTTGAAATGACACAATCAGAACATTTAAATGGCTGCAAATAAGCAAAATTTTCCATTGCCAAGAATATACACGTGTAAAACAGTGCGAAACAGCTACACAACCAAACACGACTGGATTAGACTGTTTCTTACGGATTTATTAAATTTTATGTACAGTACATGTTTTTTTTTTATACTGATAATGTACATATGCATAGGAAACGGGGCTGGGGTGAAACCTCGATAATAATTAATCTAATACATAACCTGTTCGACTGTTCAGTTGGCGTTTGAATTTTGGCGGACACTAGACAAAATGTTTAATGTAATGTTACCCCGCGTATTTCTTTGATGCCAGACATTCAACGTCGGTGGACAATGTTTTATTAAACACGTTAATATTATTAATCCTTCATGGTTTCTGCGTGGATTAAACATAGGTCGTTTTATAGAATATGGGGAGAGGGGCGCCAAGCGTACGTACGCGAGGGGGGGGGGGGAGCGTAAAAAAAGTATGCATGCGTGGGGGGGGGGGTCAAGCTTTGCCAGATTTTTGCTTACGTACTAAATGGATGACCCCTAAGCCGAATTACACAATTCAGTAAGTATAAGATTGTATTGACTTTTTGTGCGAATGTTAGGCATGGAAGAAAACGACGTAGTTTATGTAATTCTCCAATTTTTCTGGAAAATGACTTGAGAGTTTATTAGGCCAAAAGGACTGTGCATCAGTGTTTATTTTTTTCCAGATATGTGGCTATGTATTTATTTTACAATTTTATAGTGGGGTTTTAGAAGTTTGTAAATAAAGGAGCTGCATCATATGTTTATGGAACATAGGATTCATTTTAGGGCAAAAGTTTTATTTCCTTTTTATATCTGTAAACTGTGTATTTTGGGGAGAGAAACATTTCACCTTTTTACGGATAACTTTATTAAACATTAACCACGATCAGTATGCAAGTTATTAACTCTATTCTTTGACAGATGTTAAAGTTTAATGGGTAGTCTGGTTACACAAGACCTTAATTCTGAATTGTTTCATTTTATGAACAGTGAAATGAACCGTAATATGTTCAAATACAAGGAGCCTGTTGGGTCAAAATAAGATTAAAACTCACTGTGAGAAAATAAGTTGAAGATGTTTTAAAATTTAAAAAATACAACAAAGCAACATGAACACGTGCCAAATAGAAATGATGTATATTTGACAATAATGGAGATGCTTGACATTCAACATTTACACAAAATATTTAAGTCCAAATTGCTCATGTGATAACTCACATGAGAAAATCCAACTTTGAATAAATTTGAAATATGTGTTTAATCAGAATCAAAGTCCACGTTTCTCACGTGATAACTCACGTGAGAAATTAGAACTCTGCCTTATTTTCAAACATGGTTGTATGTAATGGAAAATAATGTTTTCTAAGTTCTACTTTCTCGTGTGAAAATGTAGATTCTCACGTGAGCAAAATCTGTACACGTGAGAATCAGGTTAGTTTTTCCTTGGCTCACAAGATCTAACAAACTGCACACATGAGCCTACAAAGTCTACCCAATCTGCATACATTTCTAACAAGGTTCTCATGTGCAGCTTATGAGCAGCTCATGTGAACTGGTGAGATTTTTCTGTACGGGCGATGTTGTTATTGTTTGTAATCTCTCTGGAATTTTCTTGGAACACCCCATAGTAAATGGCCCGGGTAATGGATACAAACTAACTCAGATAGATGTTTTGCTATACAGACAGCTAATCTAGTTTCCATAAAAGTATCAATACCAATGAATTCATAATATGATCAAATAAATCTGTTAGTCATAAATGCATAATGTTGTTCCATTCGTAGCCATGTGACATGATGTAAACACTGAAATTAGAGAAACCTTTGAATGACTTATGCAAAACCATCATACAGAATCTAACCAAATTTGACAAAAAGCATCGCACCGTAGTGGACTTCATCTCAAAACACACAATGAATTTCAAGAAATCTTGGCAGACATGATCTTGATATGATCATTCAAGATCTTAGAAATGTTGCCGATCTACTGTCAAGTAAGGCCACGCCTACTAAAATAGATAAGCCTTTAAATGACTCCTTTGTGAAAACCTCTCACCAGATACAGACCAGTTTTAAATGAAAAACACGCTATCATAGAGAACGTTTAATTTTGCACAAAATATGCTGATTCAGCATCAAATGTAGTCAATGTTACTAAAATATAAATCTCATTAAATGAATACTAATTAATGAATACATATTGTACTACTTAAAAGAATTTTGCTAAACTTGATGCAACACAACCAGTCTTAACGTATTTTAAATTTAAGCAAATGATACCATTCTGCCATAATTACTAAATACATAATTACTACACAAAAATACAACAAAAACCATTAAATGACTCCTCTTCAAACATGACACATTAGAGTTTGACCAGATTTCACAGCACATATTATGGACTTATGCCTTAAAAGTTGTTATACATGATACATAATTTATCATCAACCAGGGCTGTGAATGGAAATTCTAGTTTGAGATTCCAAGACTTTCATGTCCCAGAACTTCAGAGTCGCTCTGCTATTTTCTTAGAGTCACAGTCTCAGTTTAGAGGCCCAAACATTGTAAATGCCTTTTGTAAACTTGTCGATTAGGTCCTTTTTAGGGGCTGGTCATTTTGACACAATTGTCAAGAAAACACTTCTCTCTGTATGTAATT
Source organism: Sinohyriopsis cumingii (assembly GCA_028554795.2). Classification (NCBI taxonomy): domain Eukaryota; kingdom Metazoa; phylum Mollusca; class Bivalvia; order Unionida; family Unionidae; genus Sinohyriopsis; species Sinohyriopsis cumingii. The sequence goes on from CM068840.1 coordinate 56,318,333, forward strand.
GGTCATGAAAGAAAATGATGCGTGTGTGACCTCTCAAAATTTGACACATCTAATAAAAGCTACATCTCCATAATTGATTGCCATACTGACATGTTTTGGTTTAAAAAAATAACTAAAGAATTACTTCTTTCTTGCAATGTATTTTTGTTCCTGTATTACGGTGAATCAACCTCCAAAATGGCTGCCTTAATGGCCATCCTGAAAATCACTATAGCAAAGCGTAGCTAGTTCTAATAAATATGATGGCTTTCTGAACTCAGTCATGACACCATAACCATTCAAAATTTGTTTATCACTGTTCTTGTATAAATGGTGGCATTGACAATGGTTTTTATTAAATCATATCTTGCAATATTCAAGTGGTATGAATGGACATAGTGCATACCTGACCATCAGTACATCCACACATTTGTGAAGTTTAAGTTTTGAAAACCAGACCTGAGATAAAGTCAGCAGTTATTTATTGCAAGTTGTACTTAATTAAGCTTATGAACGTTATGGCATGAACATATATAAATAAATTTAACCAGACTTATTTGAATTCCAAAGAACAAGGTGGTAGCTAACACTGTGACATTGATTTTAAAATTAAAGGTTTTGACTCAGTTTGTTAGCTGTACTCCTTGTAAGCACAATCACATACACAGGTATAAAATAATTTTTTAGCAATAAAGCCAATTTATTGATATACCAAATAAATATTTCTTAAAGATTTAAGCAGCCTAGCATTTGGTTATATTTTGACATTGTCTGCAACAAGTTCAGTTATTTCTGTCTATGCCATTTGGTTCAATGTCAGAGGTCATGGTAAAGAACTTTTACTGAACTTTGAGATGTCTTGTGATCATAAGCAACACAGACATAAGAAAATAGTTGTGTACCAGATTTGTTGTGTTAGAGGTTATCAAGATTATCAGAGATGATTTCATTGCTCAGATAATTACAAAAATGAAAGTCTTATCTTGGATTCCATGGAAATTCCAGTGAAGCATCAGTCCCTTCAAAAAGAATTGTGTCTTTGAGGGTTTTTTAAGGTAATGAGAAATGTGGTAAGTAAGTGCTCCAATTGTTTCTATTCACACCAGTTTCAATACATGTTTGAATTTGCTTTAACAAACTTACATATGTTAGTTACACAGATGAGTGATATCAAGCTCAGTTGAGTCTCTTGTTCATTTTGCATTGGAATGAGATCAATATGCTCGGCTCAGTTTGTCAAACAAATTAAATTTATGCATTAATACAGGTTTTCTTCATTATTCTTGAGAAATCTAGAATTTGGGTAACACTGATGTGCAGACAGTTTCTTAGACTTAATTTAGTGCATACAACAAGCTTCACGTTCTGTGTTGTTAATGTATGATTCATGCCCATTTTTACACAAATGGTAACTGCTTTGCGTGTGGGAATATTTTGTCAGTATTTGAAATACATGGTGATAATCAAAGCAATATCAAGATCCTGTTCAGAATTGATAAAGTAGGATTTTTTCACGATCATTAAAAAATATTAATAATTAATTGATTGAATCATTTATTTATTTAATTATTTATATGTATTTTTTTTAAGCTTGGCACCTGATAGTTTCATATATGCACAATTTTCATATCTGTTCAGACTTGATTCTAACCAAGAAATAAAGCTGTGTTGTTTGGAATACATTGATATTACCTTTTCAGATCATTTGATGTGGAGTTTTCCATAATTACTCCAAGGCCAGTTTCTTGGGAATAAAACAGTTAAGGTGTTTTGTATGTTGTTGTTGTTATGGGTTTTGCACCATTTTTCAGCACATGATTGGCTATAAATGGCAGCCACTATATCTGGTGGAGGAGGAACCCAGAAAAATCCTAAGAAGAACCACCAAACATGCGAAGTTACTTAGCAAGCTTTCTCACGGACATTTGACTGAAAAGTCCTAGAATCTGTGGACAGAGGTAAGATGTCATTGACTTGCAAAGGCGCGCACTCTGCCGCTTGGCCACCTGAGGACCTAAGGTATTAATCTACTTATATTAAATATGCTTTTTCAAGTCAACATGTATCATTGAACACCCGATACATTGCATTGGTTGATCATGTAATGAACTAGTCTGATGATTGCATTTTTCAAGATGCTTTAAATGGGATAAATTACCTATTCCTGATAAGATTGTCTATACACGTAATCTGGTTCCCTGTTTTGAATGTGCAGCATAATAAAAGTTGGTCTTTTGAGAATGTTCACACATGTATTGAAACCTTGATTGGATTCTTCAGGATCCCGGGATCTTGTGTCAGTGAAAAACTTTAGAGTGTATTATGGGTATGACTCCATGTCCTGTTTTACTAGTTTAATCATAGTTTGAACCCTGAAACAATTGTTCCATAAATTGTATGCCCCACTATGTTTGGGGCAAATAATTGTCTGTCTCTCCATCCATCCATTCATCATAATTTGGTTAAGATTTGCATTTAGGTCATTCTCATTCACAGTGGTGGGGCATCCATGTTCCATGAACACATTTTTAGTTTTCCTTTCTCATTACATAATATATTTAAAATTAAAATTTTTATTTTTAGGTAATACGTGCATCTTCAAAATTTTATGCACATCTGCTGGCAATGCAATTAAAGACAGCTTGAGAATGAAAAGATACAGAATGTGGCTTTTAAAAAAGAAAGAAAAATGTAAGTTGGAAAAAAAATAGAATGAAACTATGTTATCTTGTAAGCTTTGATGTAGGAGCAGGTTTAGCATATAATAAAAAGAAAATGTTCTTTTCCTGCATAAACATTGGATATATTTTATCTTGTGGTATAAAACAATTGTTTATATTAACTCTTGACTTCACCCCTGTTGTTGTTTTTAATTCCCTCTGGCAACATATATACATACACATCCTGATTCTTACAACAGACTGTATTATTTCCTCCCACCTCCACCGACATCTCCCAAGCCCCAACAATAATGCAGCAGTTATTTATAGTATTCAGGCACGAAATTCTGCAACCCTGACATCCGACCAAGAACCAGTCACAGCTGAGGATGCATGTCAAGCAACCATTTAGAAGTTGCCTAATATACCTCTTTGGAAATAAACAGAAATGGTGATGTACACAATGCTATGAGTGATAAAGATTTATGATAATATATGGATAGACATTACAATTACAGTAAACTCAGAAGTTATATTTAGCTCATCATAAATGTATATTAATCACTGAATATGAATAACAATATGGAAACTCGCTAATTTGAGGATGGAAGTTAGAACAAAACCTCGCTTGCCACGTGTACCTTTGATGTCGTAGCCCCATACTAGAATGTAGAAGTGCTACTACATGTATTAGTACTAGCTAAAGTATATATCCGTGGGGTCATATAGGTGCATTTACTCATCTTAAATATTATATATTGTTCTCAAAATGTAATACTAAAATAGTTTAACCAAAGTTTATTCAGTCCTTATTACTGAATGCTCTGAACCTTTCCTGTCATCATATGAAAATTGTTGATAGATATCAACTTTTGCAGTGGTGTTCAGGTACTAAACTGGGTCAAGAAAAGAGCATGTCGGGCAAAATCGTCACAATATAGGATGGTACAAAAATTGTTTTGTACATGCAATGTTCTTGTGACATTTCAACACACAACATTCAATCCAGTCTGTACTAGATCACACCTTACGCTTGACCTTGTCAAGAATGTCCATGTACCTTAACACTGAGTTTTGCCATATATGTTTATAAGGGCAAGTAAATACTGATCTTACAAAGGATGTACGAGGATTTGTTTGAAGTGAATAATTGCATTTAAAGATATATGTAATCAGATTCTAAGAAACGACACCCATTACTGAAATAGTCTGTACCTAACACACGATCTGCATAACTTTTACTAGTTCATGCCCTCAACATAAATGTTTCATGCTTATATTATAATATTGCAAGAAATTATTAAAATTGCCATTGAAATTGTTAAAATATGTTTATTAAATTTATTCATCATCGAAAGATGTTTATAAACTCTTCAAATTCTTTGTGAGCGACTGTTTTTCCAAGTCAAAATTTATATATTTCCAGAAGTACATCCATGGTTTATGCCCCTGAAATAAATGCCACATGACAAAAGATTTTGAACATGACAGTTATAACATTGTATATACTTATTCATGCTTGATGTTCCTGCATTATTAATATTTGCATTTGCAATATATTTCATTTCTTTCAAATGCATTTTTAAGCTTCATTAAGACTCTTTTAAATAATGATAACAATAATATCAGAGAATATATGGTGCTTTTCTGGTTTTGTTTTCTCGAGCTTTTTGAGAATATATTAAAGATATTGTGAGTTTTTAAAGATTTTATTTTATCACGGTGTCTTGACATTTTGCTGTTATTGGTTATAATGACTTAGGTTTTTTTTACACAAAAACTTCAAGTGATATTTACTCAGTATAGTGTCAATCTAATAACCATTATGTCTGCTTTAAAAGCTTATTTGAAAATCTTGTTATAGTTGAAGAATATTAAAGATGGTTTCAAACTTTTAATACACTACTGTTTAAAGGAATTCCTGGAATTGCTGGACTTTTTTCTCAGCCACTAAAGCATCAGTGTCTTCAACTATGTCATTGAATAATATACATGATCTCCACAAAAATAGTCATGTATGAAGACAATATTAGAGAATCACGTGTCCAGAAGCCCTTTTTGTATATGGCTTTTGTAATATATTAGCCAATCTTTAGTTGATAGATATCTTGCTAAATAACCACAGACATGAATTGTGGTATTTGCTTTTTCAACATCTTCATTACTAATCTGGCCTTTGTTAATTCTTCTTTACCCCAATGAGTTGACAAAAATTTACATTCTATCACAAGTCCAAACATATGAAGTTCCAATTGAATTCCAGTGGTGTTCCAAATAAGTTCCAATATATATTGAATGTGCTGATGTGCCTGTAGTCTCAAACATGCTAATGTGCCAATGGCCTGGAATGTGGTATGTGTTAACAGTCTTTTGATGTATCAGAATAATAGTATCCAAAATGTCCTTGTTTGAATTCACTATTATTCAAATCAATGCTTTAGTCCAAGAATAGTACTGAGCACTTTTTAGTTGAATATTTAATCTATACGCAGAGAGAAATATTACCTAATATTATGTATTATGTTGTTCACAGATAAATGTCACTGGTCAGGTAAAACGTCAACTTGATTTTTGACATAGGTCAGGTACAAAATACAGATAAACATAACATCTGATCATTAAGAAAACCCAACAAACAATACAAATTAAATATGCATATGACACATCATTAAGTCACTTATGCAACCAGAATTTGCACTTAGCTTTATCCCTACCCTTAGGGGAATGGCTATGGGGAGTGAGGTGGAAGTCAATGACATCTTCAATTACAGTCCTCAGTGTATCATAATTATGTATTGTCTATGTGGACAAATATCACAAGATGGCCATGTTCTTCACAAATGGACTGTGCCATAAAACTTTGATCACAATGGGCCATGACCACAGTTGATCATATAGCATCAGTCAGCAACAAAACAAACTTGTCTGCTTTCAAAGATTTGCTTAGTGCTACCACACACTTCCAGCATACAATACCTAGTGCTGGTACATCAGTACCAAAAAGCCCAGGTCATTAATGAACCCAGTTATCCAGCAGTGTAATCAGCATAGTGCTGTAGACAAGATCCTGTCTGTAAGGCAAAATAGTAACGCCCATATAGAGAGCATACCTTCCACTCCAGTAGTAGCTGATGATTTAATGATTCTATGGGAATTATTTCCAATTATATCAAGAGGAGATCACTCTAACTACCACATTTAGGTTTTGAGCTAAAACGTTTTAATTTGGGAGGGCTGGATTTGTGAGGTAGTAGTAGTTCTCCTAATGTATTATGATTGGGTAAGTATTATTGAAAAAACATATTTTACTAGACAAAATCGTTTCTAAGATTCAAATATGATGCAAATTTCAATTTCTACTAAATAATTACATTTCAGACATTATGTCCTTTACATGACATTAATAGTACTGTGTATTGTCATTTTTGGATTTAATAGCTCTAACGCAAATTGTAACAGTGAATAATAACAACATAATGATGATTGATATCATGCTCACTATTTTGAATTATAAAAATTAATTTAATTTATTTTTGTTTCCGCACAGAAATATTCAGTTTCAGATCACATGCATCCAAAACAATCTGGAGATAGTTTGCCTTTGGTATGAGAAGGAAATAACTTTTCATTTAGGGTCAAAATGTGCAGTCTTAAGTATTCATAAATTTAAATTTCAGCACATTCAAGAACTTTAATTCTAGACTGTGCAACTCTTTGGTGCTTCGCTTGTACTCGGGATAAAAAAGATTACCATTTGTTTTGAGGGCGAGGTCAAAGGTCTAGGTTAACAGTAACTTTAGTTCTATACTACATATCTTAGTGGATACCTAGCACTTGAGACAAAGAAACAAGCCTTTGATTTGTACTTACAAAGGTCAGTTGTCAAGTTCAGTTTGGTACATACAAGGGAAAATGCTGCAAAATAACTTAATTACAGAACACATAAGGCTACCAGATGTTTATAATGGATCGCTGATATAGGGAGGAAATAAGCTATAGGTGATGGGTAAATGTCACATTGTTTCAGATTAAGACAACTGTTTTGGTGGTGGGACAATTCTGTTCAGAAAAGAATACGTCCCCAGTTATTGTCAAGATAATGATTTTTATAAAGACAAAATGGGCATGTGATGTATACATGGTATTCTTGTTTAATTTGAGTTACATATATGTTTATGTTGTATCTCATTAATTAGTTATTGATATTATTAATTATTGTTTTATTTTCATTTTAAAATTTTAGGAAATTTAATTTAACACCCACCTGGACATAATGGCATTGTGGGAGTTCGTGATGCAGTGGGAAATTAGGTATGACAGAAAGTGGCACTTACCGTAGAAAGAAGAAAGTAAGTTTTGGATAAATGGAATGAAACTAAGTTGGGTGCAAATTATAGAAGCAGGTGAGATCAACAGTGAGGATGTTCAGTTTTGATCCCCTAACACCAAATGTAAACTGCAGACACTTCATTGCAAAACACAAATCTGATGTTTTCAAATGAGCTTCGCATGTTGAAACAAAATTTCACTATTTGGCCTACTTCACCTCGTTGAGTGATGTTGCTACACACTTCCAAGGCAGAGGTATTTTCCAGTATAAACATTGGGTAAATAATTGGGAGAATGATTTCTCAGACACTACAATTACTAATGTATATTTATATATAAATAGATTAAAATTATAATATTTATCTACTGGCCAATTTCTGGAGGGATTGAACCTAAGGTACTCTGGAATTTTACGGTATGTTTGAAGTCATTTGGTGATCTACTGACATTTCGAATTGTCAATACTCATTTCGTGTCATGTGTGACACTTTTATTTATATTCCAGGTTTGGTGCCTATGACATGAATCAACACTAATTTTATGAAGGTTGAAATGGCTGCACCAGTACCCTCAGATAAGGTCAAGGGCAAAGAGTACACAAATTGGCTGAAAGTGACACTGGCCTTATATTATATGAAATCAGGACTGCACATACAGAGTGAGATCAATTCTATGCATCATGCCCTTGTAGCAAAAATATATGTAGGTCAAACAGTGCCACTGCCACCATGTACCATGTGTTGTGCTAGCCGTGTGAAAAGAAATAAGTGGACAGGAACATGGGCATTCAAAAAAGATGTAGATCATATTGTGATGTCTGGTTTGATGAATTGTTGTTACTTCACAACAATCCACAATCAGAGAAAATATACTGGGATAACACCGATGTCTCTTCTTGGCCATTCAGACCATGGCAATGTGCCAAAGTTTTCATGCCAAGGGGACAGCTACCTTCCAGTACTGGCCCTGCTGACTGTGATGCCCAGGCACTGTTGACGCTACTTGGCAACTGCAAACACTTCCACCACAAACTTTCAACATCTGGACAGAGTCTTACACGCACTGTGAGTAAAATTAAGTTGCTAAATTAATTTAGGACCTCTTTCCCACATGCACTATTCACACACGCACACTTGTAAAACACTAGCGTTTGAATGAGAACTATACACCTCTTGACAGGATACATTTATCCCATATATTGAGAAATATCTGGTGAAAATCCAGTCATTTGCTTGAGTTGATGGCAGATATGAAATTACCATATGAGACTTTCCCCTTAAAGTTTGTAGAGAAGAACAAAATACACTTTTTGCTACTTCTAACTGGCAAAACTATACAAAATATGGGAGTAATTGTGTCCAGTTCAATGTTTAATTAAGAATCATACTTTGCAAATTCTTACAGCAATACTTTTGAAAAGAATAATATTTGCATATTATTAAGGTTCAAAATACTGTTACTGCGAAAGCAAATTCATTAATACTTTGTGCCTTTCTATGTACTAGATAAAAAATATTTGGTTGTATAGAGTGAATAAAGGATATATTACATTGAATGCATTATAAACTTGCAGAGACCTATATTGTGAAGTGTGCCTTTGTGATACCCTTGTTGCCTTGGCCATATTTCATCTATACTCATGAAAATTGAAATGTGGATAAATTCTATGTGATCAACAAACCATGTCAAAAGCTAGGTCAGTGTTTGTCAATGAAACATGTAAAATTCCATTATAACTTTTTCGTGACTTGTGTATTTTCATCCCATCCTTATTTCCTGAATATATTAAACCCCACTTAACCTATTTTGTATATTTGGTATGGAGATGCATCTAAATGATAAACTCGGCTATTTTGTACACTCAGTTCTGTAACAAAATATAGTTCTGTGTTTTGCAGTGGAAAATGCAACAATTTTCTCCAGCTTTGTAGTTGTATGCACTTGAGAACATTTTATGGGATAACACAATTTTGGTATCATTACTCCAAAACTAAATCACTAGGTGAAGTTGTCCCTAAATGAAAATATTGCTGCTACCACAGTGGCCATATTGAAAACCATGTCTTTACTCTCGCTAGAAGGATGGTCATATTGATGTGAGTATTTTGCTGAAAGACTTGGGATGTTTGGTTGGTCCTAAATCAATGACTATGATCTGATATAAAATATGGCCACCATTGCATGCATCTTTGAAATCTTGTTATTACTACTCCAGCTCAGCATAATCTAATACCAATATGAGGTTATGCACCAGAAGATTTCTTATGGTGTCTATTTGGTCTTAAATGAAAATACTAGTGATCTGACATCCAGTATGGCTGCCATGATTCCCTTGTTACAAATCTTATTGTTATTACACCTGAATGGGGTGGTTATATTGACGTGGGTGTCTCACCAAATGGCTTCCAGTGATATATAGGTGCTAATCTTGAAGCCACAGCTGCCAATTTCAAAATCATTTGATTGCTCAATAATATCAGAGATGGTTCAGTAGTAAGTGATTAAAAAAAAACAAAGAACAGTTTTATCTTTTATTTCTAGAAATTCTTTTACGCAAGTAGAAAATTGATCCCTTTACCTGGCTTGTGCTCTTGTATGCCTGTGTATATAAATGGGTAGATGTGTGTGTATGATTGCACACGTCTTTGTCAGAGGGGTAAATTAAGTTAGAACAGAAAAACAGAAATAATTAACATTTATTTTATCAGCATGATTTTGTTATTGACACTTTATTGGAATAAATGAAGTACTGCATAGAGAATATTTGCTTGCAACGAGAGAATAACATAAATTTCATTGAGTGATGAAAATCTCAGTATTTAAACAAGTGGCAAAGCATAACAAAATACTTACGTTTTTCACACATAAGATGAAATATCTGTTATTCACTCTGAGGCAAGCAAATGTGCTTTTTTTTGCTCAAATGTACTGACTAGAAAGACATACTGTATAATGGATTGAAGTAGCAAATTTCTTACTGCATTCTGTTCAATGTTTGCTGTTTACTGTTGATATTGTACTGTGTTTTGTGACTATTTGCACAGAAAATTATAAACAGCAACATAATTCTCCTTCCCAATCAAAAAACAATTGGAATTACATGTAATTTGGAACACCACTGGAATTCATTAGGAATAATCTATACTTTTGGACTTGTGATAAAACTTTTAGGACAATGTGGGATTTTAATGCACTATACTGCAAATCCTTTTTAAATTTTATCTTTATATTCCAAAGAAATATTTGTTAAATTTGACAAAACTTGCTGGTTTCCTCTCTTTTGTGTTACTTAGACTGATTCATTATTTATTATTTTTAATTAGTTTTAGTGCATTTTGTGACATGTAAGTTTCTAACGATCTTATTTTAATAACCTACAACCCATATTACCAGGTAATAATTTTTCAAGCTAAACATCTATATTATATTATAAAGAAAGGAAATGCCAGGTGGTTACTCGTGTAAATTTCTCATCTAGAAACAACTTTTACAGAGAACAATTTAAAGTAACATATAACATGAGTAAAGATCAAAATCATTTGTCGCTTAAGTACAGGAAGAGTACAGTCACTTAAAAAATAATCCTGTTTGTTGGGAATGGATAGGTCACTATAACTGCAAAGAAATTTAGACAGCTTGTGAAAAGGTCGTTCTTTGGATTATATGGATTACACCTAAATTGAGTCTATATGGATATAAATATTGTGAATATTTAAACGATGAAGGAGTATGGTATATATTTTGATAGTTTACATTTACTATTTAATTTATTAATGACCAAATCTTCAGCTAAACAAGGGCAGTAAGGTAAAAAAGAATATCTCTCTCATATATTGGGTCATATTTTGTTTTTATCAAGAGGTGCAAGAAGAAAAATGCGAAGGAACACATATGCATTTCTCTGTATCTCTATTCCCCACCACCAAAAATGTGGCAACAGCATTTTAGATTTATGATGCAATTTCTCTATTGCTGGTAATCTGAAATAGCATACAGTGATATTTGTAGTATTATAAACCTGGAAATGATTACTGTTTAATTCCACACTGTATTGTGAATTTCATTATATCGATAACTCGATAAATTTTCAGATCAGTTTCGTTATATATAGCTAAAAGTACATTTGTGATTTTAAAAACTTATAGTCTGGCAAATACAGCATGTCAGCATTGTGCTTTTACTAGAAGACTTTATATGGTGCCTGTGAGGTCTTGAATAAAAAGCATGCTGCTCTGACATCCAATACAAGTGCTGCTGTGGCCATCTTGAAAATCTTGTTATTGATACTCCTGACTGGAAAGTTTTAGCAACATTTGGTTTTCACTGGAAGACCAATTATGATATCTAGATGGTTCTGAATGAACAATAGTGCTGATCTGACCTGAAATATGGCCAACACAGCAGCCATTTTGAAAATCTTTTGTTCTTAACTATCCCTCCTCAATGGGAAGTAATATTAACATGGACAGTTTACTAAAAGACGCATCGTGATGTCTGTTTGGTTCTGAAAGGCATGCTGTTAATGCAACACTGAAAATGGCTACCATTGTGGTCATCTTAAAAATTGGCAATCCTCCAGCTTTTTCATATAGAATTATGGTTTTTGCAGAAATACTTCTTACAATATCTAGCTATTTATCAATAACACTAACCACGGCAGATGTCCAATATGACTGTCACAATGTACATGTTGAAAATTTTGGCACTAATATCCTGAATGGATGGTTGTGTTGGCATGGGGTTTTCACCAAAAGTATCCAAATTGTATCTTGTTTAGCCTAAATGAAAATTGTGCTGACTCATCCATTATGGTTGACATAGCAGTTAATTTAAAAGTACAAATCCTACTTCTCGAGAGTATCAGAAACATTTTAAACACTCGGTAGTAAAAAAAAATTGAAATGGTCTTAACTTGAATTCCTGTACCTTCTTTTTGGATAGTGGAGCATCAATTCTTGTGTTGTCGCCATGGAAACAACAAAAACATAAGTGATGTATAAATGAAGAGATCCAGATCATGGAGAACTAGTATATATAAAGCAGTAAATTGGTGGTATATGTCATCTCCAGATGTCTCACATCATTTTGTGCTAAGTTTGTATTTATGATTTCAGATTTCTTCTATACGAAACAAGGTCATGCATAATGGTGAGATGAAATTATCAGATACTGACAGAAACAATTTCATACAACAAATCACAGTTGTTAGAAGATCCAGTCAACCTGAAGTTAACAGAGGATTGTAAAGATGCAGTTGGCAACATATGCAAGGTATGATTATCTGATGGTTTTGCGTTGTTCTCTATTAGCTTCGATGGGGAATTGTAAGCAATGTGATCAGTACATTATCATCAGTCCTAATCCAGATGATCTAATACAGAACTGAGGAGAATTGAAATGCCAACACAGATTTTGAAGAGAATTTGGAATCTTTTGTGCACATGATCAATGTAACAAACCAAGGTCTCCTTCTTTAGAGCTTCCTGCCTCACTGTTGACAGTTCAATGAAGTTTGATGAACTTCTGATTGTAAGCTGAATGTACTCAACTGATCTATTCTCTGTCATTTTTTTTCATGGCCACAGTTGTAAGTGGATGTACGTTCACTGACTGAAGCCATACGCTTGTCAGGCGGGCGTTATATAATTTATTGATTTATATTAACATTTTACTTAATTTGTATTCAATATTTTGTATTTAAAACTAAAAGGCCAATGTCACTGTGATTTGATGGAAAAAAATGATTTCCTAAAACACTCTCCACCTGCCCACCATGTGGACTTACCAAATATTGTGGATTGCTTGCACTTGGTGTAAGAAGGAATCCTGTCAATTTTGGGATCAAACATTGAAAGGGGATGGTCAGGAAAACAGTAAAAGTGATAACTAGAAATAACTAAAGTTCTGCAAAATCGGTAATTATAAATCCTTTTGGGATAGCTTGCACGTGGCTTAAGGAAGAACCCAATCAATTTGGGCATCAAGAGATCAAAGACCAAGGTCACTGTCACTGAAAGAATCAATATGGTTTCCGCACAATAATATTAGTTCTGCACTACATATCTATATAAAGACTTTTAGTATGGCTTGCATTTGTGTTAACAAAGAACCTTCTTGAAGAATTTTAAACAGCTGCTGATCCAGGTTAGTGGCAGAAATAAACATACCATTTTCATACAGTATCCAATAATTATTGCATGTAACATATAGATTGCACTTTTCACATTCAGGTTATGCTCTTATGCCTCGTATCTTAGCAACAATTATGCTTATACCATGTATGTCAATCTCTTCATTATTTAAGGATATTACTTCAATATATTTTTCCAATAAATGATAGCATCCTGATAATGATGGTTTGGAACAAAATGCAAAAAAGGCCTGCAGAAAATATCAAACAAGAAATATACATAAACAATGACTGAATAAAAACAAATAGGACAAATCTTATCTTAAGTTTATATCACAGTGCTTTATAATCTTTAATATCAAACAACGTTTGAGTCATATCGCTACAATGTCTGCAGTGTGACAGTTTATAGGGATATCTAGCACTGGGGCGTCATGCTGCAGACATGTAGCATGATGTCACACCCAGTCACATTATCCTGACACCAGGCCGACCAGTCCTAACACTAACCTCTTAATACTGAGCACCTAATGGTGTATCTGTTAGTACCGTTTTGTAAGTCGTTGGTATGACTCTGTTGGGTTTGAACCCACGACCTCCTGCTTCCGAGGCGGATGCTCTAGCCAATAGGCCACTGGAGCGGTTGGATCTACATCTAGAATACAGCTTGTATAAAATCTCTAACAATGTAACATATATTTTCAAAATTATTACATAACGATAACTTTATCTAAATCCATTTTGTGGTTGCATATAGTCACGAAGGCGGCTAATCAGAGGATCAGTGATTCTAGAAAGTCACATGCATATTTTGTGAATTTCTTCATAACTCTTTTTTATGTTATAGGTAGACCATTTATTGGCATTGGACATTGGCTAAAATTTGGGTTAGTATTTTGGGAAATTATGACAGGCATCTGTCAGGATAAACAGGGCTGATATGGCCAAGTAAACATATGGTATGTTCCTGCATCCATTTTGCATTCATCAGTTTTCAGTTTTTCAGCTTCTTTTATTAAAACATCATCCTGACCAATATTAACATAACTCTGGGAAAAACCATTCTGGTGTTAAAGTTTGTAAAAATGTAATAAACCTGCCATCAAATATGGTCACCATTATTACAAGATCTAGAAAGTACCTTTTTTTTCTTAAACAATGCAGGACAAAAGCTTGAAGAGTTTTCAGAATTCTGCAAATGATAATAATCATTATACAGATAGGGCCACTAAAAATAGAGAAACCTTTAAAGAACTTCTCAAATTCCGCTTCACAGAATATGACCTGGTTGGACAGAAAGTATACTGGCACAATCTGCTTTAAAGTTTGTAAAAATCAGATTTGATCATCATTGCTAAAGATCAAAAAGCCTTTACATGACTTCTTAAAAACTATTGGACAGTCCGGATTTAACACAATTCATTCTGGAAAGGCCTTATAAGTTTGTCAAAATGATGCTGACCCACCATCAAATATTACCATTGACTTTTCAAAAAAAGGGGAGACCAAATTTTGTTAGAAAGCATCCTGGCAAGAAGGCTGTAAACTTTGTAGTTGCCATCAGATATGGCTCACACTAATAAAGATAGTAACTTGTTTAAACAGTATCTTCTCAAAAAGCACTGAAAATATTGTCAAGAAGAACTTTCAGATTTGTATAAATGATACTGATTTTCCATTAAGTATTTCAATCCTCTCTGTTATTTAATTTGACACAACACTTAACAGAAATTGATCAACTTTGTCAAAAGTCATGTTGACATAGAAGTCTCTCCATATATGGTAAATTATGCTTACGTGGCATCAAATAAGGACGAAGAAACAAAATGTGGAGACACCTTGAAGCAATTGTTTTCATAACATAATGCGGTGAACAACAGAAGAAATTGCTGCAGAATGCATCAAACTGAGTCTGAGTTCTTGGCCAACTGCTCTTCTTGTGTATATGCAAATATACATTGTATGTATGTTCCTGGCATGATTAGATTTTGAGGAAACTAAAGCGATTTCCTATTGGTCTAAAGTAACTTTGAATTCAGACTTTTATGGGTGAAAACCAGGTTCATGTACAAAAATCATTTGACAAGAAATCTAACTGTGACGGGTGTAATTGTATTCATAAGTAGATGAATATGTTCTATTTTCATGTGGCTATTGTATTTATTCCACTTTGTTCAATCCTTCTTGAATGATTTGTCTTTAAAATCATTGCTATTGTGGGCATATATACATGTATCTTATCAATACATCTCAGGTTTTGGAAGGTGGCTTGAAAGTCAGTTATATGACTAATACAGTAAATCGTTTGAGTCATGACAAATGTTTAAGAGATTGATGCTGAAATTCTCAAATGTTTGCATCATAATAGACAGTTAAGGAAAATAAACATCCCCTTCTCAGGAATGGATATGATCAGAGTTGACGTAAGACCAAAAGCAGAGTGATATAGTGCATTTCTGCAGAATGGAAGCCATGGTAAATTGGTTGCATTTCAGACTCGTTATCTAAGGGTTGTGAGTTTTATACCTGCCCAGGTCAGATCATGTTGATGCTTTAATGTATTCTTGGGAAAGGCACTTAGCTCCAATATCCTTGGCCTCACAAGCCATTAATATGCTGCTACCTCCCTGAAAATTGCAAACAATTTTATGCAAAGTACTAAGTTTGTTGTCATCTCCAGTACTTCTACAAACTCTCTTATTCATCCTTCCTCTTCTGAACTCCTGTGACTGGTTCTCTTTTCTTCACCTAAAATGACATGAAATGATTTTATTGTCATCAGATGATTGCATAGCACACACGTCCTTTTGTAGTCAATGTAAGGTTAGTTTCACACAATGACTATTTACTGAGGAGGATATAATTTGCAATCTATGTATTGGCAGGTGCTACACAATAAGTTTTTACTGCGGAGGGTATACTTCACAAACCGTGTAAAGGCTGGTGTCACACAATGATTGTTTACTGTGGAAGGTATATTTTGGTGATGGTTTATAGTGTTATAATTAACTTTGCAAAGACTGCATTAAACTTCATTTGTTGAGATGTGTCTTTACAGATTGACAATGATTCAGTGGATGTCTTTTTCAATGTGGGCCTCGAGATAACTGCCATGAGGGAAGCAGTAAATGAACTCAGACGGGAACTTGGAAATCAAGAGAAAGGAACGGCAGAGGCTATTCACAAAACTGACAGACTAAAAGAAGAATTTGAGTAACTTAGGGAACAAGTGACAAAAAGATTTGTAGATGTCGAAAAGGAGCTGGTTTTACATGAGACTAGGATGGACACCATTGAAAGAGATGTTGAGTCAGTAAAGGAGAAAACAGATACTGTACTACAGCATCAGGAGAAACTCCAATTGATGCATACAACTGTGGCCTCAGAGCAAGCAAAAAGATTTGAGGATGTTGAGACTAGGATGGACACCACTAAAAGAGATGTCCAGTCAGTATTGGATGAGACAGGGTCTGAACTACAGGAGCAGGAGAAGAAATGCAAAGAAATGAATACAACTGTTATCCAGCTGACAGAGACTTTGTATGAAAGAGTAGCTTCACAAGATGTCAGAATTCTTGCAGTGGAGGACAATGTATCAAAGCTGCATTTTGAACAAAGGACAAAGAAGAATAAATCTTGTAGGAAAGGTAAAGCAGTGTTGTAGAAGCCACACGTTACATCTGTAGTGAAATATAAAATGGGGACTAATGTTTCTCCTTTATTCTGATTTAAGATTAGGATAATGTATATTAAGCATCATGTAAAGGGTAGATGGAGTTTATGATCATGTTTACGTTTTTGGAGCTGGTCTAAATCAGAAGAAAAAAAAAATATAACAGTATACCAGTATGAATAAATTCATATGAACATTGACTTTAAAATATCACATTTTTGCATTTTTTTAGGGCTTGAAATCATTCACACAAAGCTGTGATTATATGCCCATCAATTTTACTTACGTAAGCAACAGTTTTACATGCTGTAACTGCTTCAAGTGGTATGGTCTAATTTAGCCCTGTGTAAATATTGTTGGAGAGTTACATTTTCATATTTTCTCAAATAAAATCATTTGACAAAAGATGTTGATAATAGTGTACAAACAATCATTATTTATACAATAAGTTTGCATATTTAGTTAAAACAGTATGTAACGAGCATAACCGTCTGTTGATTAAAAACTGTGATTAATTTATATTTTAATACAACACTGAATGGATTTCACTTACAGTGATTTTTTTTACATGTCTTAATTAACATCTTGATTCTATTTTGGTTGTTTAAATTGTACTGATTTTTATGTCTCCCAAATGCTTTCAGTTTTGACATCTTTATGCCTTTTCATTTCTCCTAAAAACCATCAAACAAAGACATTTTAAATTTAACAGGCATATGTATATGTATTTAGATGTAGACAAAATGATTAGATTTGCAAGCAGTTGTAGACATATTCAAATTTGTATATATTATTAACTTTTTAACTTGAAATATTTGTCACAGTTAAGCATAAACAATATGAGGAGACCAATTACAATTTTAGGTCAGTATGGCAAAATATCCAAAGTTTATAAGTTTTTAAATATTTTGGGATTGGACTTTTGTGATGCAGGTTAGGCATTTTTGTTTTCAGCATGGTGCGTTATTGTTTAGCTTATTATTAGACCCTCTCACTTTCATTTTCTGCACGAAACATAATTATTATTGCCTTTCAACCATACGTATCATGCAGCACAATATTGAGATGTTCAGCATGTTGCATTAATGTTTGGCAGAATCATAGCCCCTCATTGCTAGATACCCTTTTCTACACAATAACTGTCTCAATAAGTAGTAAGTTTAAATAAATTGTATATGCAGCCTGATTTCCAGGAAACATTGGCCAAGTTTGATTGTCATCATTCTGCATCATCATGGAATTACAGGCCTTAATTGTCAGTCCCAAACACTTTCATTTATGCACAATTAATTGATTTCAATCATGTTTTGTTATGGGCATCGTGATATTGATAATTTTCACTCGTGGTGTAGCTGGTGTCTCTGGTATTCTTAACACAGTTAAACACCTCTTTCTTGTTTTGTTTCTTCTTTCTTTCTCCCAGTCAGAAAAATCAAGGAAATTGTAGAGAGTCTGTCTGCCAGGATCAGTGACCCCAATAATTCCGAATTATTTTTTACTTCAGAGAGTTGACTTTCGCATTTCTTTGCATTGACAGTATAAGACCTATTTCAAAGCTGCCTTCATTGATCTCTTGGCATTAGACTAGAACTATGCTGCAGTCAGCCTGACATTGTCTGCTTCTCTGTGGTGGATAAAGACATTCTGCACATCACTGAGATGCTCATTCACAATATAATGGACATGTCTTCATTGTTGGATTTTTAATCTCTAGTGTTTTTTCAGGTTTGCAGACAAGGCCTGCAGTGTACATCCTGCCCTGAATGTGCAAACATCCCATCAGATCGCCCTTGCTGTTAAGTGGCAAGATAGAGGAACTTTATAATGGAGGCAGGAGAACTTTCTGTTCTTCTCTCCATACATCATTTCCAATTCACCATCAATGATATGATGACTGGAGACAATATGATCGTTTGCTACACAACCCAAAAATCAGCCACTTTCCCAATTCTTTTCATGAAGACAGTGTTCCAATCAGTTTCAGAGGCAGTCACATCAAGGGGATAGGAAATAAATTCTCTGTCATGCCTCAGCTCTCTCGCTGTTGATTCTACCCCCCCCCCCGACTGCCCACAGACTACTATCCCACAGATACTCAACTCTTGTTTTTTTCAAATAGCATTGGATCAATCTCCTTCCTCCAAGTGAATGGACTATCCAAACAGAGGTGCTTCAATTCTCATTTTGCCAACCCACTCCCCTTTTGTCCCTTCAATTCCTGATGTAATTAATGTCAGAAGCGGTAAAGAACATTCTTTCGCAACAAAAGATCCAGACACTGTTAGAGAAGCAGGCAGTGGAGATTATTTAGAATCCACAATCTCCCCAGTTTTCCTCCAAGCTTTATTCTGGTAATCATGGCCAATGGCACTCAAGATGGAGCTGGCAAGATTAGTCCACCTTTCCGTCCATCTAAATGAATTTGCCAGTTGTCATGATCTGACAGACAGATATTCTCATTTTCCTGTCCATCCATCTTTAATGAAATTACTGATGTTTACATACCAAGAAGATTGTTATCAGTTTTACACTCTGTCCTTGCTTGAAGTTAAGTCCAGGGGCCATTATAAAACTACTCAACTGTATTGTATCCATGTTATCATACGACTTTATCTTATTCAGCGGCAGCATATCTGGATGACATCCTCCAGAAATATTTGGTCAGATGATTTCTAGTTAGAGGAAAAATTGATCCAATATCCCTTTTACACCATCTTTTCCCATTTACTTTTTGTCCTTCCCATCAGTTCAACCATCTGGTTATGGATTTTTTCACCCACCTCAACCTGGTATGTCTTCCGCACCTCTAGGTGGTCTGAATCATCATCCTTGTAGAATTTACTTCCAACATGAAATGGATCGCATTCAGGGAGTTTCTACCACTCTTCGGATTGTTGTATGTAGGGCTGATCTTATCCTGATGGGACGCATCTACTTAACTCAAGGACACCCCTCTTCCATGATGTTAGATTACAAGATCAGCTTAATAAGCAAGAAAGTATTATTCCTGGACCTGTGCCACAACTAAGGCTTGCTCTCACACAGAAATATGTTTTGAAAAGCTGCACCTGAATGTACCGTGAGTACAGACACAAGTACCACTGATACCGGACTTCAATTATATTAGGTAATAATGATGATGGTGGCAATAAGGCTGATAATGGTGACTATTTTTCTTATGTCCATAGCTTAGACTTACTTGTACTCTAGTTCCATTCCTGTCCAACCACACTATGCTTTTTGCACCTTACAACTCTCATATATATTCAGTACCTCTTTATTCAAGCTGGTTTGGGTCAAAGTAGCTGCTATATTGTATTTCAACCTGCACCACTTCTATAACATTTGATTATCAATAAAATCTCAGTAATGTTTTGTAATGTCAAAAGCTAACCCCTCATCTGGGAAAATAGGACTTTACAAGTTATGTTTTAAAACTAAAATCAGAAAAAAGCAAACTAGCATTATTGATTCTATGTCCCCATAGTATTATAAAATTATTATGACAAAAGCTTTTCAAAAAAGGAAGAAAAATAAAGCAATGTATAACCATTATTTTATACAGATTATTTGAGGTAATTATCGAATTGCGACTCCAATTTTAAAGCCTCTATTAAGATATTTGATTACATTTTGATTCAAAAGCATGTGACTGGATTGTTGGATGAAATGTTTATAATTAATAAATGAACAAGTTCCTGAAGGAGTACATGAATGATTGTTTAGTGCTTAGTGATACATAAACACATGAGACATTATATCGTGTAGAGACTATTGGAGTAAAATGTCATGACCAGAGATATACCATGTTGGCTGATCCACCCATCCTTTTGCAGGATTTGGACCTGCACCACCTGCATCATCTTTTAGCTGAGTTATGACCCCTGGTGGTCATACCCTCCTACTTTCATTTCGGCACTGTAATTTAATTATTGATGCATTTCAATGATATCTAGCATGGATCACAATACTGAGATATTCAGTTCAGTTCTCAGCATACCAAATCATTGTTTAGTAGAGATATAGCCCCTCATAACCATATACCTTTTTATATAAAATACCTCCCTCAGAAATTATTAGTGGATTCTAGACATATTTTGTGCGCAGCTTGAATTCATTGAAACCTTGGCTGCGTTTGTTCATTGTCCACCCACTTTCATTTCTACACAATAACATGGTTATAACTGGATTTTAGACAGGTTTTATGGGCATCTTGATATTGACAGCTGAGTTTGTCCCCTGATTTACAGATTCACACTCTTTAATTTCTACACAACACCTTCATGATTATTGGAATTTAGCCACATTTGTTAGATATCTTGATATTGAAATGACCTGTGCTGAGTTGGAATATCAGCTTTCTGCATCAATGTTTTGTTAAACCCCCTCCTCAACCTTCATTTCTTCAGATTTTATTTGGATTTTAACCATATTTAGCATGCAGCTTGGAATGGATTAGACATTGGCTAAATTAATTTATGTTATGCTATTTAGCAGAGTTACAGCCCCTGACCCACCCGCTTGGTTTCTACACAATTACACCTATTTTGGCCTTTAAAAAAGTAGACAGTTTGATTTTAGTGTGACCTTGGCTGAGTTTGATTGCCAGTATTACTTAGGTATGTATACATGTTAAGTTTGAGTTAAAGCCTTGAATGTCAGAGAAATTTATTTTCTTTTCTGCACAATAACAGCATTTTATGTAGGTAAAACTTTGGCTTTGACTGATTTTTCAGCATTTTATACAAATGATCATTTAGCTAAGTTGTATCCTAGATTGTTGTATGCCCTCACTTTTGTTTCCACACAATAATTGCTAAATGTTTGTGGTAAAACAAGTTAAAATCTGAACGAAATTTCATCTATTGATAATGATGGAAAAAAACTTAGAAAAATATGGGTTTCTGACCTTAAACATATCTTACTGTCAATTCAGGTATCAAATTTTAATTGCAGACATTTTATCATCAGGAACCACTACAAAGGAAAGACCAGAGACTGATGGCTTGAGACAACTTAAAAGTAAGTATACATGCACACATTGATCATTTTGCCTCACTGACTTCAAGGCATTGGAGCTTAATAAATAATTTCACTTTTTTATCAATGTTCATATGTGGACATAACAGTGTATTTAAGAAGTATGATACCCAGTCCACCATGATCTCTAGTTCATTATTAAAGGTTACGATTTAAATATTTAAGGTCGCAAATTAAATTTTCTCCTCAGGTTGAAGAGCAGAAAGAGAATATGCAATTATCAAGCATTTGTTATGAACTGTTTGTCATCACTACCTGTGAACATATTGGACGAAAGTCATGCAACTTACATGAAGCACACATTTTATCCTGAGGTCCGGTTGGCTCTACATGAAAAATGTGCCCTTTAAATGCCCCAGTATGTGCATCTACAAAATCTCTGTGATTCTATTTCTGCTCAGTATTGAGTTGTCATTCAAACATTTTTTATGATAATTGGTTACCAAGAGCCTGCATTGAACACGAGGACAGCCTCTATTTTCTCTATATCAGTTATCCTGAAAATAGTATCATTATTATTTCTAAATGGCAACATCTACAAGCACTTTGGATAAGTCACTGGCCTAAACAAAAATGGTGCTAACAAACAAAAAAATGGCTGTGATAGTGGCCATTATAAAAACAATCATGTGCATTCTGAACAGATTGTTGTATTTAGGGGGGTGTAAAACATATTTATATGAAGTAGATCAGAGATGAAAATGATGCTGATATGACCTCCAAGAAGACATGCACTGTGACCACCTTGAAAACCTAATTTTTGCTTTGCCTCCTGAATGGATCATCGTACTGGCATGGGATTTTCTCTGTAGCTCTTCGTAAGATGTGTAATTTGTTGCTAGATTGACCTTCAGCATGGCTGCTGTAGTGACTTTCTTTAAACTTAGTTATTTTTTTTTTTCTGAATGGCTTGTATATTTACTTTTTTATAATGAACACTTGTAACCATGATGTAAGTAGTGCAGATCTGACTTCCATTATTCTGACCATCTTGATAGTCTTGTTATTCCTACCTATTCCAAACTATTTGTCATTTATTATAGAATGTTGACTGAAGCAATTATTGCAACATGAAGCTGGTTTAAATGTAATAATCTCTGACATAAAACAATAATGTAAATCTTGTTACCTCTGCTCTTCCAGAAACATCCGTGATATAGTTGGGATTTTGAAAAAAAAAAAAAAATCCACTGTTTCTGCACCAAATAGATAACTTATGACTTCAAAATGAAATATGATAATGGTTGTCATTATTTACAAAGTACATAAGGAGTGCTTTCAAAAATTAGAGGAGGCTTATGCACAAAATATAACATGCTTTTTAATTGGTTGAAGAATTCAGAATAGTCTAATAGGTGTAATAACTGCTGTCTTTAACTCATTTGGATAATATCCATTAATCTACTAATAATCAACTGAAGCATCTATTTCACGTCACAATACATAGTCTTTGTGAAAATGGCGCTAAAAGCTCCAAAGCCTCCAGCCATTTCCAGTTTTTGGTTCATTCTGTCTTGCATTACTGCTGAAGAGATAATATTGACTTGAGATTTGTTTCTAAAATACTTCTGAATTTCTGTATTTGAATCTAATTGAAAATCATGCTGATCTAAAAGGGCTGCTACAGTAGTCGTCTATCTGGAAAAAAATCTTGTCATAACTGAAAGATGTGTTGTTTTCATTGAAAAACTTTTTTCTGACAGGTAGAAAGTATCAATAACTCGCAATATCATAACATATTTAAATAAACTTGATACATGTATCTTTTCATATATATATATATATATATATATATATATATATATATATATATATATATATATATATATATATATATACACCGATAGAAATGGATTTAGACCAAACTTTGTGTAAAGTTGCATTTCAACAAATCAGTTGATTCTCAGCACTCAAGGTCCTAGATGTATTGTGTTTATAATAACACAAGCAGTATGAAAGGACTCTAATAAGACCTGACTAGTGTATTTGTCTGCAAAATTCATTACGTAAATACCAGGTATGTGGTCATAAGATAATATAAAGTATGTTGGATTTTCTTAAAGGCCAATATTCGAAATTAGAAAGGGGTAGGTACTCAACTGAATCAAACAAGGCAGTGATAGTTCAGTAAATTAAGTGATGGTAGTTCATTATGTCTCCCTGTACAGATCAATTAACTGATAATAGGTGAGGAAATCTCCATCTACGGCCTAATAATAGCGATAAATGTCCATGTTGCATCTCTTTACAGCTAATTAATAGTGATGGTAAATTAATTATCCTCTCTCATCAACAAATGTACAGTGACACTGGTCGAATAAACCTTCCATACAGCGAGTTAATAGTTATGTTAGACCAATAACCTTCCATCTGCAGCCAGTTAACTGATGATAAGCCCAATAAGCCTCTCTGTATAGGCAATTAACAGTTGTAAGAAGTCAACCAAGTGTTGAGTTTTGCCATTCATTAATTGGGTCAGATTGTGTCTGCCCAAATAACCATTTCGGTCATGTAAGTTTGCAAATTTTGTAGAAAGCTCAATCCCATATTGCTTTACTAGTACTTTCTTGTGTGCAGGAAGTCTTGATTTCATTCTGTCCATCAGCCTTTCTAACCTGGGAGCTTGCTGCATAGATAGGAACCAAAAATATCCAAAATAGACAAATTAAACAGGGTTATCATATTTGTCTGCATGTAATGTTATGTATGAATGCTTGTATAGAGTTTAATAACATTTCATCCTGGCAATATAATTAAGTGTCAGTAAAATGCATAGTTAAAAAAATATAAAGGATTTGAAAATTTAAGGAAGAGTATTCCTTTAAAATAAATGTATTATAAAATAAATAAGACCAACACGTAACACGTGTAACCGGTTTCACTTTATTGCTTCTTCAGGCTGAATTCAATATCATTGTTTATTTCATTACATACATTCTGTTTTTATGCGATCAATGATATAAACAACATGACATAAACAAGATGAAATCATACCTTAAAATTGCTCTCATACATTTTTGCTTTAATATTAAATACATATTTGTCATGAAAAAAGACATAAATAGTATGGATAAAATGCATTTAGATACATAAAAATACATAAAACTGGTTCATAAAGATACAGATAACTCTAATGAGAACTAAAGTATAACTTTACGAATAAATAGGGATAAACAGTTTCATTACTTTTTTATTGTTACGTATAATACATTTATTTATGATATATTTTGAATTGATAAGATAATGAAGATTGTACATAATCTTTTAGATTTCAAAGTTTTCAGCTTTTTTCAAATATATCTGTCAGTATTCAATTATTAAATGCAAAATATTATTTTTAATAATTTAATTTAAAGAGTGAAATTTAAATAATGTCCTCTGTTTCAGTTATTTAACAGGAATTCAATATTGTTCTTATTTACAGGATAAACCTAAAGTATGAAAGGTGATCAAAATATCATATGAATATGTTTAATAACATGTTTAATAGATAATTAATGTATAATGAATTTTGTATTATAACATAATTATTTTTTTTGTAAAATACTTCTTTATTTATATTAGTGTCAATATTATGCAAATAAAATTTGAAATTTTATAATTTGGGTTCCAATGGCGAACATGTAATTGTCATTATAAACAAGAACACATTAATGCAAGAAAATGCGAATTATTTAATAGAAATATTTTTACATTCTTATGGAATCCCCAATATGAACCCTTTGCTAGGACGATTTGCTGCAATTCATTTATGAGGGTAATATTAACTGTTGGGCATAATGTATTCAAACAGTCTGTGAAATAATAATGGTCTTTTAATGTATGACTTAAGATCATAAAAAGATCTAGAAATCTTAACCAAACATCTGATTTTAAAAGGCATTTATTTAGAATGTCATTTTCTAATTTCACCATGAATAGTGATACAAAAGAAGGTGAATTAGAAGTACCCATTGCTGTGCCTACTAACCAAATTGAAAAAGTTATTTTAAAGCACAAGGTATATTAATCACATACATTGTTTCACAATAGTGTATGTGTATTTTCATTTAACAGTATATCAAGATAGTATTTACACGCTTCGATATCATTGTTGTGGGGTATATTCGTGTAGAGTGCAATGACATCAGGTGTAACTAGGAATGATCTATCAGTTAACGTTAGCAAAGATTTCAGTTTGTTTTTTTACATAGTAAGGTAGCAATTTCATTACCGGTTGTAACATATGATCAATATATTTAGATATATTATTAGTATATGAGTTACATGAGGAAATTATAGGTCTACATGGGTACCCTAAAGTTAGTGATTCATCAATTGTTTTAGTTAGAATATAAATTTAAGTTATGTGTATTATACTTGAAAAGATGTCTAATTCATCATATATGAAGCAGTTGTGTATAGAAATTTACTTAATACATTTACTTGTTTTCTTAATGTCTGCAGATAGTTTATAGGAAAGTTTTGCATAGAATACTTTGTCTTTCTACCTCTTCTACCTCTTTAATATAAGCTTCTGTATCTATGTTCTAAACTTATCAGCTTTTTTAATGATAATGCTTTCATCTTGTGCTAAGGTGGGTGAAAAATTTCGTTCTTCTTTAGATGTTTGTAAAATGTTTTCTTTTAGGACTGCTATTCAAAATTTCTTGTTTAACTGATTCGGTGTAAAAATGAAGGCAAATATCACCAATGCTAGAAGTTGTAAATGAAGACTTTTTTATTTAAAAAGTTTTTTTGTACATAACGATTACTTTAATTTTGTGAATATGTTATATGTTCATGTTTGCGAATAAAATTTGTTCAATTTTAATCTTCTTTTTGAATAATGCTTCTGCTAGTTTAATGTTATTGTGCTCTTTAGTGTTTTGACAATATGATAAACCTTTACCTAAAAGAACTAATCACTGTCAGTTAGAATTTGATTAGATAGATTGAATACCATCTCCTTTCCTCTTTTGATTTTTTTCTTTTTCGTTTCTTCTGTTTTCTTCATTTGCTGTTGTTTTGTATCCTAACAAATTGTCTGTTCATTCATTGGCTTTTGATGTCTGTATTAGACCCTCCAGGGTTTTCATTAGGTTTTGTAATAGTGTTATCAGAGTTCGGCAGGGTTCTTGTGCACCTTATTTGCCCCATTTTTTACGGCTTCTTCTTAATTTGCTTTCTTTGTGCCTGGTGCTATTATGCTTCTTGAATGATTATCCATGGAAATGTTTTCTTTGGGTTTATTTTTGTCTGTAAGAATTGGCTGCTTGTTTCTTATTGACTCTGGAGATGTATATTCATTTTGACGTTGATTTTTCTTTTTCATTTCTTTTGAGATTCTTGTTTCACATATGTCTATTTCTGAGATTCATGAATTTACTGTTGCCAACTGATTCCTTGGGTTGTTGAACAGTTCCGTCTGGTTTAGCCATAGTAATTTTTTATGGTGAGGATATTCCTTGTATCGAAGAATTGTCTTTTCCTCTCTGTAGTTTCTGTAACTTTCTAATTTGTATTGACAGTATTTTTTTTTTTAAATTCCATTTTTGCAAATAGTTCCTCATCAAAATTGCAGATATCTTCATTTACTAATGTTTTCAGTTCATCTCTACGCTGTACCAGTTCTTGGCATATCACAATAACTCTCGCTTTTGGATTTTTTAAACAGTTGTGATAGATTAGTAGAGCAACATCAATGGAGAGCTACATATTCACAATCATCATGTTAACTTGTAAGCACAAAACTATGGACGGCTTTGGTGGCCTAATTGGCTAGAGCATCTGCCGCGGATGCGAGATGTCATGTGTTCGATCCCTGGCAGAGTCATAAATGTTATGCTCTTAAAATAAGTAACAGAAAAGAGCAAAGACAACAAGCTTTGTAAAATTTAACAAATAGTTATAAGAAGAAAAAACTTACGGTACTGTAAATTAGATCCAAATTGTAATTCAAGAATTAAAAAAACACAAGTCTTATCAATGAAAATTTCTAAATGAATCACAGTTCAAATCCCAATGAAAATCCAAAATAGATGATGATGATGTATGCAGTAGTCAGCTTTGTACTGATGTGTCAACAGTCTCTTGTTGAATAACATAAACTATTATCCCAGTTTTTGACTTCCGTGTAAATTTTAATAAAGTAAAAATTCAGCCCCAAACTGGACACAACATAAACGAACTTGACATCTCAAGTGTGAAGGCACAACTGAGAGAATTATTATCATAACATCAGTTTATAAGGCTAACAAAAATGCAAATCAGATTCCTAGATCATGCATCTGGAGAAAATAGAAGTTTGTTTACGAATTAACATGTGCCTCACGTCACGTAGTCCAGGTATGGCCTTGGCTCAACTAAATGATTCTTACTCTAAGAAAGAATATTTTAAAGATTTAAAAAGTTGTTTACCAAAAACTGTCACAGATTTTAAGGTCAGCAACTAGGTATAATCTTTTTATTATTAGGTATTTACATCAATGAAATAAATTTTAAAAAATCAATCAAGTCAAACAGAACTGAACTTAATTCTGAACAAATCGTCCAGTAAACAATATTACATTACAATACAATGTAATAGAATAAAAAATATTTTAATCCTAACAGACAAACAATTAATTTAAATATACATAACATAATAGCTACTAAAAGAAATGGCACTATCAGCAGCCAGCTGTGACTAATGGTGGATTTTAATCAAATCATAAATAATATAAAACCACATCAGTATTTTATTCAGCTATATATTTAAGATTGTGCAACCATGAGTTCAGGTCAGACTGTGAGTAATGATTCAAGTCATTTGAAAACAAATATTGGTTTTTAAACACAATGAACCACT
Organism: Sinohyriopsis cumingii; assembly: GCA_028554795.2. Taxonomy (NCBI): domain Eukaryota; kingdom Metazoa; phylum Mollusca; class Bivalvia; order Unionida; family Unionidae; genus Sinohyriopsis; species Sinohyriopsis cumingii. Next base: position 56,346,973 of record CM068840.1, read on the forward strand.
CAAAATAACAACTGATTTTGATTTTGTATTGGTATCAAACATCTTGAATAAGTACGAGTATGAGCTCACAATGACTGTGATGTCAAGGTCAAATGTAACAGCTGACATTCTTTTTGCATGAGATATATTATGAACACAGGAATTCAGAAGAAATAAAAAGAATGAATCTAAACCAAACATGATCTACATTTCAACATGATTACCACACCTGATTCAGGGTGAAATTTATAAAGTGAAGGTTTGGTGTTGCCAAAAATTTAAAATGATTATCAAGCTCAGAACCGGACCAGTGTAAATGCAAATGTGATTTTGTGACCCCTGAAATGAATATAAGTATTGGTTTTCTTTGAAGTTAAGTTGAAAGTCGAGTGACTTATGGTTTTAAATGATAATGAGAAGGGAACATGATAATTTAAAGAATTGTATGACTGAACAATAACAGAACTTGGCATGCTGGCTCACCCTATCAGACATTACCTTCTCATGACAGGGAATAAAATTAAAGCCAATGTCACATTTCACATTTATGTTTCCATATGTGTAGCATAGCAGCTTGTTTAGAAGTCCAGAATTTTGAAAGATGTATCTCTATGAACACTGCACATAACTTACTTCCATAATGTCATGCAAGATTGTATGCGTCTGTCTTACAGTACAATGAGGGTCTAGTACATAGGATTCTGTATCTCTTTATGGATTTCTCATACAAATGTCCACGATATTTGCTGTAATAGAATACGAACCTGCATGACCTTCAGTCTTTCTTGATGGATTTCTCATAACAGCGTCCACAATGTATTTCCTGTGATAAAATGAGGGCCCATTCGCCCTTTGGTCTGTCTTTATGGACTTCTCATTACAATGTCTATCAACCACTGTGTAATTAATAGCATTTATAACTTCTGTTATGTTATTAAGTTAAAACATGAAGATGAAATGCCGTGTTCTAACTATCAATAACTTTAATACATACAAGTGACTACTGTGAGGTCTTAACAAAGAGTTATATCAGAGGGGCACACACATGTAGATAGCACCAATGGAACTAGGATTCTGATTGGTCAGTTACACATGTATAATGTTACATATATCTTCTTATAAAGAAAACGTTTTCATAAGCTTTTAATAAACTGTCTAAACTAATCATGATCCATTATAACTAATATATCAAAATCAAGCGTATTTGATAGCAATGATTGCAATGATTGAATGAATAAATCTCTGAGACAGACTGAGAATGCATTGTAAATGTTGCTTGTTTAATTGCTATTTAATGTACACTCTTGGTCCCTATCTTGATTTACCATCTGTGCTTAACAACATAACCATTCAGTTGTGCTATATTAATGACTATTTTACTAGTTGACTGTTAGGGCTTAACAACAGAACCATAAATTGTACCACACAAATGACTGTTCTGATTTAGCTGATTCTAACTGATCTGTGAGTATAGGATTTTACAACTATTTGATATCCAGGATATGTCCAGGTTTTGTTTTACTAGCCTTCCAGAGCATGTATGCTATTTGCCTTGCTGGATTGTTACATCAGACTCATGCATACTCTGGCTGAAACATTGAGATTCCATTGATGCTGAAATTGATTTACTGGCATTTGCAGGAAATGGTACAGCAGTAAAGTGTGGCTTGATGGAAGGACTCATATTGCAGGAGGGGTGTTTCATTAGTTTTCATGAGCTGACGTCCATTGCAATAGAGCTGCAACAAGCCCATATTTTGAAGCATCAACTTGCAATGTCATTGGTTTCATAGGGTCAAAATATGAGCCAGAACAGGTCCTGGGCTTACACTAATTATGTCTTTAACCTTTCAAAATGTATCTATTTGTGGAGAGTCCCATGGAAACTCTATGTCTTTCGCTAACAATTGTTTTAACAGACTGGTAACCTCTGCCAACTTTGGGGCAAATTTGGACCAGGAGTTAACCATGCCAAGAATGGTTTCTAACTCAGTCCTGTTTTGAAGGGATTCCATTTCTCTGACCGCTGCTACTTTGGCAGGGTCGAGTTTGAGACCTTCTGCTGAAATAGTATGAACTACATACTTAATGTTTGTGATGCATACTTCTACTTTTTCCTCATTTAACTGGATTTTTTTTCGGGGGAATGTTGAGAACATTCTCAAATTTGCAACGTATTCATCGCGTGTGCGTCTGAAAACTAGTATATATAAATCATCACAAATAGAAATGTTACCACTTAAACCTTCGAAAATCTCATCAATCTGCCTTTAGAATTCATCTAAGATGAATTCAAACCGAATGGTAGACGCATTGAAATGGTAACAGACATTAGGGGTGTTGAAAGTTGTGAGGTATAAAGAGTCACGTGACAGTTCTATTGCCCAATGTCTTGAAGGTGCATAAAATCTGGTGAAGTATTTTGCACCTGATAATTGGGTAGGATATCATCTGATGTTTACCTAGGGTATTGGGGACGCAAAATGGCTCTATTATCATTTTGTGGGCGAGACATACCCTTAGTAAATTTACCTGATTGCTTTTCTACGACAACCATAGAATGTACCCATTCTGTAGGTCATGTAGCCGGGCCAATGATATTTTCATTTTCCATGCGATCAGTTTCAGTTTTGAGTTTGTCTTGGTGTGCGACAGGTATTCACTGCAGAGAGTGCACTACAGGTGTAACCTTGGGGTCGATGTGACAATGGTACATTCCCATGATGAAAGACCTAATTGGGATCCAAAAGCATATTCCTTGAGAACAACTGCCTTAGTGAGGGGTGTACTCTTTTTACAATGTACATTTGACATCTGTGTCTGAACAGAGTATGTGAATTAAATTGACTAAGCCTAACTCCTTATAAGATTGTAAAACAAGTATAGGTGATGCTTTCATTTTAACATTGTAAAACTCGAGTTCATGTGTATGCTTAGTGTATTTACATATGAGATTGACTGTACCCATTGTATTCAATACTTTGCCATCATATGCAGATAATGTGTTTAATGTAGGATGAAGGGGATGCTTAATACCTATATTTTTTAATATATGCTAGGGACGTACAATGTTAACTTGGGAGCCAGTTTCCTCTTCAGGTTTGGAAGAAGCCTGTTGCAGGGTACCAGCATGGGTCTAGAATTATGGAAAATGTATTAAATTTGAAAATTGCTTTTCCGCGTCTTTAAAATGTCTGGAAAAACTGACAACTGACTAAAAAGTCTTGAAAAATGTCTTATATGTTCATTATTATGGAAACTGGTAAGGTGACTGCTGGTTTGCATTTGAATGTATGTGTCGACAGAAGCCATTGCTCCCATATTGAACAAATCCCTTGCTTTATATTCATTTATGTTCACAAGCTGCTAATTCCAACTCATTCCTTGTTCCACAATTATTTGATGTTGCCACATCATAAAATAAAGGCACTTGTTTTGGTCCACCATATATGTCCTTGTGCAGTTACTTCAATAACACACGTCTTATCCTTCAAAACAAGCTTTCATTTTAGAAATGAAAGTAATGGAAGCTGATTGATTGTTTCATTTTCTAAAGTGAATGGAACACATTTATTCTCCCATGGAAGATTCCTTTATGCAGGAAAAAGTAATTTTGTGCTTATGATGGCTACCAACAACAGAATAAAACACAAATTAAACTTTAGAGACTAGATATATTTCCATTAAGTTAATTTAAGCCGGGACATCTTGCAAAAATGTCTGTGAAAATGTAAAAATTACTTTGATCACATGTTTTGATTTCATGGCATCATCCCCTTGGTATCCTCAGCAAGTTGATAAATGTCACAGGCATACCAAAACTTGGGCCAATTTATGTACATGTTCATGTAGTATGTGAAAAAAATATACAGCCGTATATTAGGGGAAACAATGAATATCATAGTGAATTAATAGTGTTTTCGATGAAAGCGTCTTCCTTCACAGTTGTCTTCCAGAATGCAGTCTCATAAGGTAAATAAATTTGTTATATTGTTGGGTCTAAACAAAATTATTTTTGGTCTGGAAAAGGTCTGGGAATCTTTCTTAAACTTGTGGCAGGAACCCCGCTGTTGATTCTGGAATCTAAAGGTCAGATATCAAGGTCATTTTAATTGGAAGTAGACATGTAGTTTCAACACAATATGATTAGTTCCACAGTGCAGACTTGGATCAATCATTGTGGATGGCATGTACTTGGATAAATGAAGAACCATGTACATTTTGTGATCAGAAGGTCAATGATTAAGGTCACCATGATTGAAACGAGAAATATGGCTTCGGCAAAGAATTTCAGTATCGACATTTTGTTATAGTACACAAGGGGTTGGTATATGATGTGTCTGTCACAGTTCTCTTCTTTCTCACAGGACTGAGCTGTCTGTAAACGTCTTTATTACCATTTTAATGGAATCCTTTTTTGTTTCTACAAGATCAAACAGAGGACAAGCTTGATACAGTTAGAAGATTGGAATGCATTCCAACAACACAGGCTGAGAAAGCAAAGAAACTGTTTGAAGAGAAAAGGTCTATTATCATCAAGGGGAACCCAGGAGAAGGCAAGACAACTACAGCCCTTCACCTGATCGATAATGAAATATATACAGATAGACGTGTGGTGGTATATTCTCGAAGAGAGTGGAAGATGGTGGACACAGCCTCTGTAGATATTATTGTGATGGAAGACATATTTGGACAATCTGACTTTGACCCTGACCGTATGGAGCAATGGATGGTTTATCTACCTACCATACAGGAACATGTTGATGCAGGGAAGGTGCAAGTCATCATTACCACCAGATTCGACATATTGTCAAAAGCTTATTCCATGTTAGGATCATTGATACACTTTTCTGATGATTTGTCTATGATGCTATCATCAAAAGAACTGGAAAAGTCTGAAAAGATATATATTTTGAACAGAGAGCTTCGACAGCATAATAGAAACTTGAGAGAAGATCAAAAAGAAAAATGCATAGTTAATTTTCATGGTCTGATTGGCTTTCCCAAATGCTGTTCTCTATTTGCCGGGGATGGTGATTTATTTATGAGAGGACCAGCTTTCTTCAAATCTCCAGAGAAATATTTTGTTGAAAATATCACTAAATTAAAAAAAATCAGCATTCCTGTCTCTAGCATTTCTTTTTTGCAGTGCGAAAATATTTGAGGAGGATTTATCACCATAAACTATTCCAGAGTCCAGTAAATGTTTACTGACTGAGCTTGCTTCCTGTCTCCAAATCTCAAAGAAAAAGGCATCCATCACATTTCTGAGAGATGTTTATGACAGTTTTTTAAGGATGTATGTTGTGAAGTCCATGTCATATAAATCCAATATCTCTGGCAGTAAGTCATGTATTGAATTCTCTCATGCTATCATTTATGAAGCTGTAGGGCATACCCTTGATGTTTTTGATTTATTGATACAGAATGAAGCCTCACTAACAATGGAGAATTTTTCCAACTTTTATTGGTATGAATCCATTGAAAGATTTAAAAATTAATACAACATTTGAAAGTCACTAATCATTGGGATCCCTCATCTGAAGATGCAGAATCTTTGTTAACTCGAGCAAACAATTTGTATAGAAAAGACATCAGTCAGGTTTTGATAGAAGAAGGTGTTCACGAGCCAGAAGCAAATGATTCAGATCCATAGCGTATTTTCTCCATGTGTTTGGATGGCAACAAAATAAAAAATGATGCTGTCAGAAAAGATATCAAATTACTTTATTTCATATGTGAAACTAAGCAAAGACTTTATTCTAAAACATCCCAGCAACACAATAAACATCAGCAATAATCTGCTACACATGAAGAGGAAGGGGCAAAATTGTTATATCTCTACAGTCATTACTTGCGTAGTTATTTGTATTTGAAATATATTCATTGACCAAGATATATGCAGTTATATGTATATTACACCACAAAATGTGTGCGCTTTCCAAAAGAAACACCATGTTAAGTAACCTTCCACCTACATATGCTATATCACTGCTATGTAAGTATTGATCATAAAAATCTACATTACAAATGCACTTAGATTTCATGACTGAGAAGAAAATGAAGTGAAAACTAAATTTGAAAATTTCTGAAAGAGTTTTGATTGTGAAGATACTTACGTATGGAGAGTAGAAATAAAAGTGTGGTGGTCATATGTCATATGGGATAACAGTAGTTTGATCCATTGGGACAGGTGTTGTAATACAACAGTAACAGGCTCCATTGAGACAGATGTTGTACTACAAAAGTAATAGGCTTCATTGAGACAGGTGTTGTACTACAACAGTAATGGGATTCACTGAGGCAGGTGTTGTATTACAACAGCTATAGACTTCATTGGGACAGGTTTTGTACTACAACAGCAATAGTCTTCATTGGGACACGTGCTGTACTACAACAGTAATGGGTTCCATTGGGACAGGTGTTGTACAACAATAATAATAGGCTCCATTGGGACAGGTGTTGTACTACAACAGTAATAGACTTCATTGGGACAGGTGTTGTACTACAACAGTAATAGGCACATTGAGACAGACTCCTTGTACGCAAACTGAAAATTACTACAAGCAATATAAAATCAATCATGGAGTCTGATTAATATGATAGATTTTAAAATAGTCAAAACTTTTTTCTGGTCACTATTCTGTAATTTTCTTTTGTTTGGCTGTAATTGTACAAAAACTGGTGAGTTAACGACAGAACAATAAATACCCTTAACCTACCATATATATTACTGCCAAGAAAGATACATTTTTGTCTGGTTACAAGTTTTGTTTGAATTTATTAAACCATACTGTTTCTGATGTATTGTCTAACATGACAAAATTGATTATCATTTCGAAAATATAGAAAACACAGGTAGATAAGGATGTTGAAAGAAATTAATGGTTTACAAAATATACTGGATTTAAAGATTTTTATTTTCATGTTAACTATGTTTTGCATGAACTATTATTCAGAAATCAATTTGACAAAATAAAATATAAATTCATATCATTTTTGTGAGAATAAAGACCTTTCTCTAACATTTAGCAGGAAATACTTTTTCTTTAGTTGCTGCCTTATGTGTCACTGAGACAGTTAATGGGATATAATTAAAGAGGATGACATGTTACGCTAGCAACCACATCTTCCCATGTCATTTGTAAATTCTTTATTGATAATAAAATTCATTAAAAGCATAATCTAATACATTTTGTAAAAACAAAGCATGATATTTTGTAGAGCTGATTTTTTTAACTAAACTTAGGAGAGTTGAGAATTGTGTAATTCATGCAGGTTCAAACTGAGTTAGTTTAATAATCTGAGTGAACAAGTTTTCAGTAATTGGTTTCATTATTCTGGTTAAGACATCTTAAAAGTAAATGTGCAATACTCAACAAATAAATATCCCGTCAATCACTTTAAATTCGTGGGGAACTAATTTTTGTGGGTTCAGTTGGCAAACTAGACCATAACAATGGCAAGCTAGACCATAAATTAACCATAACATTGATTAACCAAACTCATATTACTGACTCCATCCTTATTTTATATCATTGCTGAGCATTTCTCACAGATATTACAATTATTTAATGCATGATGTAGAAAATAACTGATTGTGATTTAATTCACATGCTCATTTTGATGAACTTAAAAGCCCTAAACTAATGTAATAACTCTATCCAGTCATTACTGTATTTAAAAATGCAAAGTAATGGTTTATGCCTTTCATGTCACGAAGACACCATAACCATTTACAATAATGCATAAATAGTCCATTAAAATCTCCAAACATTTGAGAAACACAAAAGAATTAGAGTTAAAGAAAATAATATGTCAGTCACATTTTGCTCCTTTTTAAAAAAGATGTATCATGGTAGTATCTGTGTATTCAGGAAAGTATCCAACCATGGATGGGGATTGCATTGTTGACAGTTTAACACTTTATCACAATGAATGAAAAGAATAATGTGAAAACAGTAACAATGTCTGATTTATATATGTCATTTCTCAAATGAAACTTTTGCTACATTTTTTATTTTGTTGATCACATTCCATTGCGCAAATGGAACACGAGAGTACATTGTTATTACTAGTTACATTTCATGCATATAACTAGCTGCTGAATAAGTGATCACCATTTAAAACCCAATTTCTCCAACCCCATTTCAGTCACATCCACACTGAGTGATACTTTATCATGTTTAAAGATAAATCACCATTTAAAACCCAATTTCAGTCACATCCACACTGAGTGATACTTGGTCATGTTTAGAAATAATCACCTTTGCATTAACTGGCGTAAGATTAGATGTATTTTAGGTTGATCAAGATCTTATCGTATTAAACATCTACACAGTCCACTTTGTTGAATGGCGCTTGTACTTCAATCTACCATGTGCTAAAAATATACCATAACATCACTGTGCCCATCATCAGCCATATTGTTTTCGGACAAAGCACCGAGAGATGCACAGTTAACACATCTAAATTCACTACATATAGGCAAATATAAAGTTGTTTTTATGTGCACTTCCCTCATTATGTAATCTTTTGATATATTAAACTATCATATATGAGTGTGTACAGTAATAATTTTGTTCAATTTAATTCTTTGTCATCCTTTTCGTACTGTTTTCAAATATACGTTGAGTAAAACTCTTGTATGTGCACATTAAAGGAATATATATATATATATATATATATATATATATATATATATATATATATATATATATATATATATATATATATATATATCTGTGTGTGTGTCCCAAATGAATTTGTTGAAACAAATAGTATTCATTTATATCTATTTTGTTTCCTTTTCAGTTAGTTTTGTGTGTAAAATGTGTATCATTTTAAGGGTGGCTGTCATCATCAGGACAGCAGTTTTTAATTGTTGTTTCCATCAATACATGCATAAATTATACCTCCCACAAGATGTAATTGTATATATCTTTTAATTAAGGAAATGTATTATCAACGTAGTATAAATATAATCAACCAGTGCTGCTCTTTTCAACATCATAACTCTGACGAACATAATGCATTCTTATATGTTGTAAACTGTCATTCAAAATTATAATTTGTTTGTAAAACAGACATTGAAAGCTTATTATTTAAATGTTAATAAAATGACTAATGCACAGTGCCAAAACATAAACAAGCAAACAAACATCAATGCATTGTTTTTAAATAATAATGATAATAATAATAATAATAATAATGAGGACTTTGTACAGTGCCTGATCTTTAGAAGCTCTAAGCGCTTTACAACATTAGACAACACCTATAAGATAAAAAACATATAATGATGTGATTGCAGAAACAAACACCATGAAATTAGAAAACATAAAAAAATGCTGAGAATATTTAAGGTAGGAAACATTATTAGGTCTTTACGTTTGTTCTTGCAGTCGAAATAAGTGAGTTGTGAGAGCACTCTTGAATGGGATCACTGTCTTTGTGTCTAAGTTCAGTGGGCAATTCATTGTACACTGCTGGACCCTGGTATGCAAAAGAACACTGTCCATATCACTTTGTTTTCATAGTGAGAATAATGAGTATGGAATATATATGCAACATTTATAGATTATACATTCATAATATCACATCAGCTATGTTGAGTGTAGTTTTATGCGCTAAACAAAATGTAAGAAATTGTCACTTTCTTACATACACCCCTCTCTATTTAAAACATGATTCACATATAAGAATAATTCATCGACATTATTTAATAGGGGTGGTGGCAGTTCCCTTGGAACTTTCATCTCAATATATTCAGAGCATATCTATTGGTGATGAAATGCAAGCAATTTGTTTATTATACTGTTCCAGGAAGATTAATCAAAATTGAATATATGTTTTAGACAGTCTGCAAGCTTAAGCACCACTGAAACTAAATATTGGAATGCACATCCATATTCAGATTAACAAAAGTTAATTCCTAGTACATGGTTTTCAGTAAGAACAATAATAAGAACAAGAACACAGATAAGAACACTGAACGCCATTTACACCGTTTTGCCTTGTCCGAATGGCTATTTTTAGAAACTGATATAACTGCGTGTGACGTTTCACAGAGGTAAAAGTACAAGCGCCATTGAGCAGTCATCTGGGAGGAATGCCACTCATAAAGGCATGATGTAAGATCTTGATTAATTTTTTGACATAAATTTGGTGGTGACTTGAACACATCTGGCACATAGGTATGGTGTCATTCCCTTTATATGACACAACAGCCTCTCCCTGGAATATGCTTTTAAAATATTATAGCGTGCTAGCACCATCTGTTCACACTGACTAACTACAACAGTGGTGCATGCAAAATGATGTTGGAATATTTAATTCTGATCTTTGCATTCATGTTCAGTGTTTGCAGTGATTCATTTAATCACTCCAATTACTGCAATACAGATTAAGCCGTTTAGCTCAGAAATATGTGGAAGTGAGTTATAATACAATCTTTAAGAGCATATTGCTCATATTCATCATCACTCTTTATTTTATTATGCCTTTGTCAAATCCATGAAACTAATTCAGTATGGATTTGTAACCAAATCACAATTTAGGTACCTAAATTTAATGTGATTCACATAACATTAAATATAATTTTGATAATAGTATTAAAAAGTAAGATCACATTTCTTTTCCGTACTTTTTTCAATATATTTTACATGTATATTCTATTTAAAATGTCAAATATTTGCTATGAAGAAATGATATTTCAAAAGATATCGTAGTAAGATAATAAACAATGACTTAGTAACTCACCACTACAAAACATCTTATTGAAAACTTGATGTATATTTCAGCTAATAAAATAATTTTGGCAAAAACAAATGACATATCAATCTCTGCAAATATAAAGGTATTAAAAATGCAGGTAAAATAAAATTTTGATACTGAATTTTTTGTTTTAATTGCATCTATTTAAGATTGAAATAATAATGTCTGTATTCAAGTAACTCAATATGCATAAAAAGAAATTCAAAATCTTTCAATTGTAGTAATGCAAATTATTCTTGGCTAGTACAAAATTAATCTAAACACAGTCATCTATCCAGCTGACTTAAAATCTTGTCACAACAAGATCTCGTTTTCAGAATGTCAAACATAGATATATCTACATGATTCAAGGAGCAACAGGATCAAATCTAGGTGACTCAAATGGTGGAAGAGAAGAATGCCCAACAATTAGGAGATTCTGTAAAAAAAAGTTGTGCATCAAATTCAGTTTTAATGTCATAGATATTTGCCCGATGTATCTTTCTTTTTGCCTCTTCACTAGATTAACATTTGTTTATAAATTTCAGAATTGGTGATCAACAGGTGTATCATATATTATATATTGTATGATGGTTTTCAATTGATAAAAGGTCTTAGCCGAAATCAAATATAGAATGAATTAAACCATTTTTTTTATATTTTGATGTAACAAGCAATATATAATGATTTATAAGATAATTTTCTGTTTAGCTTAAGTGTATATTATGATTAATATATAATAATATTTGTAAATAACAAATGTGTTAATTACTGTCTTGCATGAATAATAATAAAAATTATACTGTAATATATAATTTGTACATGGACATAGACAAACTATGTTACCTCATTTGTATTAGCATTGTGAGAATGTGAAACATAGGGTATATGTTTTCTGATAGTGGTGGCAAAATCAGCTTATTAAGAAGATTTCGATAGTGCATGTATGAAGATGGGATACAAGTTCATCAAACACTTGTTTCTATTTAGAGTATATATTAATATATAAATCATAGATATAGAAATATTTTATTTATCCTTGAATGAAAAGAAAATATTTTCAAAATTGACATAATTGCATTTTATTTACAGCTGGTAAACATTCACAATTAAAACAGAAGGAAAGAGTTTACTTATAATTGAGTATAAAGAGAAATTTTCAATTTAGACAAGTGACAGTAGGCAATATAACAGTTATTTGATTTATTGGTAAAATATTTAGATCTTATTCATTGTAGCAATGTAACTTGTTGCATAGGCTCCACCCACAAAGTACATGGCTTCTCAAGCTTTTCAATCCATCCAAATTTAGGTTTTGTTCTTAGTGCTAATATGCCAAACTATTGCACTTGTTTGCAGAACTACTAGTCAATTGGTCGTTTGGTTCCTGGACACTACTAAAGTAGCCAAATATACTGATCACAATACTGTATATATGGCAAGAAAATGTGAAAATGTATGCGTATAGCCACAAAAATTGCATACCCGATAATCAAAGGTAATCAAGCAGCATGAATGTAATTTCTTTCCTGACACTTGAGATGTATATATGAACATATTATCATGCATATATATATATATATATATATATATATATATATATATATATATATATATATATATATATATGGAGAGAGAGAGAGAGAGAGAGAGAGAGAGAGAGAGAGCAGTTAATACGAATGCTTCATGTTTAGTGGACAGTTATTGCACATATGATAGGTTTATGGGGGCATTATAAATGTTCCTGTGCATGCATGTCTCCAATCCTTTGTAGATTTGTAAATTCATAATCAGTCCTGTGTGGACCCAATAGTCTTTAGTACCAGTAATTCATGTTTCATGGAATGTCATGGTATAAATTATAGATTTCTGTGGATATTAAAAATGACTGTGCAGGCATAATCAGTCTTGCGTGGACCCAATAATCTTTGCACAATATTAATTGGCATCATTCATTGATGTTGTGTGGACCTTCAATTGTTGAATCAATGAGCTCACTTTAAACAATGTTGTCCTAAAATAAGTAAATGAAGTATGTCATTTAATATGTGTTCTTCTTGAAAACTGGTTATCTTTATATGAATATTCTAATGTAAAATGTGTTCATCATAACTGAAATAATTGTTGAAATGAAACCCAGTTACTGCAGTTTTGTATATGTTGCCTGTATTTTTATATCATTAAATAGGTGTGGAATTTATATACATCAGTAAATGGCAACTGCCCCAATGGCCTAAGTGATAAGAGTGTCCACCTCAGATGCAGGAGGTCACAGATTCAAACCCAGCCAAGTCATATCAAAGACTTATAAAAATAGTACTAGCAGCTGCTTCTCTAGGCTCTCGGCATTAAGAGATTAGTGTTAGGACTGGTTGACTTAGTGTCAAAATAATGTGACTGGGTGGGACATGATCCTACATGCCTGTGGCATGATATCCGATGTTAGAGATCACTATAAACTACCATACTCCAGACATCATATCGATATGACTAAATTATATATCCTAAACATATTTTAAAACCCTCTCATCATCACTTGTATTATGTTAGTGTATCCTAACTTCATTTCAGCTTCCAATCCTATATATAGTGTACCAGTACAACATACATATTAAATCTCATATCAGAGTAACTGATACATCCCTATCATGTATATAGTTTAACAGCGTAACAAACTGAGTCAGAATCCTTTATATAATGTAACAGTCATAGTCTTGTGGAAAGCATATTTATGTATTTAACATGACAGTGTAACTGATTGTGTTTCAGTCCTGTATATAACGTAACAGTGACATGTCACAGTCCTGTAGATAGCATAACAATGCAACTATTCTGTCACAATCTTGTAGATATATTAAGAGGGTAACATGTCACAAACATGTATGTAGTATAAGAGTAAACTTACAAGTTATAATCCTTTAAATAGTGTAACAGTCTAACTGACAGGTTACAATCTTGTATATAGTGCAATTGTTCAAGAACCTATCACAATCCAGTATATACAAATGGAGTAACTGACATGTCACAATCCTGTATATTAAGTGTAACAGTAAACTGACAAGTTACTATCCTAAACATAGTGCAACACTGTAATTGACAGGTTACAATCTTATGTGTATATATATATATATATATATATATATATATATATATATATATATATATTGATATTGTAACAGTGTAAGTGACCTATCACAATATACTGTAACTGCATAACAGACATGTAACAATCCTGTATAAATTGTAACAAAGAAAGGCAGTTCCTATAAAATACAACTGTAACACAGGGAAGGCACTTTTAATGTTGAGTAGTCACCCATAGATGCAATTTATAATTTTGTACTAATTTTATAATAATTCCTTGAGTAATCAAAGTACAGTGTCATATCATTTTCACAAAAGTACCTTCCCTGGGTACCATGTATGTTGAAATGGAACAAACCTAACTGACATGTCAGACATTTTAACAACAATTATTCTTTTGTAAATAACTTAAAACAAAAATGTGCTACAAATATGACTGAAATAGTTGGTAATTTACTATTTGAAATACAAACACATGTACCACAGATTGTTTTTTCTAACTTGTTAATATATATTGGAGAGTTGTTAATATATACTGGAGAGTTCTCAATGTATTTTAAAATCATTGTGATAGTTTTGAATATCTGAATAATTATAAATATTAAATGAGTGCAAATATATTTTGAAATCAAGGAAAAAACAAATTTCAGATATATTTCATAGAGACACTGTATGGTCATTATTGAAAAAAGATCACATTTGAAAATGGCTTAATATATCAGTACAGTAAAATATGTCTTGAGAAATAGACCTCTGCCAACAAAAGGTGGTTTCTTAAAAAAATAAGAATATAAGAAATTAGTGTGTGCATTCAGAAACTGTTCTCTCAAAATGGTTAATTTGTCACAGCAGTGTTCTTTTCAAGAAAAGTTTAAATATAGCAAAGTGCATTTATATTTTGCAGAACAAGGAAATTCGTAACACTTGGCAAATTCTCAAAGCAGTATTGATGGTAATACATAAAAAAGGGAAGTTGCTTTTATAAATTCGGGGTTTTGATGTGTATCCATGTATATATAGTACAATGCTGTTGGTTTATTTCTGCGCATGTAAGGTTTCTGTCTCCAATTTTGAAGCAAATTGCATACCAAATTTAACCAATTGACGAAACTAAAATACTGCATTGCATACCATTTGAAAAGAGGCAGTTATCACCAAAATATTCTGTTCAGAATAATATTAACTTTGGACACACGGGATAAAACAGCCATGTTTTCATGCCTCGCATCATGTCGGCCAATTCTGCGCACAGCTTTGGAAAGATGTAATGATTATCCATCGGGTTATAGAAACAAAATACGTTACTTTAGACTGTTTCTGTCAGCAGTTGTTAAGTAATCAGGTCAGGTTTATAGCTAGTTTTACAAAATTCAATATAACAATGCCAATAAATGGCATGAGATATTATAGAAACTATACTGATCTTGCCAACAAATTAGTAAAGTTCAATGTTTTATATAAAAAATAAGTTATTTTGTGGAAGAGAAACAGCAAAGAATAGGATGTAATGTGTTTACAACATCTTGTCTATTGGGAAAAATTGCTAAAGAATTTAGAAACAGACTATACTGGGGAATTTCTTCAGACTCCCATTCTAGAGGCAAGTTGACACGTTGGGTAGCAGACGATTTTGTACGTGTGGAACAACTTCTTACAAAATTGGAAACTTGGATTAAGATGCAGAATTTTTTTTAAGGTATACATTTCCATCTTTTATATAATGCATTTATTTGTATGATTCTAAAAGATACATAGTAAATAGGATCTTCTGGGTTACAGGTTCAAGAAGGTCATGGAATGGGTCTTCATGTTGACATTTAGAAATCACATTTTCATATGCATTTTGAGTCGAAATGTGTGATATTTTTTTACACTTTATGAATATCACTTTTCTTAATCAAAGTATGATCATTATTTCTTGATACAAAATGAATTTTTGACACAAAATAATATGTGATCCAATGTTTACAGAAATGATATATTGTTGCGCAGAATTACCTGATGTGCAGAATTGGCCGACATGGTGATATATGTTCTATTCATTCTGATATCTCTTCAGGCACATTCCATCAGCAAAATTAATAAGATATGATTTTAAACATATGTTTATATAATTATCCTTCTATATCTTTATACATTTATTCACTATCTAAACATATCTTCAGAATATATCTTTGCTGTTATATGTTATTTATTATTATTGTTGAACAATAATTGTTCATTTGGAGAGTACATTTGATTCATATGCTCATGTGATTTATCTGTTATTGTTTTCTCAGTATTCTAATATTTTCTTGATTTAATATTATACATGCATATTTCAAATCGTTAACATAAACAACTTTCTTGTAATAAGTTTCTAACAAAACTCAAGCATAATTATGGACTATGTATTGAGCAATTTGCTGTCTTAATGCTATCATACATGTAAAAATGATTGTATTTACAATTTGGCAAATATATCATAGAGATTTGTATCATGAATACTTGATGTTTATATATCACAGAGAATCATACCATGATTACTTGATGTTTATACATAAAGAGATCTCTTTATTAAACCCCATACATTTTGGAGACTTGATGGAAATTATCTTATCCTATCAATTCAGACATGTGTGCATAAAATATTGGCCAACACCTTCCTTCTTGTTTAAGACATATACCTCAAGAATTCTAATGTGGTAGGAGTGGTCAGCAGAAGGAGATACTCTTATCATGTCCATCCAAACATATATGCATATTTTAGCATGATGGTTTTTAATACAGTTGGAGTGGTGTAGAGAAAGAGATTATCTTACCCTACCCATCCAAACATGTTCATATGTAATATTGGGTATGTCTTCCCATATGGTTTAAACAATACACTGTACATAAAGCTTTCTGAAATGGTTGGTGTGGTCAGCAGAAGGAGATTATCTTACATGCATCTGAATATGCATGCATTTGTAATATTGGGCAACACCTCCCTTGCTTTTAAGATATATCACATGCTTTTTGGTATGGTTGTGGTGGTCCACACAAGACTTTCAAAACTGGTTGACTTCCCATGTTACTGAACTTTGGATGTTTATGCTTTGGGAAATTTATACAAATATGTGTGATAGAGTGGTGTTGATAACTGGCCAGGTTGAAAATTGGCAGAGTACGACGGATATGTATAGATAATATGTATGATAGACTGGTGGTGGACTACAGATATGTATAGATAATATGTATGATAGATTTGTAGCGATATATATTAAGGTTAGATATTTACATACAATATATTAAATCTAACTAAATACACTGAGAATATGATAAGGGATTGAATAAATTGAGAGTACTGTCATCACTAAATTACATTAAGGAGGAAACAACATGCCATCCTTGTGTTTCTCTTTCACTGTAGAATTTACTACAGTGTACAGAATGTCTTACATGTGTGTCTCTTTCATATTAATTTTTTTACACTGTTTCATTTTGTGGTTTATAAAAATTGTACTAGCAACTGTCTCGCTAGATGCTCAGCATTAAGAAGTTAGTATTAGGCCTGGTCGACCTGGTGTCAGGATAATGTGACTGGGTGGGACATCGTGCTACATGTCTGCAGCATGTTGCCCCAGTGCAGGACGTCACTACAAACTGCCACACTGCAGACATCATAGCGATATGACTGAAAATATTTTAAGCTACATTAAAATTCCAAATCACACACACACACACACACACACTCACTGTGTTGTACAGAGGTGTCTCTTTCACTAGAATTTATTACAATGTTACCGTAACTTAATAGTAGGGTAAAAATTTTATAATAAATTAAAGTTTTATTTTAGTAGGAATGAAAGTAAATTTTTAATTTACATGTTTTGTTTAGCTCACATGTATTACTAAATGTATATATGAAATGAAACTTAGACTTGCTGTATAAAGATAATATGCTATGTATTTTCAATATAGCAGGTCTGCTTGCTGTTAATTATTAATTAATGTTTGAAAAGAGTAGACTGGAATTAAATATTGTCCTTGAGTACAGTTTTATAGGACAGTGAATCATGCAAAGAGAATACAAACACTAAAGCAGCAGCAAATCCAGGATTGAAAATCACACATTTTCTGTTACATTTGATAACTAGGTTAGTCAGTCATTTCTGGTTTGTCACAGCTTGTTGAATCTCCTTTGAATTGTTTTATTAGGTTTCACAAATACATTTCCACCATGTTAATGTCCAGGACAAACTGTTGTCAAAAGTCATTTAATTTTTTCAATTCCTGATAAATATGTATATATGTACGTACTTACATGCATGCATGCGTACGTACGTACATACATACATACATACATACATACATACATGCATCCATGCATGCATGCATGCATACATACATACATACATACATAGCAAAGGTTCTAAGGTACACATAGTTTGATTTGTATTTAAAGAACATCCTCTCTGTCAACAAAGTAGGGTTTATAGAAGAGATCATGACAGAATATAACAAATTAATCCATGCTTTAAGAATAAAGAGAGATTGTTGCTCATATCACCATTCTTTCAATCACAATAGTGTAGTTACAATTCCAAAACATGAATATTTTTAACATATTGAAAACGTGTGAAGAAGAATTGAATTTGCTGTATGGATAAAGCAGAGGCAGATGTTTCATCTGGTTTTATTCACAATCTCCTTCTCATCTACTGTAATATGAAGTGGTTTTTAATATGACTGCATTAACTATAGAGAAATACTATTTTCTTTTCTTGTGAATATCTATGCATTATTGTATTATATTTGAATACATATTCTCAAACTGTTTATAATACTTTTTATTATCTATTATGTTGTATTGTGCATATTAATCCAAGCTTCTGATGTACGTGTTTCTACAGTGTATTTGTACATACGTTTATAATGTCATTGAACTCCAGCGAGACAAATGAAATCTGCATCAGTGACTCTAAAAGACTCTTTTGGGGTTTGTGGTTATCGTTGAAGTTTAGGGTTAAGGGTTGGGATTTGAGATTTTATGTAATTTTCAAATAACTTATAAGTAGTTTGTCTCATTTCACAGAAAATTGAGATATGTGGTCATTAACCAGAATTTTAAAGTATTTCAAACTGAGTCATATCCCTGCTTGTTCCTCTATGCACAAAAACATAACTGGTTATACACAAATACAATACACAAAAATGTGCTTGTAAACATAGAACTGACATTTAGTCTGTCCTTAACACCAAGGAATTTATCCCATGTAACATAGCTGGAAAACTGTTGAGAATCCCACTAGGGACCTAGCCCATGTGTCATAACTGGACAACAGTAGAAAATCCCACTTGGGATATAGCCCAAGTGTCATAGATGGAAAACTGTTGAGAATCCCACTAGGGATCTAGCCCACGTGTCATAACTGGAAAACTGTTGAGAATCCCACTAGGGATGTAGCCCATGTGTCATAGCTAGAAAACTATCGAGAGCCCCACCCTATAATCGTCTAAATACTTACTGGGAAAAATAAGACAAAGGCGCATACCATATACTCACTTATAAGTTAGCTTAACAACAAACTACATAGACTCAGTTCTGCCATCACATAATGCCCCCGTAAATATGGGTCTGGGAAGTTTGTTCAGACTAATTAGTAGAATAAACATTAGAGACCCTGTTCTGCTGGTGCTTTATGCGATGACAGATCTGGGTCTGTTTTGTTTCCAGTTGGACCCAAAGTGAGTACATATGGTACAAAATGACATTTTTCCATAAGGAAGTACTTACCCTCATAGGCCGACTAGTTGGATGGTCAAAGCAGGGAGGCTTGAGTGTAAGTTTATTATAAACACAAAATTATAGCTTACATATGATTCACAAGCAGTAACATTTTTTGTTCATTTTGTTTAATGAGCCATTGTATGTTATTGTTCCCGTCTTCTATATAGTATAAAGTACATGTATTTCATTATACTTGAATGTTTAAATGCACATGTAACAAATTTTCTTTTAATCTTGTGAATATATCTAGTAGAATTGTACCAAGATTATTTCATGTTTATTAAATACACATTTGTATATACAGGGTACGTAAGTCTGATTTGTAAAGGATACTTTTTTAAAAATATGTAATTTGCTGCTCATTAGACCTGCGTATATAATTTAAGAAATGTCCCTTTAGGCATTACATATATAATTTATGACATGCCCCTGTAGATATTGCATGTGTAATTTATGAAAACAACCCATAAGAAGATACAATTTTGTAGAAAATTGAGAGTAGGTCATTGCTTTATTGTATATTCGAGCTTTGAAGATCATTTTGTAGAGATATATCATTTTTATTGGTTTATTTATTTGAAATTAATATGAAAAGAGTGTGAAAACATGTAGTTACATGTAGAATCTTGAGCTCTACTGGTCATAGACCAAAAATAACTTTGGGTTAGCCAGTTATCTATCTGTTAGCTATGTTTTGTTTTTGCGACTTCTCAAGAACTACTTGACAGGATAGCCTTGAAACCATATGCACACATTCATCCCAAGGTTATTTGAAAACTGGGGTGTTCAGGCATGCAATATGGCTGCCACAGCAGTCATTTGAAAATCTTGTTATCACTAATTGCCATGAAAAAATAGTTTTATCAGCATACAGTTTTTACTAAATGATTTTATATGATCTAAAGTTGGTTCTAGATGAAATGATGCGAATCAAACATCTAATATGGTTGCCATAGCAGCCATCTTCAAAACCATTGCTACTCCTCCTGGATAGATTGTCATATCGACATGAGATTTACACGGGACTTATTGATTAAAAGAGAAAAGCTAAAACTATTGTAATTGCACCAGTCTGTTGCTGCTTTATCTGACTTCATTTGTTAAAAAGCTGCTTACTGACATTATGACTTTACTTAAATGTAAAGTGCACATTTTACCTCTTCTTAGAACCCTTTAAACAGAATTTGCACAAGAAGATTTTTATATCTAGTCTGACATCCAGTATGGCAGCCAACTTGACAATTTTCCTATAACTTCTTCCCTTGAATGGAAAGTCATATTAACATCAGATATTCAGCTACTTCTTATTATGTTTACTTGATCAAAAAAGAAAATGGTGCCTTTCTGACATCCAATATGGTGGCCATCCAGAATATTTTTTTATTGATATTCCTTTAGCACGGACAGTTAGGCATCTTATGATATAAGCTTGGTCCTAAAAGACAATGGTGCCAATCTTGCCACTAATAAAATCTTATTACTTTTGCTTCTGAACATTTAGTCTTAGTAATGTGAGGATTTCAGAAAGACTTGTTATAACATCATTTTGGCTCTAAATTAAAATGGTATTAACATCTAATGTGGCCAATATGGTTAGCATCTGGAATATCATGTTATAGCATAAGAATATTGGAGATGGTTTCAACATCAAGCTGTTAAATAGAAGATATGGTCTTATTTGGATTTCTGAAGATTCTTTTCAGCCAATAGTGTCCGTCCCTTCAAAGGACAATTTTTTGTGTTAATAGTTCCTGGCTAAAGGCCAAGTGAGTTTCTAGCATGGCCTTGCATTGATTATATGTCAAGCATCTCTGAACAATTTCTATTTTAAATTCATAGAAAGCAGTGAACCAATTCGGACCACATTTGGCACAAAGCATCCTGAAATGAAGTGCTTTTAAATTTATGCAAAAGATACCATTCTGCTGTATAATATAATCACCACGACTAAGCATAGTTAAAAACCTTTAAAAGATTTAAACAATCTATTGAACACCTCTGCACACAATTTGACCAAATTGGACAGAAAGCATCTGCAAAGATGGCCTTTCAAGCTTATACAGCATATGTAAAACTAATGACCAGATATTGACACCACTACTAAAAATAGAAAAGCACTGATTCATTTTGAACAAAACCTGACCGAAAGTATCTTTACATAAAGTCTATTCAAGTTTGTACAAATGATGATGAACCACCATGAACTGTGATCATTGCTAATAAAAGCGAAACATCTTTGAATAACATCCCAAAAACCCTTTAACAGAATTTTACCAACTTTACATAAACACCTTTGCATCAAGGTCATTCAGTTAAAGTCATTCAGTTTTATTCATATGATGCTGATCGACCATCAGATATGACCAATGGTATTAGAAACATGAAATTATTAAAATGAATGATTTTGTAAAAACCACCCAGCTGAAGTGGACCAAGTTTTAAGACATCATTCCATAGACGACTTTCAATTTTATGCAAATGATTTTGTTCCACCATAAAATATAACCACCAATAAGATAATTAAAAATAAATTTATTCACATCTCAAAAAACCAAGAAAAGTGACCTTTAATGAAGTATATTCAGATTTAGGGTTTGAGGTTTTACACAACTAAGAATTCAAAAGTTACCAAAAATGATATTCGAATATAATATTCATAAATTTCAATAAAATAATTTGTGTAAATTAGGAAAATAATGCTCCTTGAAAATAAATTGAATAAGATGTTATATAAAGGTGCAATAACTGGGCAAAATAAAGTATAACCAAGAAGATGAAATAAATTTTATATATAATTAAGCTTGGAGAGCAATGCATTATGTGCATTCTCGGGAATGAAGTATTTGCTGTATGCCCTTAGAATGGAATTTCTGATGCAGTCTGGGAAATGAATTAACATATTGTACTTGATATGCAAAGCACTTTAAAACAAATTAGCTTAAATAGCTGATATTGTTTGTAGAATATACTAAAAATAAACCTTGGGAAGACACTTTACTGTCTATTTTATTCCAACCAATCAGGTATTGTTTGTTCCTAATGCACACCAATAACATATTCGTATTGCCATATTAAAATGCATGAATTGTTTTGCTTTCATTTATGTAATCACTGGAATATTCTTTGTTTATGGCATTTCGTATATTCAGTTCATATTTTGTATCTTCAGTTTTCAATAAAAACTGTAACCCAATATTCTTTCTCCAACTATTTTTTAATCTCTGAGGACATGTTTTCAAATTGTATTGATTCATCTATTATTCCTGGCTATACAACAGATCAGTGAGCAATAACAATACAGTTACCAATATCTGCATTGACCAGAGGTCCTGGGTACTGGAAATTCAAATGAAAGCAAAATGAAATTATCAGTTTAGTAAAAGGATGTATAACCAACAAGGTAAAAGAATGCTATTGTTAAGGCAATAACAAAAACCCACTTCGAATGAACTTGTAATGATCAATTGGTTTTCGAAATGCTTAAAATGAATAAAAATCAGAATCAATTATATATTCATAAGCTAAGGCATGGGTGCGTGGTTCTCAATAGATTTCAAAATTAAAGAGTATTTTAACCCTTGCTCCAGAATCTCAATAATCAAAACTGAAATCTCAAGAGGCACTTTTTTGTCACGATCTCGTTGCTAAATTGTTCCTTATTTGTGGAGCAAACAGATACTTGTGATTCATTGTATCGTGTTAAAAAAGTGAGGAGTTCTGGGTGGCCGAGTGGCCTAAAGTGCTCATCTTTACCGATCACTGCATCTCGGTTGGGTTGGTTCGAGTCCAGGATGTGGGTTCAAGTCTCGGTGTCAAACTCATTTGCAGTGCCAAGCCAGATTTTAAATAAATATGCTTCAGCAAGCTTGGACAGTACATAATATGAGATATAATACCCATACAAATGTGTCACTAACAAGAGAACTGGTCCACTGGCCAGACTAATATGTCTGGCAGCCATATCCACTTATGCCTGACACCCCTGATTACAGGAGAAACAAAATGTTAGGACGTAGAAATATATACCTTATATACTTTAGTGAACCAAATAAATAAGCCCATTATTATATAAGAATTCAACAAAAACTAGCAGATTTAGAAGAAACGAGGAAAAGAGGGAGACAGTGTAAAAATCAAAAGCAGTGGGGGTACGAGTGTGGGGAAGAAAAAAAAAATTCCTTACCATTGGAAAGAGAAATTACACAAACAAACCATTAAGAGTTAATTATGGAAGACGGAAGAAGGAAACAGGTCAAAAAGATGGATTAAATTAGCAGAAATATTTTTATGAAAAATATTCAGAGCAACAACAACAACAAAAATGAAAAGTCGTAACAATATTTTAACCATCAAAAAAGATTTTGAAAGAGGCTCGTGTGAATGTAGGTTAACTTTTGAGGAATGTGGATAAGCACTGACATACAGTATATAAAAAATGAAGCTAGTTCTGGTTCCAATGGATCTACTACTGGATTCCAAAACTTTGGTGGGAAAGATCAATGTGGTTTTCTTTTCAGGTCTCTAAATGCAGGATACAATCTGCAACATTTGTCAGAATTTCAAGTCTCAGTAAATCATTGCATGCATTACAAAAGAAGATAAAGACAGAGATTTTCTTAAAAGTTGTAGTGTAAGCATTAATCTAAGCAGTTTTGAAATATCACTTGACAGTAACAGTAATCAGATATTCAACACTGGATTAGAACTTATATATACCAACAGCTGTTTTTTGTTATACATTCACAAAGCTTATGTTCCATGGGGAAAATACTTTCAGGGCAGTGTTTGCTCCCCTTCCTAACTGTACTGATGTCTTGTATTTAATAAATAGTAAAGAATGCCTTCTGCAGTTATTCTTCAATAACAAATAGCATTGCAAAGTATACACCAATTTCACTGTTGATTACAAGATTGCTTCAGCGTCACTTGCTATTAGGGTCAACAAGTTCATCCTTTTATCTTTAGTAGCAAACAAAGGGTTTATAAAAGAAAGATTCATTTGTGAAAATACAAGA
The DNA here is from genome assembly GCA_028554795.2 of Sinohyriopsis cumingii. Taxonomy (NCBI): domain Eukaryota; kingdom Metazoa; phylum Mollusca; class Bivalvia; order Unionida; family Unionidae; genus Sinohyriopsis; species Sinohyriopsis cumingii. The sequence continues at coordinate 56,371,555 of CM068840.1, forward strand.
ATTTTGTATGGCCTTGAAGAGAAAATTTAATCTGGTCTTCTCCTACTGACCGACTATGAAAAAGCTTTCGACTCTGGAAAATGCTCTGAAATCTGTTAACTTTGGATAATTTATTTGTCAGTGGTTTAGACGTCTTTTGCAATAAATGAAAACGTGATGTAATTAATAATGGACACGTATCCCCATTTTTGTATCTAGAGAGAGGTTGTCTCCAAGGACACCCCTAAACACCAATGTCACCATGTTTATTTATAACAGGAAATAAACTTCTTGCAATATAACTAAAAATTAACGCACGTTTTAGAGGTATTTTCTATCATAAACTGGAATTCAAATTAGGGCAGTACGCTTTTCTATTATTAGCCAGTTTTTCTTTATCCTTGGGACAATCGTTCAGAATTAAATGACTTTACTTTGGTGTCGGATCTGTACTGCAATGTTTGGAAATCGAAAGCTATTTGGATTGGAAATTTAATATTTTCTAAAGAAAAAAGATGGCCAGAATGACACTGATATTAACTGGTCAGTATCCAGTTCTAGGTTACTGAGACTAGATTTCTCTTTGGATTTGGAGATGTGGTAGAACTTAATTATTCGACCAAGTTGAAGGAAGTAAGGAAGTTGCTTGGCTAGTGGCGCAAAAGAATGTTATCCCTTATTGAATAAGTTACATTGATAAATCCTTGATTTTCTCAAAATTGTTTAATCTTTCTGCAGCTCTACCAAGTCTTCTACCTCATATAGAAAATAAACTGAATACATTTATTCAAGTTGATCTTGGGTGAAAAACACTGACAGAGCACAAAGAGAGACTCTTATTGCTTTCTTTGCGGATGAAGTATTCAATATCATCACTTGCACATATTTTTGTGTTATATAAAACTTTCCTGGATTAGGCGTCTTTTACTAGACAAAGAAGGTTTAGGGCAAAAAACTGGTTTTCTGGAGGTGCACATTTGCTAAAATTATGAAAAAGCATTTTGAAAGAAATTACTAAATCAATTAAAATATATTTGGCGTAACGATATTTATGCTTTATCACATTATAACAATAGAAAAACGAATCGTCGACTGTTCAGGAATACTTGTCGCCAGATATTCTTAATTCTTAGTTACTATAGATATTTTATATTATACATAAGGTGGAATTTAAAAACCTCTTCATGCACAAGGATCTCTATTAAGTTTTTACTAAATAAAGCAAAAACGCTATTACTTTTATTCAGTATTTGGCTCATAATTCAAATATATCAGTGTACTGGAAAACGAAAATGACAAGTTTTTCTGAACATTCAACTATTTTTCAACAAAACTTCACCACTTATTGTAATTGCTAAGAATAAATGTATTTATAGAAATCTGATGAAAACCAATATATAAAGCCAAATGGAAAACAAGAAGCTTGGTCCAGGCAGCTAGAGTGTGCCGTTGGTGCGAATGAATGGACCACATTGCTTTGTGTTGGCTAACCTTAGTGCAAAAGACACATGACTGATTAGCTTTAATGTTAGATATCTATATCGAAATATTACTGCAAACCAATTCTTGAAAAGTATTAATTTAAGTGATAATGATAAATGCACCTTCTGTAACGAGGGAATAAAAATGAATTGAGCATTTATTCTATTACTGTTCAGCTGATGAACACCTTTTGGAAATTGTTTGTGGAATGGATCCAAATTTACGATCCAAATTTTAGGATTACGTAAAGATGCCTTTATAGAAAATGACAACTTTGATGACCTTATTTAAAAATAAATTTAATTTATTATCACAAATTGAATTTATCATATAAAACGCGGGGAAAATCTATCACAAAGGTGAATAACATAGTGATAAGTTTAAAAAAATGTTGACCCAATCGTCACCTTCTTTATATTATTTCCGACACAGATTTTACTTTCACATCAACAAAGAAACATGAAGTTTAAAATACCTTGGAGTTTTAAGCGAGTTTTTCTCTGTGTACACTGTGTGTCTGTGTTCGTGTGCATGTGCTTTTTGTGTCTAAGTAAGGTCACATATGTAAAGATCAGGATGCAAAATAATTTAAGGCAGTGTCTCATGCACCAGGTCAAGTGGTGATGCATAGGCACATGTAAATTCTGAGAGCTTCTGTTAATGAAATAAAAAAAGAAAAGAAAAATATTTTCTCCTAGGCCAATTCTGGATTCAGTTACCATCATTAATCATGGTATCCAGACACTCCAGTTTTCCCGTTGCCAAGCATAGAAACATTGAAACAATGCAAAACATGTAAAAGAAACAACACTAACAAAGTGATTAGACCACACTTCCTTTATTAATAGGTAACAGTATTTGATATATTGTTTATTATTTATCGGAATATTTTAGTGGCTCCTTGATCTAGACTAGAAAGTGTGAACCAGTAATGCCTACTGTTGCATGATGTTCACAAATTCTGATTGGTTCGAGTTTGCAGTAAGGTATATTACGTGGCACAAATTATGTAAGCAAGTATGTAAACGTACAAACTTTAGTATATCATCATGTGGCTGAGTAATGCTGCCAAGATCTTCTCGCACAAGAATACAATTGGGCCATGCAACTATGGTATACTTCAGTAAATGGAGGGGGAAAATGTTTTAGAAAATCTTATTCCGACCAACCAACATAGATTGATATTAGCATGAAACTGGAAATGCTCATTTTTTAAAGTCTAAGAGAGAATGTTACAACTAAGTTCTCCAATCTTTATTTGTTTCCAAAGGCTTACGTAAGTCAGTTAATCATGTAAGCGATATTAAGTACAGTTAGGTCTCCAGTACTCATATAAATTAAAATTAACTTTTTAGAGGTCAGGCTGTTAGAATACCTGTATAACAACACGCATTGTAAAAATGTGGCTTTTTAGTCTATGTCTCAGAGAGAGTTGTTGTTGTAGGGTTTAACTCCATTTTTCAGCACAAAATGGGATATTCATGGCTGAAGAACCCGGGAAAATCCCGGAAAGAACCTTCAACCCACGAGACGCTACTGGGAAGCTTTCTCACGTACTCACATTGGCCGAGCCCGAGACTCGAACCCACGCAGACAGAGGTGAGATGGTAGTGATCCGTAACGGTGAGCGCTTTAGACCATTCGGCCACTCAGAGAGAGAGAGAGAGAGAGAGAGGAGCATTATATCAATTTAAGAAATACTGTCGTTTGTCTTCTTTTTGCAAGTTGGAAAATGGTGTAGCAGGATCAGATATTTCATGCATGTTCATTTTAATTAGGATCAGTTACTGTCTCTTTATATCTCATATTAATTTTTAATTTGAATAAAGTAGCCAGTTAAAATGATCATGTTATACTTCTGTTGTTTTAGAGAAGTTTTCCACCCTGTTCGCTAGGTCAGGCAGTATTTTATTCCAAGTACATGATAACCAATATGCAGTTTCCCATCATTCGGTTTAAACTTTTCATATCTTTTTGCCATTTAGTGATCAATATGTGACAAAAACATTAGTCTCGTAAATTCTTTCCTGAATACTTCTCTCATTTTGCCATGTAATTCCAATTGTCATGGATTTTTTTTTTGGGGGGGGAGGGTGTAAATGCGAGTACGGCAAGTTTTGAACGTGAAAAGTATGTGCTACTTGATATGTACAGTTCTGGACTCATTTGCCTGCTTTTATGATAATCATCATTGTCTTGTGCCAGTAGTAGTCACAATAATTTCCATAGTCTGCTCTTCTATCCATCCAGCCATTATTCTAATGCCACCTTTTGGAAAATTGTGCAATATTATAATTTTATAAAAGGATCATTATCCTGACTAACCGAGGAAACAAATTTCTTTAGAAATTTTAAAGCTAGTGATGTGAGATGAAGGTCAAGGCCACATGAGCAGTTGCTCACAATTAAGGTGGGTACCATTTGATTAATGTTATCTAGATCAGGAGGTACTATTTATTATTGCCACGAATCCATGAATGAATTTCCTGGAATATAAAATATGATTACTGGTTTTGCGGTGTAGAAGTGAAGGTCACAGTAGGCAGTTTTGAATGTATATAATGTGTCTGTGGAAAATAGATTTCCAGGTCACAGCTTAAGGAACGAGAGCAGTGAAGTCGAGTAGAGTACATTTTTGATGTTACAAGCTATGAAGATTAAGTGTCATTTTGACTGGCAATTTCTTGTTTGTTAATTATAAAAGAAAGTAAGGATTAGAAAAATGCTTCCCAGCAAACCTGCTCTCATGGGTTACTAATTTCACACTGAAATAGTCAACTAATACAAAGTATATTTTACAGAGGCAATTTGTCTATGTACTGCATTTAGAGGTATTCAGTAGTCCTGGTGTTTTCTTTTGCTTACTTTTATTTTTTCAATTTAGACTTTTTTGCTCCCTGAAGCTTAAACAGTTTTTATTGTATATGGATATTACTTCTCATCAGACTTTTTTATTGACCTCACATTATTTTTTAACACAAATAAAAATGTTACAATAAAATGGCTTCTTTGGATCTTTCTTTCCTGCCCTTGATTATTTTAGTCACATTATATTTTCACTTTTGTATGAATACACATGTACATTCAGTTTAGTTTTCCATCACTGTTAGTGAAATTGTATTTGTGTCGAGTTTCAAGTATTTCGAAATGCCATGTATTAATTTCTAAAAAATCATGAATCAAATATTTTCATTCATTTCTTAGCTGTAAATTGTATGTTCAAAATATTTTGTTCATACACTTTATATGTTACAAATAGAAAATGAATAAAAAATAGTGCTGTCCAAAAAATATGAATAGCCATTTTATTGCATATATGTGTCTTTGTCCTGAAATGTTTTGTCAATAAATGACTTGTTTGCATACAAAGTATTGTCAGCGTGATCAGTGTATTTCCTTATTTACACATACATAATATATGTAACCATTAGTTTGCTTGTAAATCATGTTCAGCTTTTGGTATAGTTCTTCATTGAGATGGAAGACAATAATGTCCATTTGTTTTTAAAAATATTATTATTCAAAGCGAAATTTACACACACCCCAACAACAATAAAAATCGATGTCCACCCCAGATCACCTAGGTACTGAACATTCATTTTGACTTGATAAAAATCTTGCCCTAAATTATTGAATACACAAGGCCATCGATAAATTGGTTTGATTTTTTGCAACAAATTTTCCAATTTAAGATGTAATATCAAGTAATTGTCACATGATAGAAAACTTTTTTTTATTCATTTATCAAAGTTATTGTATGTTAATCAGTTTTAAATTTGTGGGTATAAAAATTTCACGTTGCTTTTTATAACTGGCAGTTTCATGTTGACTTGTTTTCTTGGATTTGTCATAGAAAAAGGAATGATAATTATTGAGTGATGATGAATGAGTCATATATATATATATATATATATATATATATATATATATATATATATATATATATATATATATATATATATATATATATATATATATATATATATATAATACTGTCATTTATTTTGGTACTGAGTGTCCCATTGGTCTACAGCAATCACCGTTATGGCTCATTGTTATCTCACCTCTGTCTGTGTGGGTTTGAGTCTCGAGCTCGGCCAATGTGGGTATGTTAGAAAGCTTGCCAGTAGATTTTCGCGGGTTGGTGGTTCTTTCCAGGGTTTTCCCTGGTTGTTCCTTCACCATTTATAGCGGTGGCCATGTATAACATCTTGTGATGAAAAATTGCGTTAAACCCTACAACAACAACTGTCATTCATTTTAATGCATTTCCAAGTAGATGGGCCTAATCCATACTGCAGTAATCGGTTTGATTTGGTAAGTTATTCATTGTTAGTGGCATGAATCTGATACATAAATCATGGAATACGGTAGGATCCTTTTGCACACAATTAAATAAGTTTAACGCCAAATTAGTGTGAACAGAAAGTGGAAATACTGCTTTGTTTTTTTTAAGCATAGAACATGGAGAGGTTGCTTTCGCACTGAAAACAAATTGAGAGCATACCTTGGAGCCAATCACATGCATATAACCCATAGATTTAGGTTAACAAATTCTCAGTGGAAAAACTCTTCACATTTTAAGGTGTTTTATTCATTCCAGATGATTGCTTAGTTAAATGGATTTGAGGACAGTGTCCGTCAGCTTGGGTTTCAATCGATCTTCAGAAACTTTTACAGAGTACTAAAATGTACTGGAAACAGTTTCATTCATGAAAATAATATTTGAATCAAACATGAGAATAGCTTTTGCATTAATTTATCCATTCGGTATGGAAAAGTCTAACTGTATCCTGATCCAGGATTAATATGGCATACTGTGAGGATGCTTTGAGTAATATTGTGGTTCCTATGTTGTTGTGGCTTTAAATGTGTGCTTTAGCTTACCCAAGAAAACCACAAAAATGGTTCATATGAATTTAAAGAAATCCACTGTAGATTCAAAACTAAGTACAATGTTTAAAGCTGTATAGTCTTCTTATTTTTTTCTCAGGCCAGTGTTACGAAGATTGTAAGACAGTAGTATGACTTTGCATCAGGAATAATGGCATTGTGAAATACAACAGTTAAAGAGGATTTGTTGCTAACTAAGGGCTTTAGATGACTGGTCACATCAGCTAGTATTGATCTGCATTTATTGTCTATTTACATATATTTTGCACATGGTTTCATACCAGAAAATGGTATAGGGTCTAGTTCATCCTCCATACATCCATACATCCATCAATACATACATACATACTAAAGCTCGATTATAATACATACATACATACGTACGTACGTACGTACATACATGCATACATACATACATACATACATACATACATACATACATACATACATACATATTTTGTTGTGACTGTCGACTTTGTATTCTCCCGTTTCAACGTCTGGAATAATTAGTGACTCTAGTCGAAAATAAAGTCCTTTTTTATCCAGGTAACGTGCCTATAATTACGAAAAAAACTAGTTTGCATTTGAGGTGACTAAAGATGTAGTGATACATTTTATTATATGAGGTTAACATTAACGTGTGAATAATGGATCTCCTTGGATTGCAATATATAATTCTAATTCGTATATATTATGTTACATGCCTTGTCATGCTTCAGAACAATTTACATAGAAATGAATCGTATTGGAAAAAATATAAGGTGTCTAGGTCATAAGCGAGATAAATATACTACATTGTCTTGATATAGATAGTTCCAGAACGATGTCATCAGTAACCAAATTTGTGATATGGAGGCAGATTTACCGTTGAATTTATCTGATGTTTGGAAGTTTAAATAAATTCATTGAATCTCCAGATACAGCTACACATATTTGCAATTTATGAGTTGGTCTTGTTTCAGTGTGCTTTGTTCATAAACATCCATTTTGGTTGTCTCATACAGGAGAAACTGCCAGGTTGACCATCGTCCAGGAAAAATGGGTTGAATATCGTCTGCTAGTGACCTTATCAAAATTGATGGCATTAAAACAAGCAGAAACATACATAAACTGACAGAATTGATGCAGCTGGATTACAAAGTTGTATGCTTATAAAATCAAGATGAACCCTGCCCTATTCCTAGAAAATACTTTAAATCTTGTTATTTTTGTGTCAAATGTAAACGTCTTTGTCGAGAAACTTGGCAAAATACTGCAAGTGTTCCAGGAAGAGCAGACACTACCGCACAACGCAAAGTACGTGTTGTGTCTGTTATCCAGATATATACGTGAACACGATCATAAAACTGAACCTGTTTGTACGACGATTCCCATTGCCTGAAGAAATGTGAAACTAATGTATCTCGAACATAATGATGTAAAACTATTCAACTGCTTGCATTTCGAGGAGGTGACATTTTTATCTTTCATAAATGTCACATAAAAGGAAACCCAAATATAAGACTTTAAAAAACGTTATGTATTCCTTATTAAGCAGAATACGCAATCTTTGCATTACTGAAAATACCACCCGCATACAAACAAGTCGACCGGAATGATAATTTAAAAAAGGCAATTAATAAAAATCTTTATAAAAATATAAGAATAAAATTAAGATGTTCTATACAAAGAGTAAACGAGGCATCAGGGGGAATGATGGGTTATAAAACGTAAAGAAAGAAACTTACTATTTGAAAAATAAGATAATGGGTAAAAACAGTTGGACTCATATGTTCGAACATGTTCAAATACCGTGTTTCTATATCTCCCATCGGCTATTAATTGGGCGCGATATATTTCGTAAAATGCAGTCAAACTAAAAGGCTTCGAGAAACAACTGACCATAGCCAGTCTATCACCATCCTTGGACGTATTGACACATGGATCGTACAGATGACCTAAGGTGGGAAAACCAAGTGCGTTGCACACAATACCATTAGTTTTCGACATTATAAAAAAAAACAGAGGACTGACAGCAATATCAGTCATCTCCTGTCTTTCATAAAGATTTCAATTTTTTATTTTATATGAAATTTATATATTCCAGTCGGAAAATCGTGGTGTAAAATAGTACATGCGTTGTTGCGAGAGTGGACACTACGGCGCAACAGGACGAGATTTTCACGTTTTTTAAACGGGCAAATGATTCTATGTAAAATTCCATTAAAAAAAAACTTGTTGAAAGAAGAATCACGTTACCTTACGAAACAGAGAATACGAAACTAAACGATACCAACCGTAACATTTAATTATATTCAGCTATTTGACTTAAATCGTGATGTTTACACATGATTCGAAAGATAAATTCCTTATTGTTATGTTAATGCGTCAGAACGATACATAGCTTATACGTACCAAAACATACATGGATTAGGATGAATTGGGTGTAAGGATAAATAGCTACATCCATGCCGTGAATAAATATATAGCTAAACTGTTGGAACAAAAGAGTAAACACGACAGATGGTATATAACGAATCACTACAGGGATTGTCTGCTATCCTATGTTAAATCTTTCCTGTTATTAATCAACAGAACGTAATTATGGTAATACTGCAATCCAGGACTAGTTGATTGTTCAGACTGCATTTCTATTATAGACGTGAGTATTGCACTGATTATTCACAATGAACTTTTTAAAAGCTTTACCACACTTAAATACTTTAATTCTCAAACCTATATTATTATACGCCTTTCCATAATAGGGCCGTTTGCCCCAAAACATTGCAGAAATGTGTGCCACTGCATATAAACATTTACTGTTTTCATATTTACTGGTTAATTTCATATCATGGCAAACCCAACTTTTCAATCATATTTCGTATCGCATTCAAAATACATACTGACTATTATTTAATCATCATTTTGTATAATAATTTTTGTAAAATGAGTGTTTCTTGCGGTAATCGATACCATGATATTAGCAATTTGCATTATTTTGTTAGGAGAAGCGAGCTGTGAAGCTTTGAACCGCAAAGCGGCTGAGCAGCGAAGCTACCGAGTATCCGTGAATAAAATAAATAAATAAAAGTTATTTAGTTCGTTACGAATCTCATTTTACACTCTCCTTCGAAGTTATTCGCCTTGTATCAGAATAGAAGAGGATGCCCCAAATGTTATGTATTACGTCACTTGTAACTTATTTTGCTCACTACTTTAAAGGTAATTTGATGTCGAATATCAATAGAGACATCCGTTCATGCAAAAATCTTGAATTTGGTACATCAGTCATTATAGTGACCAACATGGCTGCGCCATTATCTTTCATAAAATCTAGTTAATAATTAATCATTGTTATAACGTTAAAGTCTTGGTCAGTACTGTGTGTTTGATTTATTTTGCATTCTGACGACGGCTCTATTGATGGAAACGAAGTAATTCATTTCTTTCTAAAATACTTACATCAATATACGGTACACCAAGGTAAACATCGATTTGTGTAAATTATTGCTTTGCATTTGAGTCTCATTTTAGAATATAATATCCTAGATATGAGTTAGTCTTGTTCCAAAATACTTTCGTTTTGTAACAGACGCAGATGTATGGGGTGTGTCACAGTCATTAGAGATGCCATTTCTTTCGTAAAGCAGGACACTATCATATAATTTCAAATAACGTATTATTATTTCGTAAAGAGATATTGAATTATATCAGTGGGAGAAATATTATATGGCCACAGTCGTGTTATTACTATTGTCACGGAATGGTGTAAAGGTTGTTAATTAAATACATGTACTCGGGTTTCGTTTCTTTTTCTCTGTACAACGATACCCGAGGGTGATTATAATATGGTCTATTGTATTTCGAAATCGTGAGTACGATTCGTCCTGTGCCACACGTGCAAGGTGCCTTTGATAAAGAATAACGAAAATTCTAAAGGTATAAATACGTTACTACATGTAAAGGACCTTTACAATACTAATGGTTTTGTCAGCAAGCGGCCTGCTTAAAGGATTCGCACAACTCCAGCTGTAGGGGTAGGTAATTTTTGGGTTTTAAGTGATAACTAGTGTAGTACCATATTTACCTTTGCATGTTTGTTATAGTTTCTTTACATACCATAATGCGTGCATTTTTTATTCTTGTTGCGACGTAGTGCAGGATTTGTAATGGTAATGTAAAGTTACATTTTTTTTAACAAAAGTTGTTTACTATTGTCTTATCGAGCAGGGTTAGGTTTACTATTGAACCTCTGTTTTGTAATTGCCATAATATAATCTTTATAACTTACCATGTATAACGTCCTTACGTTATGTCTGTATCAAGTTTAGTACACTGTATCGGGTATATTTTCAGCTGAGTGTTTTGATGGTAGGAATATTCGGGGTGTCCGGTGTTGTCAGAGGGTAGAAACGTCCGTGTGTCCGGAGCGTTTAAGGTGCCGGAGCGTCTAATGTCTAGCCTCCGGAATGTCAAGAGTGACTAAGGTGACCCAGCTGTAGAGCCGTCAAAGGACCAGGGGGTCCGGAGGGTCTAATATTTCAAGTGTCCGGAGGGTCTAATGTTTCAAGTGATCATAGTATTCCGAGGGTCCGGAGTCTATATTGGTTGTGAAATTGATTCAGAGGAGCTGTGGAGCGGATAAGGTGCACGGGTGACGGAGTGCATCTCCACACATGTATTTTTAGCTGTATGCTAATTTTGGGTTAGTAAGACCCAGTGTATTATTCAGGACTGGAAGGATAGATTGTATATCCGTTCTTGTTTAGTGACATAATTTCGCTACCTGAGCGAATACATTTTTTTACTATGTGTAAACGCTTACATTGTTTACTATTTGAGTGAACTATATTCATCTTTCCATTATTGAATCATTTGCGAAATCATTTATCCTGTATTTTAGGGTTACTGAACTAAATTTATTTGTATATTTTTTCCATCTTTGAAACTGTGCGGTTTTTTTTGTTAAATAGATCCAATATTTGGATTATAAATACGCACACATCTTCATAATCCATTATTCATATAAATCGCCACATTAAACCATATATCTGTGTCCTCAAAACGTGTTCTGTTGTTAATCCGAAATATCCCACCCGGTTATCTTGTTACAACTATTGGAACTAATTTCTTTTTCCGTTTAGAAAGTATATATCTGCCTTTTATGCATGCTATTTAGACTTGCATTTCCCCTTTTACGCCTTTTCAATTTATTCTTCTTCATTCTTTCGTCGTCTTCTCTATCAGGACGATTGAATTTTATGTGTCAAAACGGTTGACCCTCTAGTAGGTATTTATGTAACCAATGAGAATGCGCCATCAAGAATGTCTAAAAATGAAACCCAGCATTATATATTGTTTAAGCTACAATGCGAATATAAATTAGATTTACTTTAGCAAATCATTACAACGAATAAAGCAATGTGGTCAAGTGTGTGAAACTAAATTATCGAATTTTTAACATATACACGAGTGCCAAAAGCTGGCTGGAGCAAGGATACTATACTAAATTTGCATTCTGTTAAAGCTCTTTTATTTCATGCAGTAGTTGTTGACGTTTACTAATTACAAGTAAAATAAATATTTGCTTAGTTATGTTATCCTGGATAAATGCTAAATATTATTATTATTATTATTATTATTATTATTATTATTATTTTCCGTAGAGACATAATTTTCAAACCACACAACCGAATTTTCAGCTGACCTGTTTAACGTTTGAACTATCTTTCACGAGCTAACACTCAAAATATGACCATTTTTTAACGACAATTCACATTACCTGACCTAATATGAAACTAATGTATCTCGAACATAATGATGTAATTATATTCAACTCTTTGCATTTCAAGGCGGTGGCATTTTATATATTTATAAATGTCACGCAAAAGATAACCCAAATGTAAGACTTTGGAAATAATATATATTCATTATTAAACTGAATACAGAATCATGGCATTGCTGAAAATACCACCAGGATACAAACAATTCGACCGGAATGCTAATTTAAAAAATGCCATTAATAAAAATCTTTATAAAAAATATGGAAATAGAATTAAGTAGTTCTGTTCAAAGAGTAAATGGGGTTGGAGGTGGGGGGGGGAATGATGGGTTACAAGATATAAACAACGAAACTTACTATTTGAAATAGAAAATAACTAGGCAAAATTGTTGGACTCATATGTTCGAAGATGTTCAAATACCATGTATGTACATCTCCCACCTGCTGGTAATTTACCGCGATATATTTCGTGAAATACAGACAAATTAAAATGTCGGAGAAACAACTGACCGAAACCAGGCCATCAAAATCCCTGGACGTATTGATACCTGGATCGTACAGATGACCTAAGAAGGGAATACCAAGTGCGTTGCACACAATACCATTAGTTTTCGAAATTATAAAAAACAGGACTGACAGCAATATTCGCCATCTCCTGTACCTCATAAAGACTTCAATTTTCTATTTTATATGAAATGTATATTTTGCAGTCGGAAAATCGTGGTGTAAAATAGTACATGCGTTGTTGTGAGAGTGGATCTACGGCGCAACAGGAAGAGATTTAAACGTTTATTATTCGGGCAAATGCGTCTATATACAACTCCACAAAAGACTTGTTTTAAAGAAAAATCACGTTACCTGGCGAAACCGAGAATATGAATCTACTTCTATTTAGCCTTTTGACTTAAATCGTGTGTTGACACATGGTTCGAAAGATAACGTCATTATTGTAATTTTAATGTGCCCGAAAGATATATATCGTATGCGTGCCGAAAAAAACATACATGGATAAGATAAATTGACAGGAAGGAGTAATAATTTCAAGCATGCCGTGTATAAATATATAATTAAACTGTTCTAAAAGTAGAGAAAACAGATGGTAGAAGACAAAACACTACAGGGATTGTCTGCAAGCGTAACGAAACTTAAGATTTGAATGACTTAAGTAAGAAAGTCAGATCGTTCATTGGGATAAAGATTAGCTTCATACGTACAATGTCATACCTTTCTTTTAAGACATCAAATGTTTGAAAGGCAAGCTTAATAGGATGGAGTTCTACCTCTGCTAAGCCATCTTGTACTTTTGATTGAATGTTAAAGGTCCGGTTATAATGATGTTTGCCGAAAATATATCAAAATGCGTCTCTTTAATTGTATCTCAATGCACAACACTTTCAAACACCATGTATTTATACCGCCTTACAGCTAGTACAGTAGTGCGATATTGAAAGAACGTGTAGAAACAGCTTATCTTGACCACGCCACCACAATCATACAGGTGACCTTAGGAGAGGAAAGCTAATACATTGCCATTTTATCAATTCAGTATAACATAATTAGGAAACCAGACAAATAAACGCACTATCATCCTTCTCTTATCCTAAAACACCCCGGATCCTTTACCTTCTGTGTGAAATGTTTCATATCTCAGACAAGAAACTGTAGAAATAGACAATGCTATGCAGCATAACAATAATTGTATGTCTATTATTTTGACAGTGGATTCTACGCAGCAAGACAATGTTAACGATATCCGGTGTTTAAGAAAAGTAATATTTCCTGACGAAACTGAGAATTCGAAACTAATGGATATCAAACAAAAGGTTATAATTCTATTCAACGGTTTTAAGTTTAATAAGGTGATATGAGCCCTTTATCGAAAAGTCATAACAAATATAACTTAAACATTTATTCTTATAATATTTCAGACGTTTGGGAAAATATATTGTCGTAACTAAAATGAGTGTTATATGTTTGCTTACGCTGATTTATAACTCGCATCTAATTGCTGATTGCTAGTACGATTGATGTTGGAAGCGCCAAATACATTTTGCTTGTCTTTATTTTGTCCATCGCGATTCTTATGTATAAAGGACTCAGGAGATGGGTCGCGTATATAAATAAAAACCGAGTGTACTAGGACGAAAACGATACCGACTACATTGCGGAAGGAAGCGCTAAAACCTGAAGTCACTGATCCTGATGTAGTAAAAACACGGATGATAAAGGTTTGAGAGATGGTATAACATTTTGCATGCTCCAAAGAAACGCGAGCAAAAGTGGACCCGCCTACTTTCACGAATGGCCGATATTCACGCTTAATAGTACATGGGGAAGCAGATTATCTTATCTCGAATGGAAGAAATATTCGACGGTGAAATTGAAATGCACTATTACCGCTTCGAGTACAATATCTGAGATTCAGTAATCAATACGCTGGTGATTAGCGCTCTCTACGTACAACTTTTATGGCAGGTGCTGGCTATCGCTCTTAACACAACCTGCTATGAAGCTCCACTATTGCTTTGACATTGTCTTAGCTATGCCCTAAGCACCATGTGGAACGAAATGACAGTAGGCCACACAAAACTATGCTTCAATCCTTTTAGGAGCATTGAGGAGACTGAATGCCAGTTTGTCCGTGTCATACGAAGATTTTGAAAACTACTCAGATTGTTAGAATTATTGCTCCATGAACACAGTCGGCTCGCTTTTGATTTGCAAGTTTCGTGTAGCAGTGATTGTGGCTTCAATCGTACGGGGCCATTCTTCGTTCGACCTGCAGGCGTTATGTTCTTTTTGGCTCTTTGGAGTAGCTGGAACATTTACAATCGTCTTAGCGGTTCCCGTTGAATGCGCTGAGGTGGCTCTCCGGTGTTGTTCCGAACGTTGGGGCAACATTCTGTATTCACGTTTATTTAAAGCACCTGCTTTAGATCAGTTTCAAAGAATTACACAGATAACATTACAAAGAATATGTAAAAAGCCATATTACATCAGCTCGCAAATGACGCACTTAAATTACAAACATGACTAAGCCAGGGCGTTACCATTGCCATGACAACCTCGAATGAGACGCACAATCTAAGATCGCTTACCTGGCTGTCATTTTCCTTTTGGTCAAATACTTGAGTACGTAGTCAAGAAATCCGGATTAATAGTATATTCCCTGTCAAAAAGGGTTCGCATTTCTGTCAATTTCCATTGACAGGGAAGATTTAGAGGTATCGCAATTTCTTTTAATAACATTTAATTTTACAACTTCAATCATATTTAAAGAAAACTCAGTATAATGTGTTCACAAATTGCAGAATGTAAGCCCATATTGCTTTAGTACAAAAAAGATAATACATTCAAGAAATTTAATCAAATGATCTTATTCTATTATGTTTACCGAGTTTGTCGGCTGTATTTGATCGGCAAGATTGGTAAAATCTAATGCATTTGAAGTCACAATGATTTGTATCAAATCTGGTATAATTTGTGACCATTTGTTAAAGCAGAAATTATTTAGAGTTGTTTTATCTAATTTTAGTAATGGCAGCTGTATATGACAAACAATTATTATCATTTGCATTCTTTATGTACAATTTATTAAATGTGTGTATAATGGTTTCTAAGATAAGTTATTTTAGAAAAATATTTTTTTACGTTCTGAATTTAATACAAGTGACCATATTTGATGACAATGTTTTTGTCATTAGTACACATAAGAAAACCTTTTGTGAAATGGTTCTTGTTTTGTATTATTGAGCTGGTTTTGAGATTTATCATTTATGTCATTTAAATGGTCTCTGTTTACAAATATATATATTTGTAAATCTTGAAAGATCTTTCTGCCAAAAAGCTTTAAAATAATAATGTCAAATTTTATTCAGCGATCATTTAAAAAAATCATTTGAAGGTTTTATGCTTTTAGTGGCAGTGTATAGTTTGGATGGCCGATAAACCTTACAAAATTTAAATACATTAACGAAAGAACACTTTCTGTGGAATGGAAGCAATTGACGTTGCCAACTGTCACTTAGCAGAAGAACCCGTTTAAAGGCATTTTGTCCATTGTTAAACACAGCTCTCATATTTGATGACAAAACAGCATTCCTTTTTTAAAGTTCGGGGGTCCATTTTTGTGTATATTTTTTGTAGAGAATAACTCTTTGAAATTCGTATATGTTGTTAGCAATGGAGACCATATTTCATTTCATTTGTATCCTTTGACATTCTATTATACTAGATTGACCTATATTATGCTTCACAGAATTCCGCTCAGTGAGGTTGGAAAATGAATTTATTAAAGGTTTGTCATCTCTTAGCAATCTACAAAATAGGCATAATTCTCTGTTATATGAATAAATGAATTGTAATTATTTTATTCAGGAATCTAATTTCTTTCAGTTAAAATCAAGGTCGTTGGGTGCAGCAGTATTATTTGTTTAAAACGATACACCTTTATTGCAGGAGTACTCTCTGTTTAATTTGGCAACTTCATCTTGAATGGTTATTGAGAAAACAATTAGAAGCGTTTATATTAATGTTAGCCACCAGATTTGTTGACGAGTTATCATCATTTCTATCAAGTTTTAAAAACACTATATCCCAGTGTGATATATTGCGAATTTATCGGATTTTCTTGGGCGTGTTTGAAAAGATGCGGTTGAAAGGTTTTACGTTTTGATTATTGGCAGCCATATTTGACAGCGGATCGGCATCATTTGCACAATTTGAAATTTCTCCACGCACGCGTGATCTTTAATTTGGTTGCAACTGGTTCAGTTGTATTTTGAAAAGTTTAAATATGGCAGTAAATATGCTGAATTTATCTTAGTGCCAGATAAACTAAATATCAGCTTATATTTAATCCCTGTATCATAGGGAAGTCTCAGTACACTGTCCTAAGCAATTACATTTTATCAATAACATTATTTTTCCATTGTGGAAAACACATGTTGTTTGCAGTGAGGTATTGTTTCAATATACTCTTACGTATTATGTGCAGTTTGTTTTTTCAAAGCTTGGATTTATGTTGTATACTAAACAAATCAATATTGCCATATGAAAACGTAATTTTAAGATGTTATTTCAATTTTTTTATAGTTTTGCTGAAAATGACGTCAAAACAAATCGTCTAATTTTGGTACAAATCGAACTCTTTAGTTGCCTGATATATTATATTCTTGAAATGACACGTTTTGGCACAGCTCCAACCAATATTGTTCTGCTCTTTAACATTTGTCCTTTACCAGGAAGTTGTGACCCAAAACGTCAGTGTGTACCGAGCTGAGATTATGACCAGAACAATGTATGATGAAATTTCAAACCACGATTTAAAACACGTCTGTCTTATTTACTGTGAAATCTACAACAGTGTGGTTCTAACATAACATAAAATACAAAATTTTCAAATCAGGATCAACCTTTTTCTTTTCAGAGACTTAAGAATAGCTGGCTCGTAATTATTGGCTTAAGTCCAATATTGTGAACAAATATAGCACAATAGTCATTTTTCATGATGAACTATTATTATATGAATATTCAGTTTTTAGTGCTTAATGCGAGATTCCTGGATTAACATTGATGGAATGTGCATAGCGATGAACGTTTGTGGAGAGAAAAGGCTCATCATAAAACATATTTAGGTCTGTACATGTACGAATTGTCTTTGTTAACGTAGAGATAAACTTCATGTGTCCACGTTCGTTTTCAAAACTGTTGAGAAAAGGGATTGTTTCTGTTGTTATGGATTTAAGGCCATTTTTCACCATACGATAAGCTATACGTGGCTGCCAGCATATTGTGATGAAGTAAATACCCAGCGAAACCCCGGGAAGTACCGACGACCCACGGGAAGTCATTAACAAGCTTTCTTATATAACCAAGCTGGAAGAGTCCAAGATTAGAACTCTCGTCAATAATCTGTCAAGGCGATCGCCTTAAACTATTCTGCCACCTAGAACCTCCAGGAAAGAGGTTCTTGTTTCAGTGAATATATAAATTGTTACCAAAGTACAACTGTTACGTTTATGCTTTATTTACTTGCATCTGACCGGTGAGTACCAGAACAAGTTCTTACATCAAACTTAAAATCAATGTGATTTTCTTCTAAATCAAATGGAATGCAGTGAAAGAAAAACGGAGATATTCTAACGACAGAGACAAGCTAACACAGTATATGGTAACTTATAAATTTTACAATTATATTCAAAGTACTAAATACATATAATAACGAAATTAAAAATAGTGTCTGCAACAAATTCGATCCCCCACGTTGGTTCCTCAATCACTTTCACCTCACTCGTCTTTCGTTTGTTTTGTTTTGTTTATGATATGGGCTTTAAGATATGTAGTTGTTAATAAATGTTTGGAAATGCTGAAATTAAAAAAAAATTATAATAATCTTTAGATTGTGTTAGCATGAGCTGGGGAATGAAGCAGTCGTTATACTTAATTTACTAAGAAATCTGAGAATGACTGTATAGCGTGCGGTGACTGCAGGGTAAGCCACTTCCTCCTCTTCTAGAGTAATGTTATTAATATTACGTAAAATGTTCCTTCTTTAATTTAAACAGGAACAACCTCTTTCATTTTTGCAAACTTAAGGACATATAACGCATAGTAAATATAGGGCAATAGTATTTTTTATAGGTACATTTTGTTTTCCTTCGTTTCTAGATCATATGAGTAATCGGCTTGTAGTTCATAGGGGTAGTTTTATTCGTTACAAACGAGCTGGCAGATTGAAAGAAAGTTCGTCTTACTTTCAAACCTCATCGTAGAAAAAGCATGCTACCTTTGGAGAATATTTTCCAGGCTAAAAGCAACCTACGAGCGTGGGCGTTGTTATGATAATTTGCTTAGAAACCAACAAAAATGACTTTAACACACGTGTATAAGTTTTCATACTGACATCATGCATGCGCGATTCGGTTACTCTTCAGGGTCAAAACTTGCTTAAAAGATTGAGAATGGAGAAAGCATTACAAACAAAAGAGGATTAAGGGGGATTTGCTGTTATTTCAGCATATGTTTTCAGTTCAGTTGTCGGTAGGTGCCATTGCACTAAACCAGATTACAGTAAAAACCTTATTTTATAGGACTACCATGCAAATAAGAACACACATTGCAAGACAGCCGTCTGTTAGTGAGCTATTTTTAAATGATAATTATCATTCCCGTAAAAGGTACCAAACTGACATCATGTAATCGCTGTTCATAATCTAATGCTTCCGAAAGTTTATTTAAATTTTGCTGAATTATTGTAAATATGTAATTATATTGTTCCAACCGATTTTGTCACTTTGAGCTGACCTCATTAATGTAAACATGTATTTTCTAGGAATAAGTAGAGTTTAATGCAGCTAAATATTTTATATTACTCCTTAAAATCGCAAATATTTACCAAAACGAGACGCAGAAGAAAAGTGTCACTGAATGTAGATTTGAATCACAATAATTCGTTATGATATTAAATTGTAGATGAGATCGAGAAACAGGTTTTTAATATTTTCACTAGTCCTTGTTTTCTGTCCACTATCTTCCTTGATGTCACAGGGGCATGTATCAACCGTGCTAGTCCATTTCCATAGCCACACATGGATCCATTTTTTATAAGTATAATAGCATATTTCATTTTTATCTTGAAACAAATATGCCTCTTTTCCCAGTAAAGGTAACTGTCTTTCAGATTATGGCCTGAAATTACGCCTCTCCCCAATTTTCGAGCAAATACTTCAATTGATATTGCAGTATAATGTCGACATTCAAATTATGTCGACTCATTTTCAACATTATATCAATTTATTTCGGTAATACAAGTATTTACGACGGATGGTATAATTATGGACTGACATGACTAATGGACAATTTATGCTGTTATTATGTCGAGGAAACATTTTATGTTGTCATATGTTATAAATTTGTCGACAACTTACTTGTAATTATGTCAGCATATATAAATGAAGACAATTTGATTTACGTAAGTGACACGTGGATGGCACAAATATATATATTGTATTTGAGTATTGGTATAGTTATCAAGTTTGACATTTTGCCCATTCGCTATTTCTTGGCGAAAAGATTCCAAGCCATTACATTCGAGTTCCTTATATGTTGGTTCCTTCTATATATGCGTAGAGGGAAACACAAAGTAAGACAAATACATTTATTCCAGAAATAAACACATGATTTAATCAGGCTTTGTTAAGCATTGCCAACAAATTTGTCTCCCCAATTTTAAGAAACCATGGAAAGATAATACATCTGCATTTAACTTCTGTTCGTTGAATGTAAATCGTTTGTTTTTATGTAAGAAAGAAAAGTAAATGCATATTTACCTTCTTTATCAGACCGCTCCGATGGCCTAGTGGTTAGAGCATCCGCCTCGTGGGTTCGATCCCCGGCCGAGTCATACCAAAGACTTACAAAAATGGTATTAACAGCTACCTCGCTTGGCGCTCAACATTAAGAGGCTAGTGTTAAGGCTGGTCGGCCTGGTGTCAGGATAATGTGACTGGGTGGGGCATCATGCTACATGACTGCGGCCCCAGTGTTAGACATCACTATAAACTGTCACACTGCAGACATCGTAGCGATATGACTGAAAAATTGTTAAAGCTACGTTAAAAATCCAAATCACACCTTCTTTATCATGTTATTATTGAGAAAGGCACACAAACAATCATGTTTGCAAAGAAAATATCACGGTGATGATTAAGAATGGTGGATATAAAGAACAGCACATACGGACGAATTTGAACATGGCACACCAAAAACCTATAAACACTGATGCTAAATGACAGTGGCATCTGTGTGAATAAAAATCTAGCATGTTAGTAACTCACCATCAAACAATTCTACAAATACTGTGAACAATATGAAAGTTTATGGTCAATTTTCTGCCTAGGAAAGTCTCTTTGTAACTTAGAAAGTGCATAACTGAAATTGAGAATTTACAAATAACTTCTGGTAGGAAGTGTTATACATTCCAGTGTATCCAGAATAAATAAACAAATTATTTATTTTCTTTTGTGGGTTTGATTTGACGTCGTCAAAAAGACACCTTTGAACCTTTTATCAGCTTTTGTTTAGGCGTGCACACTGCAGCTGCATACATGACTCCCACATTTTGCGACGAAGAATATACTAACGTTACTTCAGTATTCTTAATATTAAAATATCTTTTCTTTATTGCGATGTGCTCTGTGGTCTCTGCACTAGAACACTGCACTATTAATGGTTTGTAGGGAAATAAATTCTGGGGGTCCAGTGTAAATAGCCAAAACATCCCTCCTATCTATGTCATGACTTCCAGCACAACCACTTCTGCTAAATTTGCTAATATGTGTGATTCATGCTTGTACCAAATGTTGATGTTATATTGTTAGAGTATGTTTCATTGTGGCCAGCGACCTTCGTGACTTCTTTGGATTGATTTTAGTACCACGTAGTTGTTACTTTATATCTTCATTTTCTTTAATTTAGTCCTATAGTTCTTGTTACTGGTTGGCTTCAGAGTTCATTCACTCAGTTTCGTCTTCTTATTTGTTTTAGAATTCATTTGCCTGTCCTTTTCCTTAATCGGTTAGACATAAGTGACTTAAACAGCACTATCGAAACTGGAGCTCATATTAGACTGAACAATTTTCTTTGGTGTGCTCATTTTTTACACACTTTTAGACAAGCTTAGAAAAGTTCAGCTCTGCTTATTATAATCCTAACTAATCTCAGTGAAGTTATAAAACAAATAATGTAATTAGTAAATTTAATTTAGCACAATTAGTGATGGTGGTCTTTTCAAACAGTACCAATTAATGCAAGGATAAAATATAAAGGAAAGTATAGCACATTTTCAAATTAAAATTATGAAACACTGCAAAAGACACACTGTCCCAAAATTACTTGATACTATATTCAAGAACAAACAATACACGTAAGAAATGAATCGCTACATCACACTGCAAACTATGTAAATATCACGAACATTTGGGAGAGATTTCACGACCTACTGGCGCTGGGGGCCATATCAGATCTCTCAATCTCATGAATGTAGGGTGTATCCCATTGTCCATTTGAATTGTAGTGAAAGGTATCTGAAAATGTGTAAATTCAACTAACCGTAGCCGAGATAAAGACAATTAGAGCAATGTATGTTTCATATTTTTCTACATACAAGGCTTCAATTTGTTTGAAGCAAGAACACATTGATTATACATTTAATAAGGTTACTTATCACAATATTCCAAAAAATAAGCATTGTTTTCATAAAAACAGATCACCATTATTTATTTCTTCAAATTAATGAATTATTAATTCGTGTTGCGACTTTATTGGTAGCTCTTGCATCATTTGAAAAATAATGTTTAAACTGCAAGAAAGGAAGACAATATATGCCATCGAAGTCTCATTTCACAGCATGAAGAGATTTTCGGTTAAAGTTTAGTTCTTTAATTTAATATTGCACGTTGTCCTAGTGTTTTTAGTATGTTAAATATGCATAAACCATGCGTATGTACCTTGCGTTTTCAATCAAGTATAATGTATATCATGTCAGGTGTTGTTCGTTCACTGTGAAACACGGATTGAATGCTCAACCCATATATATATATTTATCAACGGCTAAAAATGGTACAGTATACAAATAGGAGGAAATGAAGGATTGATATAAGTTTGAAATGTATAGACTTTCCATGATGGAATCTTCGATTATGTCTCCAGCTACGTTATTATTATTCGTTGCAACAATTTTCGAAGCGTCGAACTTGTGTGCATTAGCTTCTGATGAGAGATATCTGGATACCATTAAAGATCCAATCATCAGAAGGGTTACTGAAATTCATCTGCGTCATTGTCGTAATGCTGATATATGCAATATGTCAATTGTTCCACTTGACGATGTAAAAGGTTGCTGTACAAAATGTCGATGTGACGTGGACTATAACAGAGAATGCTGCCCTAATTTTGTCGCAGATTTACATCAACTTGCTGCAGCTGACGGAAACGAGCTAGAATGCCAATACCCGGTATTGCAACCATCTCAACAAAACACACATAACCTATTCAGCCCACCTCAACGTTCCGGTTATTACTTTATCACTGACTGTCCACCTGGATATGGTATGGAAATGAGGAAGGCGTGCAGAAGATTGGACAATGATATCGTCATATCAGAGGCGTCTGACTTTTCCAATGTAACTCCAGTTGAAGATTTTAGTTCTCAACTTAACTATTGGAACAAATTTTGCCCTTCGTGCCATGGCATTGTAAAGGAGAATCTCCTCGCTTGGGATGTTTCTTTGAACTGTAAAAATAATTTCCTCCCCTATTGCCCCCTAAATGAAAACAACACACATATGATTAACACAATCGAATGTAACGTAACATTTCGGCCACCAAAACGGTATACACCAGAAAACTGTACACCACTTATTTCTAGCTGTAACCAGACTGGAGCTTGGTCTGAATATGATGAGGACATTGAAAGACTATGTCATTCGCCTCTTGGGTCTTCATTTAATTCTACATATAAAAATGTCTTCTGCATGATATGCAATAATATTATCCCAGTACAAGTGAAAACGGTATGCCCAGATAGTCGTGTGATCCCGGCCCAAACAAAGCCTCAAATAGAGTACTCTTTTCTGGACCTCTTGAATTCCCGAAATAATGAGCCTCAACATCCGGAATCGACACAATCCCCTACTGATTCGGTGTTTGATCCATACTTGGTAAGATTACACTTATTACAATTAGAACAACATTAACCGCAGCTACCGCAAGAAAGGCTAAGCAACAACAACATCTACTTAAAGATTATGAATGTAATAAAGAAGATTGTGCACATATTGCAAAACACTCTGCCATTTGATCTTACATAGACTTTACCACAGCCGCTACTGCGACTACTACTACTACTACTACTGCTTATACGATTATTGTCAATGTTTTTGTTGTCGTTGCTGATCATGTCACAAATAACTATTATGCTGTAGCTGCTATTCCTCTTTATTCATGGCCTAATCCTCTTTGCACTACAAAATATCTTTCTCCTTTGAATATCACAAGTACTCCTCCTCTTCCAAGTAAATAAATATAACATAATAATAAATAAATATAACATAATAATAAAATAAATATAACATAACAATGAATATAACACAAGAATAAATTAATCACGATGATCCTCCTCATCATCACTACTATTGTCCTCGTGGTTTATATCGTCATCATCACAAACCAAATAGTATTACTATCATTACTAACACTTACACTGCATGTGACTGCATGTATTCCAGGATGTCGAAAGCGCTCATCTTTATCGATTACTTCTATCATACCGCTGTCTGCGAGGGTTCGAGTCTTGGGCTCGAGCAAAGTATGTGCGAAAGCTTGCCAGTGGCTTTCCGTGGGTAAGTGTATGTTACCGGTGTTTATCCTGGTTCATCATCCACCAGTTATAATGGCAGACACGTATAACCTGTGCTGACAAAAGTAGTTATGCCCAGAACAACAATAACATTGGTCAGTATCATTCCTGAGACCTTTGGATGTCGAGTCCTACGCTAGACCAACATAACTTCGGCGACTAATGGAAATCATTTACTTTAAAATTGCAAACTCCTAAATTCTATTTACAGACAAATCTATAATTGCATGAAACTAATTATCGGAAATAGCAGGCAAATTATTATCAAATCTAAATATGGTTTAATGTATTTATTGATATCATCAAACTGACCGACTTCGTTAATAGTTTGAAATAAAAGGGCATAATTTAGTAATTAAATTAATTGCATTATTTTGATTACATATAGAGCACAATTATTGATTAATTTATTGTAGAAATCAATATTTGTTTACATGGATAATGTATTATCAGCATGATATGAATCCCATACAAGAAAACTTGGGACGAGTTATTAAGCTTTCGAATCACTCTGTAATCTCTCATACTCATTTTAGCTTACTTATTTCAGATGAAATTCCAACAGCTTTCCTGTTCGCGCACCAAGACCCTCGTCAATGGTAAATGCGTCAATAATAATTCTTTCAACGAGATAGAAGGAGTCTTTTTTGAAATAGAAATTACTCTTTTTTCCATCGAAGAGGTGTCCGGCATCACGGGCATGTGAAGTTGCAAAGAAAATTGGCACATGGTTTGACAGTTTGCTACTGATTTTGTAGGATACAAAATATGATTTATATAACCGTGATATAGTATATAAAATAATTTTATACAACACAGTTGTTAAAGATGACTATATTGCGAGAAATTCTCAAGAGTTAAATTCAACTGTAACATTCATTTTGTCAAAGTGGAAGTTAAAATTGACTGGATTTCTCATGTTGTATCCCATATACGAAATGATTCTTAACATCGCAAACACTACTGTCAGCTTTCAGTTGGGCAACAACATAAACATTACTCTTACACTCTGCATAACGCGTGTCTTTGTTATGGCTAATCCATCAGACGGTTCATCGCCTATTACCTTTCCAGCTAATCTATCAGATGGTTCATCCTCTATTACTTTTCCAACTAATGATGCCAGTGATTTCGAAAGAAACTTTGATGCGTGTTTAATATCGAAAGCATGCATAACTCTGTTTCTATCTGATTTGGTCCCATGTACTATGGTAGAACTTGATGAGCAGCTATTTAAATGGAGCTACACTGAATATGGTATATATGTACCAAAGTTAAACTTGAGTCTGAACATGACAGATTTCAATGTCGTGAATAATTCTCAGGGAAGACGTTTGAAGATATGTACACATGTATATACGCCACCTCTGGTATTAAAAACTGGAGAAAAATTTCAAAGATATGTCTCTTTTGAGGCCGTTACAATCTTGTCGATTCTCTGTACATTCATGTCGCTTATTTCTATCCTTCTAACACTTACAGTTTACATAGTTTTTCCCGAACTGCAAACCATTCCTGGACAGATCAATATGCTTCTTTTCATCAGTCTAATCATGGCTCAAGTAATGTATATAGTATATGAATTTACTCCGACTTCCACAGGTTCCATCTGTAAAGGTATAGGTGTATTACTTCACTTTTTCTGGTTATCTGCAATATTTTCTATGCACGTGTGCACCTTTCACATGTTTAAAAAATTTGTTAGGCTGAGTAAACCGCAATCAAAGACCAGCAGTTCAAAAAATGTCATCATCTACACATTCATTGTAATTGTGTCATCTCTGATATTTGTTCTAACCAATATCATCATGGCTTTGGTCGAGTCTGACATGATAGAAATGGGTTATGGTTCTCAGAAATGTTACATCTCCAGTAGGAAGATGGTCGGATTTACGTTTGCCCTCCCTGTCGGTTTCGTTGTTCTGTCCAATTTGGTTATGTTCTGTGTAGTTATATACAAGGTCCGTTCCTTACCACATCTCGAGACGAATGTTAAACATCGCAGGAATAATGCTCTCATCCTTGCTAACCTTTCTCCTCTTACATGAATCACGTGGATTTCGGATTTCTTTATATATGGACAGAGGAAATCATTCTTTCCTACTTTTTCATTGTTCTTAATGCATCTATAGGCATTTTTATTATGGCATCTTTTGTTCATAACAAAAGAGTAATTAACCTCATCCGAAGCAAATTCTCGATCAAAACACACTGAATAATGTGTCCTATAAGGAGGTAATAATTTTCAAAGATGAAAGCGTTGTTGTGCACTACAACAAGGACATCAACTGTATTTGTTATAATTATTACGATTTAAATACTTCCATTACTTTATGTTTATTTTATAGTCATCATTGTGTATTGAAATTGTGATATTTGCCTTCCTTGTGTCTTTTTATAAAAGGAATTCCTTGTCGAGCATGAAGGGTAAGTCTCTCAAAAACAGGAGGGTATTTCTTGGACTACGCTTTTTAACATTCCTCATACGTGGAATGTACGTAGTACCTGTATGCATGTATATATACAATAATTTCTCCTATATTGTTATATCAGTTATGTAAGTCATATCATGCATTAGGTTACACTGGACAACAAATTTTTACAAAAGTCATGTTACTGAAATAAAATTAGTCAATTCTTATCAATTTTTATGTGCTGAACACGAATATGACAGTCAAATTGCAAAATTGGCTCTAGTTTTTTTGTAATCTGCAAGAAATTAATGTTTACATAACGAAATGCATTCCAATAGTAAAAGGTCAACTGTAATAGCCTACCTATAAAAAATCAAGTCATTGACTACATCTTAGATTTCTTCGCCTGTCTCTTGTACAGCTGTTCGGGAGCATCTCTGAGGAGTGTCCAGCAGTAGTCAGCCAGCATTGTAGTGGACCATTTTCCCTGGTATCTTTGTTCCATTGTTGCGATATCTTGATGAAAACGTTCGCCGTGTTCATCACTAACAATACCACAGTTGCTAGGAAAGAAATCCAAATGGGAATGAAGGAAGTGAATCTTTAGAGACATATTGCAGCCAAGTTTCTTATACTTCATCAACATGTCTTCTACTAGTTCCTTATAGTTTTCTGCCCTAACATTTCCGAGGAAGTTTGTAGAAACTAGGCGAAAAGCATTCCATGCTTGTTTCGCGTCACCTTCCAGCAAGTTGTTGAACCGGTCATCTTTGAAAAGCTCTCGAATCTGAGGACCCACAAAAACTCCCTCTTTAATCTTTGCTTCGCTGAGTCGAGGGAATTTTTCATGCAGGTATCGGAATGCTGGCAAAGTCCGGTCAATGGCTTTCACGAAGTTCTTCATCAAACCTAGTTTGATGTGAAGGGGTGGTAGCAAGATTTTCTGAGCCTCAACCAGAGTTGGGTGTTGGATATTCTTCTCTCCAATGGCTACATTCTGCCTGTGAGTCCATTCCTTCCTCATGTAGTGCATTTCCCTTGCTCGGCTATCCCACTCGCATAAGAAACACATGTATTTTGTATATCCTTGCTGCAGTCCCATTAAAAGGGCAACTACCTTCAAATCACCACAGAGGTGCCAGCTGTACTTGTTATACTCAATGGAATTCAGTAGCTGCCTTAAGTTATCGTATGTCTCTTTCATGTGGACAGCATACGCTACTGGAATAGATGGAAGAATGTTTCCATTGTGCAAAAGCACAGCCTTGAGACTCAGTTTCGAAGAGTCCACAAATAGTCTCCATTTTTGTGGGTCATGAGTGATTTTTAAAGCATTCATGAGGCCCTCAATATCGGAACAGAATATCAGATTACTTTCCTTTCTGAAGAAAGGCTCCAATTGCTGGTGGCGCTTTCGATATGCAGTAATTGTGACATCTTCTTCTAGAAGATTCCATTGTTGGAGTCTTGATCCTAGCAATTCTGCCTTGTTCTTTGATAAGTCCAAATCACGAATCAGGTCATTTAGTTCTTCCTGTGTTATTCTGTGTGGGGTTGATGATGCACCACAGTGAAAATCTGGATCACTGCATGCTGATGGACCAGGAGAAGAACAGGTCGACTCACCTTTGTCTTCGTCAGATGAATCAAGAGAATATTCTGCTGGAGGTTCTGGAATAGGAAGTCCCTCACCATGTGGAACTGGTCTCAATGCAGACGGAATGTTTGGGTAGACTATTCTCGACTTCTTTCGCTTCGTTATTCCGCCGGAAAGAGGAGGAACCAAGCAGAAGTAACAGTCATTTAGGTGGTTGCTTGGCTCTCTCCACACCATTGGGACTGCAAACGGCATTGATGACCTTTTGCAATTCAACCACTGTGAAAGCTGTGTTGTACATGTAGCACAGCATATATGCGGAGCCCAAGGCTTGTCTTGGTCACCAACCTTGCATCCGAAGTAAAGATGATATGCCTTCTTCACTTGAGAATTGATACTTTTCTTCTGGTTGGCAAATGTCACTTCCCCACAAATATAGCAAAAATTGTCCGCGGTATTAACACACTTTCGAGGCATTACTGTTCTTTATTGTACGTAAATGGATAAAATAATAAGTTTTATGTAACAGTAGCTTGAACTGTCTCGCACAACGTCTAAAATATTTTAAATGCTGAACCTATCTGATTGGGCTTTATATAGTACACTGCTTACGTCAGCTTCAGCAGCCGCCTGGCATTAGTATAATAGGCCTACACATGTATAGTACACTGCTGACGTCAACTTACTTCAGCAGCCGCATGGCATTAGTATTGCATTGCATCAGAAAATGATGCAATCAACTGTGGATGATGTGAGCATGATGGTATTATGCAATGTTACATCATTATTCCGGATGTTGCTGCAGTCCTACTGGAGAAATTTACACAGTGAAACATAGAAAATGAGGTATATGAATATCTTCAAAACGAGAGCCAATACAAATTTTTCACGGTTATATTCGTGTTCGGCACACCAAAATACTACAGATTAGGGCCTTTTCAAGTCAGTAATGATTTCACTGTTGACCAGTGTTATTTTTCCACGGTTGCGTTAGTTGAAAAGATGTAATAGTGTTGGGAAAATCATTAACTTTGAGGTCAGGTGACGTAAACTTCTCCAAACTGCTAACACTTCTGGATAAAGGATGTTATGCAATGATGTTAACTTCACAAATAAAGGTTACGTCTATGCGATCTAATCCATCAGCATTTTCTTGGGAGCCAGGATTGGTGCATACTGCATGGCAGACTAAATATAAGCAGTTGCCCATCGGTAGGGTCAGCAGAACCGCAACTGCACACATAATTATGTCTCTTTTGGCAGGTAAGAAAATCTTAGATTGTATTAATTTATGCATTCGAATGTTTTTTTCTATACAACTGCAGTATAATGATTTGATCTTTGAATGTATTGTGTTATTTATTTCAATTTTCCCTTTAAAATAAGCTGTATTCTTTTCTTATGTTATTGTGTATAGTGCAAAGTATGCGATTGTACGGATTGTTTTAACGTCTTCATGAAATTCTTATATTATTTGTAGTTTTGATATTAGATTTATTGTTGCAAATGATTTTGCTGCAAGTTCCAAATAAAATAATTTCAAACTTACAAATCTTGATGCTTCAGCATTTAGAGTGGAATATTCAATTGATTGTTTTTCCTTTAAAAATAGTACAACATTATTTAGATTTATTGGTTTCTCACTAAATTTCAAATCTACGTTTCCTATATTGATCCAAATTGATATTTGACCATTTACATAATATTTTGAAAGACAAGAGTTGTACAAGTATCTTATGATGGTAAGACCAGATTGAGTATAAGATTTTTATATGTAATTTTATATATAAAATGTATAATTTCATGTGCGTAATTTTTATTTTGAGTGTTATGTAGTTTAATAAAGCAAGACCATACCTGCAGGCATCCAGAGGTTTGTCTCCTTCTTTATAGATTTAGGTCAAATCTGGTGACTTCTCGTGCCGTGACAATGTAAAACCTGTTGTTCACAGAAACAGAGAGGCACTTTCCTAGTCACCAGGGGGACAACGACGACATAAAGCTCTATTTCTTTTCTTTCGATCTGATAGTTTTCCACCAAAAGATGTACAGTATGTTAACCTCAAAAAGTCACATTTATGGTCAACTAACAACAAAGCAAAATTATATCACAGAAAATAGTTGTTATTACAGGAGTAGCTTTGTAGAACGATCGATAATGAAAGACATAAAATAAAATAAAAATAAATCTGTATATAAGGTACAAGTGGAGCGCACGACGTCTTCAAGATGTGGGACTATTGATTATTTTACAGTTAGAGGACCGGTCAAGCAGTGGGGAACTTTTTTAGAATACTAATTGTTGTTGCTAAGTACCTTTTATTCAAGGCTGAAAAATATGCTATGACTCTAATCAATAGACGTCTGTTTGCTTTTTGAATGTCAATTTAACGACGAAATTAACTTTAATTTTATACATTAGAATAAGGTTTTATGGGAAATAAATTAGTGGTCCGTCAACTGCTCAGTGCTCATATTTCCAGATGTAAAAGCTTGAAGCTATTTCTGTGTTCTCTTACTCGGTTTCATTCATGGAATCTTAAGCATTTGGATATGTTTTTGCTGGCTTTATCATTTTGCTTTCGCTAATAAATAGCAAAGATTTGATATATATACAAAATGTCTAGAGAAATAAAAATATGATTAACTTAGTTTATCTACAGCACTTGCCGAAAAAATAAGTACTTCTGGTCCAAAGAATTATATTTCAGTTTTGAAACCCAAGACATGCAGTAGTACAGCCTCAATGATCTACAGATTAAGATAAATCAGTTGCCACTACGAAGTCCAATCTGTATTTTTCATACAGACTCAACGACACCAAATGTTTCAACAACACGACCGACGCTGTAAATGGTTCTAATTTGGCCTGTTGTGTTAACAAACATCCCTGTTACTGAATGCTGCGAAGCATCAATGTGCATAATGTAAATCCCGAAAAATTAAAAAGACTAAAATTGATTTCGTCCCTGATATCCAACAGTATAGATTTATTGGACAAATGCAAAGTAGTATAACGAATGCAAAGCAGCATAAAACATTTTCATCTGGCATACGTATAACAGCAGCTTGATTAAAACTACTTACCAATTAAGTTCTTACTTTGTTATTTAATGAGTTTGGCGAAATATTTGTGAAATTTATTTAAATATATTTCAAAGGAAACTTAATATAAAATACAGTTTAAAACACGAGTATGTAGTAACTTAAGCAATCACAAAGACGACAGCATCATTGGCATTGTAATCTATGCAGTCAGTGACACTGAAATCAATCAAGATGAGTTCAATTTTATTATTATCAAGGACATGGTAAGTAAAACGAAATTAACATGCTGTAAGAAAGCTCCAAAAATAAGTGATACCAAGGCATTTAAGAAGTAAAACAAAGTACTGGAAGATAGGAAGGAATCGAAGGAAAAGGAGATTTCGGAAAACTGACGCTAAACAGAAAATATAACCAATGGAAAAAACAGAATGAAGATATTTTTCTGTTTGTTTCTCAATGCAAATTTATAATTGCATATTTAGTAACTGAATATGTTGATCATTTAGGGGCTACTATTTTTCTTGTATTCATTATTAAGTATGAGAACTTCAGCCGCAAGAGAGTTTTGGATTAATAGTTTGCATGAGTTGCAAAGTTAGGACAAGAGAGTTTCTGAAGCAGTTGTGTTTTAAAGTTTGTGAATTAAATAGATTACTACCAAAATAAAATTTATAGCGCACTGGAGTTTAAATATAAAAATGTATGAAGAATACATTGTGCAAATGAGAAGCGGACTGCATAGGTAACTCCTACGATTTACTGTTTGAACTTCCTTAAGCCATATTACAATCAATAACACAGTGCCAAAATAGACGTATGAAACGCGTTGAGAAGGCATGTCTATTTGAGAAAATAGTTTTGTATCTAACGATATTGTTGCAGAAAGCGTATTTTTTCTCGAGCTATTAACAATGGTTTCAAATGATAAAAAAGTTCATGTACATGAAGTTTGAAGCCAACAGTTACGAATAGTAGACAACACTCCTCTGCTAGCAGTGTAGCAATGACAATCACATGTTAGAATGTTGTACGACTTGAATAATTTCTTTTTTATTGGCTAGAGGAACCGGTTGTCTTTTAGTTTTGATAATTATCGACAGGCTTAATGTAGGGAATAGTCTAAAACATTTCGACTGACTGACTGACTGAGTGAACTTCTGCCCATCTCCTGTAAGTCCGTACGTCCGCGTTTACCTTTGGGTAAGTTTGTTACAGACGTTTCCAATTTAGTGATCTTTGGGTCATAAATCAGCCAGCAGTAGAGTGTAGTATAATATTCTACACTTTAATGTATTAAACAAAATGGCACATAGAAGTTGGAGAAACAAAATGAAACGTCTAAAATAATATATTCGTGAAATTATAAAGAATACACCTCAGTCCAACAAAGACAAATTAAGAATTTCAAAGAACAAAAAAAAACGATAGATTATTACTAGTTCGGATTACCTTATTGTTCTTACTGCAAAGAGAGATTTCTGAGATAATTGACGTATATTGCAGATGGTAGCCCAAGAATTCCAACTATTTGTGCCAATATCATTTACCAGAAAAATTGACATTGACTGCAGAGAAAACAATAGTTTTCCCGGGAAAGAATTACACCACCTGGTACTTCAAACGATCCTTAAATGTTAAGAGTATGGTGTACACTCGATCAAATCGTCCATCCCAAACGCCCAGAGGGTCTCCCTCTCTTCTGTCAGTTGAACATCATTACAAGGAAGTTTTACGTTGACTGCTAGAGACAAAAAAGATCACCACCCACCCCCACCCCGAGCAAGGTATAACAGGTGGTTGTCCGAGTAAAAATGTAGAACCCAAAATTGGCGTAGACAAGTTAAAATGTCCACCCGGACTGACATAAATATCCAATATCCTTCCGACCATCCCACCCTAATCGAATTAAATGTCACATTGACTTGTCTAGATAATATATGCAAGGTGGCAGTCTAAGGCCCATGTAGGTCAGTGGTATGGTGCAGACCCGTTCCAATCCTCCACCCTGACCCACATAATTTTGCATGATCGTTCCAAGCCTCTCATTTTGATCAAAGGAAATGTCGCGGTCATTTTTGACATTGACTAACAGGAAAACATTAACTTTCCACCAAAGCGACACATGCCACTTCGCTAGCATCGAAGATCTTAAATGAGTATATTGCGGTGAATTCCCATCATAATAACACACTCTGTGTATGAGAACGTTCCTTTCCTCGTTGTGCCTTTGATTATAAAATCAAGCTGAGCCTCGTCGATAATTAATCGTGTACAACTTTGTCGATGATGCGATGAGGCTTTTTGTGTAAATTTGCCAATGATTTTCCTGTTGTCACATCCAGGTTTAGTACCTGGTGTTCTGGCATCATAACTTGTTTATCTGGCCGATACGAAATTATTGCCTCAGTCACTGTAAGCGATAGCAGTATCGCCGCATCAATCATATATCATAATAATACTATTGGACCCCAACGAGGTTCATTTGTTTGCACAGTAATCGTTAGGATTTATTTCTAAATCGGGTTAATTAAAATGTCGGCCAAACCAAGCAACAATAACAGGATCAATCCCCTCAGCAAATTCAAATAATTCAACGCATGTAAATCCTGTAAAGTCGAAATAGGGTTGTGGTCATTTTATAGATACCCTAGTCATCTCATGGGTAGGATGCCCAAGTCGCTTCAAATACGGTGAACACTCACCCATCGCACGAACGCTTCCAGGATAATGTGCGCGTTATGGTCAATTATTGTTATCGGAGCTCCTTTTTCAAGTACTTAGCGCTGTATAAATCCTCGCTGGTTATTGTTTTAACCGTTATTGAAAATCTTAAGGTTTTTTCTTACTCAGCAATATCGGTAAATGTGACCTCACTTAATCGTACTTTAGCCTGCCATGGATTTACTTTATCATGTCGTAATGCTGTCAGAACCTTCTCTCGTAACACGTTCTTAAAGTGCTATATGGCTCTCTGGACGACACAATATAAAATGCCACCACGTCGCATCGGTGCAAGTACGTTAACACCAGGCTCATTTAATCTAACACAAGAACTCCCTTGGTGCTGGCACCAGCGCGTGCTCGAGGTTAAAGAACAGGGTCACAGTTAATACGGATAACCCAAGTTATATCGCCTTTGTCGACCATGGCAACAATAAATTATTTTCCGAAACATTCTTTATCCGTCCTGTAAATAATCCACGATTTTTGCTGCTCGTTGTTTATTCATGGTATCATCTCTGAGAGTGGTGTCGTGCATGACTCTCAATGCTGACCAGACATGAATTGCCCCATCACGTCAACACTTGTACTTGGCCCAGCGGATACGATCAAGTAATTTCAAAAGACCCCCAGCTCCTAGCATTCTACGGTACTCGTTTTCTGGACTCAATGTTCGGGGTGTCGTA
Organism: Sinohyriopsis cumingii; assembly: GCA_028554795.2. NCBI lineage: Eukaryota > Metazoa > Mollusca > Bivalvia > Unionida > Unionidae > Sinohyriopsis > Sinohyriopsis cumingii. Next base: position 56,406,554 of record CM068840.1, read on the forward strand.
GTCAATCTGTTAAGATTGAATCTCCAGCTCCGAGGGCATGAGCGTCAGGCTTCGACCGCAGATAATCGTGTAAATTCTGGAATATATATATATATATATATATATATATATATATATATATATATATATATATATATATATATATATATATATATATATATATATATATATATATATATATATATATATATATATATATATATATATATATATATCAGAACGTGAGAGATTGAGAAATAGTTCAGAATGTCTTTGAATCCATTTGCACTTTTATTTGTCTTAGTCCGTACGCTTGGGTTTTGTTCAGTTTGCGACAGAGTAAATGATATTTATTCATTTTTGGACTGCATCCGACTGAGCTATATAGCTTACAACCAAACAAAATGTTGAATATTATATATTTAAATCTGACAGTTTTATACGTGGAACAACATGACGTTAATGTTTGGTTCCAAATTACTGGAAAATTTAATGTGCTTATCAACATACGATTAACAAACCCTAAAACTCATTACATGTACTAGTAAAGTTTTCCAGCGATTGTGTTGGCAAGGTTTTCATCAAAATAAATAGGGGTCGTAGGTTTTAAAATACAGAAAACAAACTCCGAGATAAAATGTATTTGAAATATAAATTTAATCAGATTTCCTGCATGGGGATATAAAGAGGGATTAAGATGGTTTCAGAACGAACGTACTCACGGAGAAAAGCAAGCAATACTATTACCCATAATATGGTGGTGGTGGCTTAAAACAACTGGATATAAAACAATTAGCAGTCACAATATCAATATATAGGGTTGTTGTTTCTATGATTCAGCTATAATCCACCGAACTAGATATCTTCATGCGTAGGAAGTACACATATATGGTTTCATGGTTTTAAGTTGTGAATGTCAGGAGCTACGTCCTTGTAGACTGTGCATGGCACTATTGTCTGAATTAACATCTTCTGTCCGAAAAATATTGTGACTAATTAGGATATCACAGGAGTGATATTTATGAAAATCGTCTAATCATTTCTAGCGTTCAAATTTATCTCGAGCGATAAAATGCAGTTTTAGTTGACGCAACAGTTGAAAAGTGTAATGAAAGACAATAGTGGTAGTATATTATCAGCAGTTAAGAAATTAGTGACTGGTTTGGTTTGTACTAGGTAAAATATATGATCACACATTGCCCATTCCAACACATCGTCAATGCCAATACAACGAAATAATTTAACCAGCTATTCAGCATACAACTATTACGGTAGTACAATTGTATTTTAACTTGAAGCAGGCCCAAGAAGAAAAACTAAATCAAGCTGTTATTAATTAAATTTCTTTTGAGCTACCACATTTCCTTCAAAATTACCCAGGTGGAAATCTAGACCTGGCAATATTCCCACCCCCGCGGTAAATTTCAAAACATTTCTATCCTCTACTTCTATGTGCTTGCTTCATAGCTGAAACTTTTCGTTCCAATCATAAAGGCTTGCATTTGGGCAACATGGCCGTATTCTGTTCCATTTCTGCCCATCATTAAAGTTAAACATCTGTGCTGCATTCTTTCCAAATAATCACCAGCAATTAAATTCGGAATGCTTTTTGTTTTCGTAAAATAAAGCCAAATAACATGCCATTAAAAACTCACCAATATAGTCGTTAATACACAGTCCATATTGCTTGAGCTTAAATTAATAATTGACATGCCAAACGTAATTGTCCAAAGTATTGTCGTCTTTTAAGAAATAGTATATGAAAGGATAGAGTAATTCCAATAGTATGGGTACTATGTCCCTTGATACAACTATTCCTTGTTGGCGTCAATGCATCCATCGATGGCCGTGTTCATTACTGAGATTAATGATCATCTCTTAAAGAAATTAGGCATTTCCAGTACATCAGAACAAAAATTTTGGTACTGAAGCATGTTTCATTGATCTGGTGTAGAAAAAACTAATTTTCGAGTAACTAAAACACACGTAAAAGATAAAATCGGCATGCTCTTGTACGATCCATCGCAAAAGACAAGGAAGGGTTGCTCACGTCAGAATGATAATACGAACATTTGATTTAGGATTGAAGCATTTCGCTACACTATAATTTGCTCTTAATTCTCAAACGTACTAACTCGTAATAACGAAATGCTAAGTCACAATTACGAGGCACTAGCTCATATTTGCCAGACATTAAGATGTAATTACGAGGAAATAGCATTGCTTTCAACTAAACAGTGAATGTTTGCCGTAAACGGAAGTTTTCTACAATGGTTCCAAATATTTTGGCAAGCCTCGCAGAAGTGGAGAATATTCGATTCATTAAATAAATGTCAATTTCCTTTGCAAAGGAAAATCTTGGATCCTCGATGATTGTGTAAGTATGCGCGCATGAGAGAGATAGAGAAACAAAGAGGAGGGACGGATTGAAAGAGAACTAGAGAACGATATACAGAGATAGACAAAAATTGAAAACTCGGATATAGGATAGATGGTAATCTCTTCCAGAGTTTTATAAGGGAAAGGCGACTGGATATTTGTTTTATGGAAGAATGAAACATTATGCATTATCCTTTTATACGAAGGGAACAATCAAATTATATTAAGAATTATATTATGAATTATTTTATGGGACTATTGGACTTTAGTTTAAGACAAAAATGAAAATACCAAACATATTTCCAAGATATAGAGCAATAGAAAAAATCCACAGCTAAGCGCCCAGAGAACCTGGATGGTATTTATTCGTGGTATTAAAGCCTCTGACCATGAGCGAGCAAGTCGCACAAACCTACAACACACACACACACACACACACACACACATATATATATATATATATATATATATATATATATATATATATATATATATATAGAGAGAGAGAGAGAGAGAGAGAGAGAGAGAGAGAGAGAGAGAGAGAGAGAGAGACTCTAACATAATGAAAATGTTGAAAATGTTGACTGTCCTAGAGAGCTAGATGGACAAAGAAGGAGGATAGAAAACAATCCCTGGGGTAGGGTCGAAACAACAATACCAGTAAAAACAATATTTTTATCACAATAATGAAAACTTCTTTCTATCATTGTCTCAATGATTTTATTAGATTTGCATCGGTTGTCTTTACAAGAAATAGTCACATTTTATCATTCGTGGAGCACATGAGTTTGGAATCCATTGGCATCAAGGGCGTCAGGACCCAAATATCTGAACACATTGCATACAAGGGCGTAAAGATCCACACATCTTGCCTCCTTGCTTACAATGGCATTAGATGTATCAGTAATCGCTTTGTCGACTGGATGCGAGGAAGGTCTGCTTCGAAAAGTTTAAAACTTTTGCTGACAGTTAAATTATGACACCAAAATTAAATTATTGCTTTTAGTTTAGCATTTATTGATTTGGATAGCTCCACCTCCATCAAATTAAATGCCAATTAATTAGATTACCGGACAGGCACAGTATGTTAAATGGCGTCTTTGAATAAGGAAAACGTGTTGCACGAGTGGCACGTAACTAAAATTGAAGGCCAACAACCAGCATCTGAAATTATATATGAATACATGTACATACTCCCTAATAGCTGTAGATAATTGTTTTAAAATGGCCACCACTGAAGCACGTATGTTACATTTGTCCAATATAGTTTTGAAGTTTACATTCGTGTATGTCAGATGGTTCATAGCATTAAAAATATAGATATAACCCTCAAGTGCGACAACAGTAGTGAGCTGATACTCAAAAAGCCACTGTGTAAAATGCAAGGTCTAGTTATGCTTCTGTTATAACACTTTTATCTCGAACAGCCGTTATGGAAAATGCATGGTCTGATGAGGCCTCTTATATTACAAGTCTGTTTTAAAACTACATGCGAAATGACAGCAATTCCTTGAAACATTTGAATAGCGGATGGAATGATATGTCAATAGAGTACATTTAAGTATCTGATAACAGAACCAGCAGTACCTTTTCAGCTGACAATGATCAAAGAACGTATTGTGAACCTAAGTCGAGAAGGTAGCTCTTTCTGGCATAATCCCGTGGACTTTGATTGAATTAGATGTATAGAAAAATGACCCATATAACACTGACTATGGGATATATGTATATATGTAAGACAATTAGATTCCAATTTCGATATGACAGATGTCATCACCTTTAATATGCCAGTTTGAAGGTGAGGATACAAACGATCTACACCAATGAATAAAGAAATAGAGGAAAACCCATCTCTGCTGGGCCTGAAGTTATTATCTCAGTTGTATGTATATCTCTGTATCTCGTATGTTTTTGTTAAACTTTCTTCTCCCTCTATTCCTTCATAAATTCCTGACTGATACTGGAAATAACACTGTTCTTGCTTCTCAGTTTTGATGTGTACTTGACTCGGGTGATATATCTAACATTTCGTATGTAATCAACTCAAAGTTGAAACAATAAAACACGCCGTCAAAAATATCTTCCAAAGTAATATTAACTTTCATATGTCCTCTGTCTTTGCAACGCTAACGTGTTGATTTTGATCGTTCCCTTGTCGCTAGTAGGCGGGACCTTCCTATCTACTTTCTTTAGCTTTTCATTTTTTGATGGTACCGGTCCACCCATGCCGCTCACTGTTGTAGTCTCAACGTTAGAAAAAGTTTATTTGTATTCTCCTATTTGCCTAAGTTCCCTGGACAACTGCTATCGATTCAGCTATTGTATCACTCTACTTTTCAACACTAACCAGTTGGCCGTTTAAGAATTTTATGCTAATGAATTTATGCTAATACCTTACAAAGTTTCTCCTTTGCTGTGCTATTTCAAGCCATAGCAAGATCTTGTTCTGGTGTTAGTTTCATTTCTGACTGAGAGTTCCACCGGCTAGACTATTCACAGTAGCTGCTTCAGAGCATACCAAAAGAAAAATAAATTCATTGAATTCTGCTTATCTGGTTTCGGGTAATCATTCAGAACGTTGTATGCTATTACAAGGACTAGTCATAAATTTATCCCTGTATTTTTAATAACGAGAAAATAACTAACATATTAAATTATTCCTAGGATTAAGGAGTGGTTGTTATTTGAGCAATTTGCTAAGCCACTAAAGATAAACTACATTCTCTATTAAAATAGTTTCGTTTGTAACAATGGTTTCCCCTCCAATAACCATAATCAAGAATCTGATTATTTGCTGCAAATAAGGTAGTAGACAATCAACTTCAGCATAATTGGAAATGAACACGGCATTAATGTAGATTTTATTACAACGTATCAATAATGTTTCTAATTAGAATTTTGTAAAACTGCACTATTTTTATCCCTTTTTTCTAGGCATACATGTATTTTCCTAGCTATTTGAAAAGATTGAAATCATTATATCTGAAATTAAAACTTTCAGCTTTTAAAGCGTCTTACTAATTTCATAAGTTTAGTGAACTTACACCATTGTCAGTGAAGTATGTCAAAACCAATAGGGTTGGAATGGAGATACACAGTTCATTTTACAACAGCACTGAGTGAGTGATGTCAACATAGTTATATCCCAGCTGACTCTCGGGAGAAACAAATATGCAAGGTAATATTAGTAATCACATGGAACGACATGAATAATACATGAAATATTTTATCAATTAGCATTTCCAATGTAACCTTACAACGAATCACGATGCATTAATATAAATGTTAAAATTGTCTAAACATTCGTGAACTCATTGAACGCTTGTAATAAATGCATGATTATGACGTTTGGACAGTCGTTTATTTAAGACGGTAAAGGGGTAGTTTTGTCTTGTGCTAGGTCAGGCCAAAGCATTTTGCAAACTATTATGCCAAGCTTTTATATCTTTTTCTCCTTGTCTTGAGATATTTCAGGCCATGGCATTTTGCGAACGTTTCTACAAGTGTGTTATATTTGTTCTCCTTCTCTTGTGCTACTTCAGGTCATTATTGTAAAAACCTGTATACAATTTTCAGTAATTGTAAACGAATCGTTTTGTGAGCTTTGTCTAGCTTAAATTCCTACTTGAGTTTTTTTTACACCTTTTGATATCTTTGTTGTTAATTTCTCTAGTACATATACACAATAATGGTTTCATTGATTTGTTGTCTTTTCTGATATATGAACTCCACTGCAGTCATTTGAGAAATTTGGACTTGCACAGATTAGTATTTTGAGCTGAAAATTAGGCTTTTAATTGTTTCGTCATCTGATTATATTCGCCTATGTCATCTGAAATGCTATATGCTCGTTAAGTTCTGCCCTCTAATACGGTGAGGAACAAATTAATATGTTCCACCGTGAGGTTTCCTGGTACTATTCTAAACACTATGTCAAGCATTTCTGCCTGGTTGATTATATATTTTCATTTCGCCAAAAGGCACATGGACATTACTTGTTCACCTAGAGAGTAATTTCGAAATTATTATTATCATTATTATTATTATTATTATTATCATTATTATTATTATCATTATTAAACAATAAAATAGCATTAATAGTAGTAATTATATTTTGTTTTGTCAGTGTTGATCAAGAGAAAGGAGATAAAATATCAGCAACATCAGCAATTGATGTAATAGCTATATTAATAGTAAGATTTGCTGTGCCAGAATTATGCTAACAGTGGGCTTATTTCCTTATTTCGCCTGGTTCTCGAGAACCAAATGATTCAAGATGAATGGATCATGTGTATTTCATCCTGTCTTGTAATTCGGTATTCATTACTTGAATTAATGACTTTTCGTTTTGAATAAATTACGTATTATTTAGTAACAATATAATAACGACTGCAAAGAGTAAATCCAAAAGAAAAATAGAGTGAAAACATACCTCCTTGAACTAGTTTATTTTGGAGTCCTTCTGGGTATTTAAAGCTAAATGGCCCCATTTACTGTTAATTGAACAGAAGTGTTTATCTTCATTTGGTGTAATAGACTATTTCAATACTGGTTACTTTCTCAATCGTTACATTTATCATTAAAGAATTAATCTATTAATTTTAAATTAAAATATTTGCATAATTGATAACTTCATTTTGATTGTTGTATCTAAACATGCATCAGACGAATAAAAATTCTTAGACTAGGCAGCTGCAGAATCAATAATCCGAGTTTTGACATCTAAACTAAGAGGAGGAGTGACGTCAGAGTCTGGGACGTAATCAAGATTATCACATAGTAGGTATAGTTTTCCTATAGTATGTGCAGTTTCATATTTTTTGACATTATCCACATGTTAAAAATATCACTTTATGTGATTCTGTATGTTCCAAATAAGCCCATGAAATTGTTGTGCAGTATCTTCTTTAATGATTGGCTGGGATCGTAGGAAAACGTTTCTAACCCCGCCTTCTGGAATGTTTGGTTTTAAATGATCATTTTTGGAAGCCATTTTTGACCTCGACACGAGAAAGGAAAGTGAAGAATAATTATCTCGGCTTTCTACAGGGGTTTGTTATGTCGTATATAATAATATCATAATGAGAAAAATGGCGTTAAACTACAAGACAAGAACAACAATAAGAAGTAAAACTAAAGGTTTTGCTTATTTGATGGCGGGCTGGGGTGAGGGAACGGTATATCCGTAACATAGATATAGAATCCACCGTATATACAAGCGTAGTTGAAATGTTATCTTACATAAGTAAATAAACTCACCTCTGTTCACAGAATAATTAGGACATACATGGGTCTCCTAACTGACAAAATTTTATCCGTCCACAGCATCTTTGCACAGTATATATGGGATGCAAATCCGACTCAAAATGAAATTTGTTTACGTCTTTTGTACAATCTATCGTTCCAGTGAAATACTGCAAATATCCAGTTACAAATGCATTGCAGTAAATGTCGGAATTTCTCCATCCAGTAATCCTATTTCACATAAAACTCGAAACAATGTAATGTTTACTTGTGAAAGGGACTTTTTAGGGTAAACATGTACTCTAGGCCTACTGTTTACCATATCAAATAATGTGGCATCACATTGCATTGATCATTCTGTTTTGAAAAATGATTTTGTCGTTATAAAATATTCTGTTTATTCGGATGAAAGCTTTCTCTTTGATTTAGAGTTTGTAAAAATGTACAGTCTACTTTTACTAGTTAAACTTTGCTTGGGACGATATTTTAGCACAACAAATAAAAGGTGCACCGTATGTCAGAATGAACGTAATTATTCGTTCTTCTTTCTATCCACTGAAATAAAACGGATGCGATAAAAAGAATTTCAAATGGGTAATGATTTAAGGTTCGCAAAAGCTGGACATTATTCAACTCGTTCCATAAATTCAATATTAAATCGTTACCCATTTGAGATCCACTTTGTATGGCAGAGATTTTGGAAACATTTTAGTTCAATGTTTTCAAATCATATTTAAATGGTGGGGTAAATCGCTATTTTATTTTGTGAATAATAAGAATCAATTTACAGTAATTTGTGCAACAGATTGAATAATATCTGCATGTCAAAACAAAGGCAAATCTAAATAAAATTTCGGTCAATTGTGTATATACTTTCTGACAAATATATCAAAATGAAGTTTGCGCTTGAAATCCAAAACAAAAGCTATGAGATTTGCAAAACATTCCACATCAATGGTCAGCCTGACTCTAGGTATCCCCGGCCACTCAATGGCTGGTGGACCTGAATTGCGGTCAGAAAGAGTGCAGGTTCCATCCTGGATTTCTGTCCAAAGCACGGTGGGTTGGAAGAGGTGGTGTGTGTGTGTGGGGGGGGGGGGTCAGTCACTTTTCTTTAAGTACCTGGGGATAATATAACCTTTCAAATCTTGTTCTTTCATATAGAACCAATCAATGAGTCGAAGCATATAAGAAACTTTTTATGAAACAAACTTAAATTAAGTACTTTTTTCAAGCAACGTGTTTTAGATATATGATATACTTAAAATAAAATAGACAAAGACTTGATAATCGTGTGTAGCTGATGTATGATTACTAATATTGCGTGTAATATATTGGCCTATCTCCATATAATTAAGGAACACACGTGAACAGCAATGACAATATAGAGTGACATTATGAAAATCATTTGCCAAGAGGGATATGTGTACCTTTTGTACGAGGGAAGCATTTTGCGTCGCGTGTAATATTAATTTCCTCGATGAATATCAACAGTACATTCGAAGTAATAATGAAGTTTAATCTGCTGACGCATATTAATCAGCGTCTACGATATTTGGAACTGGGCGCCAGTAGACCCCAAGAAAATGTAGTTATGTGTAACAATATAATAGGTTTGCAAGATGTTTTACTACATGTGATTTCAAAGACATCGCACATGATATCCGATGCAGAAACTAAAAATGCCTTAATGTGTAACAGACATACAAATGGATAAACTAAATTCCTGTTACATGGGCTATAATTATTTGAAGCGGTAGCTTTCCCCGTTAATGCAAACATTTTGCATATGTTCGCTCTCGAAAGCGCAAGGTTCTCCTATGAGAAATTTTTGGTACTTGAAAAAAGAGGGCTGAAGTCGTTATGACCATGCTAAGATAGTCGCCGTTGAACAATCAGTTGTTCAGTTACGTCACTCACCAAAACTATCTCAAAATTAACATGATATAAATACTAATGACTGCATGAAATATACCACAACCACAAGGAAGTGTGGATACAATGTGAACGTTAACTTCGACCACACAGAAACAGGACCCATCACATGGCACGGGTACCTTATATTTCAGAGGAGATCAATCGATATATTTATGATAATACTTTGCGACATTCTTGATTTCATGTTGAGACATGCAATGAAATGTATTGCATGGTTTACAATGGTTTTCAATGGGTCATTGGATATAATAAGAGTCAGCAGCATTTGTGGAGTTCAATATCTCCTGCATAAAAATCTGATTGATCTTTGTTACCTCCATGACTTTCTATTGTAATTGCCCCAATAAGAAAAGGTCTGTTCTTGTTACATTTTAATAAATATTTTTTTTTCCAGACTATCCGACTAAACTACATCTAAACTGAAAAAAAGTTTGTAAACCCCGGGTAGAAGCATGAAAAACTTTAAGATAAAATAAATTCAAATGCATAAAGGACAGCCAATTGTGTATCGTTCATGTTGTTGTGATTTTGAATGCAAGTTGACGGAAGAATGGCAACAAACATATTCTTAAGTTTACTACAGTACGCGTTAAACTTAGAAAAGAAAAATATAACCCAGAATTTTTATTTTGTTTTTAAACTGCAAAAACGGTAGTATAGAATCCGTTAGCATAAATTTTACTATATCTGCGGGAGGGTGGGGGCGTTATGGTGCGAATACTGATTGTGATTTTCTGAGAGTTGTTTGAATGGAGGCTTCATTCTGAATTAAATGCATGCCTTTCTTTCTACTCGCCATATTTTCATCCAAACAATATATATCTTCTAATCCGAGACCGATAATTTTTTTAAAGAGCTCTGCTCCTGTTCTTTAGGTTTCAAATGTCACTTATAAACATTATCGCCTTGCATGAACAATATTTCAAGCGGTATATTATTATATACCTTTGTTTATTGATGTTATTTTGTGCATATAGCACAAAGTTAAATTGTGTAATTTATCATTCGGTTTCAAAAACATTGAAAATGAAATAAAAATCAATCTCCCAAATGATTTGCATCTCAAGCTGTCTCCCCAAGGATGACCGGTGATTCATGTTCATTTGCAAATACTAAATAATACACAAGTAGCGATAACTCCATTTAGAAAACGAGTAACCATAGGTCTATGCCGTAGCCAAGTTGATTCATACAAATTGAATGTTTATTATTGAACCAAGTGAAAACTGATGACTGGAAATTTCAGGGCTTGTCATGGTAGTGGAAATGCATAGAAACAAAATGTTTTCACCTACTTGCAGGCAGGTAACATCGGCAAAAGGTAGCTCAATGTACAAAATACACAACATACATTCCATCCCGATAAAGTTACCGATGGAGTTACTAGGGAAATATTCCAAAATTGTGTTGTAGGGCGATAATGGAAAATAATAATAATAATAATAATAATAATAATAGTTATTAGTAGTAGCAGTAGTAGTATTATAGACTTTGTTTTGTGACTAGACCTATATTGCTTTCAGTGATGCTTATTCTCGTATAATTGGTGGGAATATTCAACGACCTGGTAAAGATTTCATTGAACAGGTATTTTTCACATACTTCTGCTTTGTCGGACACAATAAATTTGATCAATAATGCTAGATACGAAAGAAATGAAAGAGGCACATTTATTTTTAACTCAGGCGATGAATCAGACACCCAGAATGGCGTAAACCGAGTGTTTGACATTTATAACGATAGTAATTGCGAACAAATTGTCACGTTTCATAGTTTCAAATTCTATTAAGATGTCAAACTGAAACAGACGTATTTGTGTATAAAATTGCTCAGCGCCAACCTAAATATGTTCGAGTAATTATATATGCTTAGGGAAGCAATTTAGAATATTGTATGACTGTATGTAATGTCATGCCTATGAAGTGAAGTGTATAAAAGCAGATAGTAGCGACGTAGATCAGATGAACTTCAAGCATCCATTAAGGTAAGTAATGTATAATCACGTCGATTCATACATCTCTCTCTCTCTCTCTCTCTCTTTCACACACACACACACACATATACACACACACACACGCACACACATATACACACACGCACACACATTTACACACACACACAAAGATTCGATGAGTTCATTTTCTGACTCTTAAAGCAGTCTCATATGTCAGCAGCAGTACAATCCGTTCTAAATTTGACCATGAATCTGTAATAATCTCTCATTTCGCTCGCACAATCACTCACATGCACAAACACACTCTTTCTCTCTAAATGTTCTCTACATAGATTCGCCTTCGAGAGCGCATGATGCACCTTATGCAACGTTCCAAAAATCATAATATATAAAACCTAATGAAGTTACTGTCGGACAGAGAAGTGATGACAATGCATCACTCTCAATTAAAATTCTTACCTATTTAAGCTTGCCAGAATCTTCGTATCTAAAATACATTTTGGCAGGTACCTGCATCTAGAGGACAAGAAAATATTTGTTTGATACGTTGCAATTAATCACATAGATGTAATATTTTATATTTTATGGGCGACCTTTCTAACATATAATTGGTGAGATCGTCATTAATAAAATATATCTAGTTATATGCAAACGAGAATGTATTTAGTTGCTATAGCCCGTATTCAGTAGTAAAATTAAAGTATCACTTTGATTGCTATATATTTTTATTTTACTTAATCGTTTCCATGAATGTGCGTCACAAGTCATTTTCTAAAACACTTGCTATTGTTACGGAATAATACTTTTTAATTGGCATTTTTTATTGATGTGATTTAGTACATCGTTAATATCAATAATTTATATTCCTCTGCAACGAATGTCATTCAGCTGCAAAACAGGTCAAGCATTTTCGATGCAATTTCGTTCAGTTGGTGTAATATAGCTCATGAAGTTTAATTGGACTAACATTTTTCATTTTAATTTGTGAAATGAAATTATGGAATATAACAACTGACTGGCGTAAATTTGTATAGGTTATTACATTATTTAGTAATCAAGTCAAGAACAGACAATATTACAACTTAATCAGTAAAGTGATACAATGAATTAGCATACAGTGAAAAACCATTGTGAACAAGATGCTTTAAATAATAAAGCAGATGTAAAGAACGCCACGGTTTCACAAACATGATAGACAATGAACGAATGAATACGTATATTCTTCAATTTACTCTTTCAATCTGCTCTGGCTTCTGTTTTGTTCGTTCACCTAATTGTGAATTCTTTTTTAAAATTCACTTTAATTTAAATGATGCCTTTTATAGTCACGAAATTGATTAGATCATTAATGAGAGTCGAACTTCAAATTATTCGAAGCAAATGTCAGTAAAACTTATCGAATATAGGGATTGTTAAATTGAAACTTCTTTCTCTCTCCAGAATAAAAATGTTTTTCTCATGACCGTCTGTCCCTTTTTAGCCATTGAGAAAACGACATTGACGTTTATATCAATTATTTGTTCTTTCACAATTGCCCTCCACAAGTAAAGACCTTTGCTAAGAAAGATACATTTTTTTGAGGTTGTAGTCATAACGGAAAGAGACCGGCCTTCAAAATTGCGTCCATTCAGTATTTTCTAGCGAAACAGTACAGTTCTGTATCAGAAGTTCCGTTAGTAATGTCATAATAGAGACTCAGACTAATATGTCCGAATCTCATTCTGAATCACAATAAGTTGCTATTTTATCGAATTGTTGCTCAGATCGACAATACAAATTTGTAATATATCCACTTGTCCTTGTTTTCTGTCCATTGTCTTCTTTGATGTCACAAGGGCACGCGATAGCAAAACTAATCAATTTCCGTGGACAGTCGCTGATTCATTTCTTGTAAGAGAATTATCTCAGTTTATTTTTATAATTTGAGGCACAAAAGGAAATATTTTTGGGGCAATAAAAGTAGTTTTCTTTCAGATTATGTCCTGAAAAGACGATCCGCAACGTTTAAGCAAATCCTTAAGTTTTATTGTAATAAAATTTCAACATTTGAATTTTGTAGAATCATTTTCAATAATATGTCGGTTTGTTAGGGTAGTGCAAGTGGTTGAGACTGATAGCATAAGTAGAGATTAACATCACCTTGTCAAGTTATCCCTTTATTAAATATAGAAAACAATTATGTTGCCCTATGTTATAACTGCATCGATTTATTTCTTGTCTTAAGCCAACTTATTTATTGTTAAGTCGACATATTTAAATTAATAAGTAGGCTTATGTAAATCAATAAGTTGCAAGTGGATGGTATAAATATTCCACCATATATTCTACACTTGAGTGTTGGTATCGTTGTTGAATTTTATCTTTTTACGCAGTTAAAATCCCCAAAATGAGAGCGTATAGCGGACCATGTTGTTGGCATGTCGCTCTCATTCCTCGCATTCCGAGAGTTGGTGCTCAGTGTCGACTGAACAATCTGTGCTGGATTGCTCATTCTATTATAATTATTTGGATAAGTTCGGAAACTTCAGCACTGCTTATTGTAATCCAAACGAGTCTTCGGGAAATTATGAAACATGGAGTGTAATTAGTGCAATACAGTTAGTACACTTTATTGGCGATGGCATTTTTATCAAAAGGTGCAAATTAACACAAGGATACACATACAAAGCAAGACAAACTCATTATCGAAATTCAGAAAAGCAAACACAAGCTTATTTCACCAGCTATACTAATAATGATCGCTGCAACAATTCTCCATTCGTCAAGCCTTTGTGCATCTGCTTCACTTGGTTTTGAAGAGAGCGAAATCGGGTCTCCTGGCTGTGGAAAATGTAGATGTGACTTTGGCTGTAGGAGAGAATGCTGCCCTGATTTTGTTTCAGATTTAGATCAACCTGCTGCAGCTGAAGGAAACGTGTTAGAATGACAATACCCGGTATTGCAACCATCTCAACAAAAAACACATAACTTATTCTGCTCACCTCAGCGTTCCGGTTATTACTTTATCACTGACTGTCCACCTGGGTATGGTATGGAAATGGGGAAGGCGTGCAGAAGATTGGACAATGATTACGTAATATCAGAGGAGTTTGACTTTTCCAATGTAACTCCAGTTACAGATGTTAGATCTCAACTTAACTATTGGAATGCATTTTGCGCTTCATCTCCTGTCGTTGTAAAGGAGAATCCTCTGGCTTGGAATGTTGCTTTGAATCGTATCAACAGTTTGATCTCCGATTTATCCTTAATAGAAAACAGCACACATATGATCAACATAAAGGAATTTTGCATTACATTTCAGCCACCAAATTCGTATACACCAGAGAAATGTACACCACTTATTTCTAGCTGTAACCAAGCTGGATATAGGTTTAAATATGCTGAGGACATTGAAAGACTGTCATTCGCCACTTGAGGGTCTTCATTTAATTTTACATATAAAAATGTTTTCTGCATGCTTTGTAATAATATCCCGCAGCTAGACTTAGAACTGTATTCCATTTCGGACATCCGATAGAGGTGGAGGAACATCCGGAATCGACACAATCCCCTACTGATTCGGTGTTTGATCCATACTTGGTAACATTACACTTATAACAATTACAACAACATTAACCGCAGCTACCGCAAGAAAGTCTAAGCAAGAACAACATCTACTTAAAGATTATGAATGTAATAAAGAAGATTGTGCGCATATTGCAAAAACCTCTGTCATTTGATGTTAATATTACTACTATTGCTTGTGCCATTATTGTTAAAGTTTTTGATGTCGTTGCTGACAATGTCACAAATAGCTCTGATGATGTAGTTGTTATTCCTCTTTATTCATCGCATCCTCTTCTTTCTGCTTCACAACAGATTTCTGATTTGAATACCACAACTACTACTCCTCTTGCAACTAAATAAATAACTATAACATAATGATATATAAATAAAACATAATAAAAAATAAATATACCATCATAATAAATAAATATAACATAATAATAAATATAACATGACAATAAAAAATATAACACAACAACAAGTAAATCTTGATGATCCTCCTCATTATCACCATTATTGATATCGTCATCATCAGAAACCAAATAGAACTGCTATCATTATTAACATTTTTACTGCATGTGACAATATGGTTTCCTTTCTGGACATCTTTAAACCCCCAAATAAGGTGTAGGAACATCCGGAATCGACACAATGCCCTACTGATTCGGTGTTTGATCCATACTTGGTAACATTACACTTATAACAATTACAACAACATTAACCGCAGCTACCGCAAGAAAGTCTAAGCAACAACAACATCTACTTAAAGATTATGAATGTAATAAAGAAGATTGTGCACATATTGAAATAAAAACTCTGACATTTGAGCTTAAATATACTTTAGCACTGCCCCTACTGCGACTACTACTACTAGTACTATTGATTGTACGATTATTGTTAATTGTTTTGTTGTCGTTGCTGAAAATGTTACAAATAGCTCTGATGCTGTTCCTTTTTATTCATCGCCTCCTCCTCTTTCTGCTTGACAATAGATTTCTAATTTTAATACAACAACTACTCCTCCTCTTGCAACTAAATAAATAAATATATATAACATGAGGATATAAAATAATAATAAAAAATAAATATACCATAATAATAAATGAATATATCATAATAACAAATATCACATAACAATAAATAACTATAACACAACAATAAGCAAATCTTGATGATCCTCATCATTATCACCATGATTGTCCTCGTGGTTTATATCGTCATCATCAGAAACCAAATAGTATTGCTATCATTACTAACACTTTTACTGCATGTGACTGTATGGTTTCCCCGGATGGCCAAGTTGTCGAAAGCGCCCGTCTTTAGCAATTACTGTCATCCTACCGTTGTCCACGAGGGTTGGATTCTTGGGCTCGACCAATGTATGTGCGAAAGCTTGCCAGTGGCTTCCCGTGGGTCAATGTCTGATACCGGTGTTTATCATGGTTTTGTTTCCACCGGTTATAATGGCGGCCACTTATTGCCTATCGTGTGCTGAAAAACGGCGTTATACTCAGAACAACAATAACATCGGTCATTAACATTCCTGAGACCTTTGGAGGACGAATCCTACGCTCCACGAACTTAACCACAGCGACTAATGATCATCATTTGCTTTAAAATTGCAAACTCTTATATTCCATTTGCAGACAATTGTATAATTGCATGAAACTAATTAGAAGAAATAGCAGGCAAATTATGATCAAATGTAAATATAGTTTAATTATTTTTGTTATGTCGACAGACAGACGGACTTCTTGAATAGTTTGAAATAAAACGTCATCATTTAGTAATTAAATTAATTGTTAGATTTTGACTTTTAAATATAGAGCACAATTTAGTGATTCATTTATTGTTGCAATCAATATGTGTTGACATGGATAATGTAGCATCAGCATGCTATGAATCCAAAACAAAACAAAAATCGAGACGAGTTGTTAAGCTTTCGATTCACTCTGTAATCTCCCTGTTTTAGCACCAGGACCCTCACCAATGGTAAATGCGTCAATAATAATGCTTTGAACAAGACAGATGGGGTCTTTTTTAAGTAGAAATTACTTTTTTTCCGTTGGAGAAGTAACCGGTATCACTGGCAAGTGACGTTGCAAAGAAAATTGGCATATGGTTTGACAGTTTGCTACCACATTTGGAGGATTCAAAATAGGTTATCTGTAACCGTGATACAGTATATAAAATAAGTAACTGCAACACAGTTATTTAAATGGAGCTACACTGAATATGGTATCTATCTACCAAAGTTAAATTTGAGTCTGAACATGACAGATTTCAATGTCGTAAATAATTGTCAGGGAACAAATTTGAGGATCGTACAGATCTATATGTGTACAACATGTATATATGTCATCTCTGGTTGTAACGGGGGACAAATTACAAAGACATCTCTCTTTTGAAGCTGATACAATCCTTTCGATTATCTGTACCTTAATGTCGCTTATTTGTATCCTTCTGATTCTTATAGTTCACATACTGCGGACAATTCCTGGACAGATCAATATGCTTCTTGTCATCAGTCTAATGATGGCTCAAGTAATGTATATAGCATATGAATTTACTCCGACTTCCACAGGTTCCATCTGTAAAGGTGTAGGTGTATTGCTTCACATTTTCTGGTTATCTGCAATATTTTGGATGCAGGTGTGCACCTTTCACATATTTAAAAAGTTCGTTAAGCTGAGTAAACCGCAACCAAAGACAACCAGTTCAAAATCCGTCGTCATCCACACAGTCATTGTAATTATTTCTTCACTCATATTTGTTCTAACTAATATCATCAGGGCTTTGGTCGAGTCTGACTTGGTAGAAATGGGTTATGGTTCTCAGAAATGTTACATTTCCAGTAATAATATGGTCGGTTTTACGTTTGCTCTCCCTGTCGGTTTCATTGTTCTGACCAATTTGGTTATGTTCTGTGTGGTTGTATACAAGCTCCGTTCCTTATCCCATTTCGAGATGAATGTTAAACATCGTAGGAATAATGCTGTCATCCTTGCTAAATTTTCTTCTCTTACACGCATCACGTGGATTTTCGGATTTCTTTATATATGGACAGAGGAAATCATTCTTTCCTACCTTTTCATTGTTCTAAATGCCTCAATATGCATTTTTATTATGGCATCGTTCAACCTTAATAAATGAGTACTTGACCTCATCCGAAGCAAATTCTCAAAGCAAAACACACTGACTAATGGGTCTGATTAGGAGAAAAGGCACGCATATTTATAGATGTTGCATGGTATATATGACAAACATATAGATAGGACGATCATACTAAAAGATAAAGATGCAATATTTGTCGATGCCTAGTTACTGAAATTTCCATGTCATTGTTAGATGTTGGAATCAGCATTGTGGCATATTTCTTTAGCAGATTCGTTTCCCATTGACAATTTAGAGAGTTTACAAAACGAACTGAAAGATGGTTACATGACCTCAAATGTGATCTTAGGTTATCAGATAAATCATTGAATTTTCGTTATAAATAAATTGGGAGTACCGATGGCAGAACTCAATAGTAGCTCATTTATTTTGATTTGTTGCGCACTACAACAAGGACATCAATTTTTTTTTACAATTATTACGATTGAAATACTTCCATTACTATATGGCTATTGTCTATGCATCATTTTTTCTTTGAAGTTTTGATATTTGCCTTTCTTGTGTCTTTTCTGTTATTGTTTTGCTTGTCGAGCATTAAGGGGATAACTCTCAATAACATGAGGGTATTGTTAGGACTAAACGATTTAACGTTCCTCACAAAGTGGAATATACATAGTACCTGAATATATATATATATTTAAGTAATAGCAGGTATTAGGCCATTTTTCCACGGTTGCGTTAGTTGAAAAGATGTAGTATTTTTGGAAAAATCATGAACTTTGAGGTCAGGTGACCTTAACGTCTCCTTACCTGCTAGGACGGCTTGAGAAAGAATGTTCTATGTAATGGTTCTAACTTCACAAATCAAGGTTACGTCTATGCGCTCTAAATAGAAAGCACTTTTTGGAGCCAAGATCGGTGCATACTGCATGGCAGACTGAATATAAGCTGTTGAACGGAAGTAGGGTAAGCAGAACCGCACCTGTACACAGAGATCTGTCTGATGTTTTGCAGTAAGACAAGCTAATGTTGTATTAATTTATGGATTATAGTTTTTTCCCCTGACAAATGCCGTATGATGATTTGATCGTTGAATGTATTGTGTCATTTCTTTTCAATTGCCCCTTTCAAAAAGCTATAGGTTTGTCTTATTTTATAGTGTATAATGCAAATGGGATTGTACGGATTGTTTCAACGTCTTCATGAATTTCATATATTATTTGTAATTTTAATGTTAGATTCATTATTGTAAATGATTTCGCTGCAAATTTCAAATAAAGTACTTTCAAACTTACAAATCTTGATTCTTCGGCATTGAGAGTTGAATATTCAAATGTTTGTATTTCCTATAAAAAAATATTACAGCATTTCTTAGAATTATTGATTTCTTACTAAATTTGAAATATACGTTCCATATTTTTATCCAAATCGGAACCGCTCCGGTGGCCTAGTAGTTAGAGCGTCCGCCTCGGATGCGGGATGTCGTGGGTTCGATCCCCGGCCGAGTCATACCAAAGACTTACAAAAATGGTATTAACAGCTGCCTCGCTTGGAGCTTAGCATTAAGAAGTTAGTGTTAGGACTGGTCGGCCAGGTGTCAGGATAATGTGAGTTGGTGGGACATCATGCTACATGTCTGCGGCATGATGCCCCAGTGCTAGACATCACTATAAACTGCCACATTGCAGACATCGTAGCGATATGACTGAAAAATTGTTAAAGCTACGTTAAAAATCAAAATCACATCACATCACATCACATATTCAAATCGGTATTTGACCATTTACATCATATTTTGAAAGACAAAAATTGTACAAGTATCTTATGATTGTAAGACCCGATTAAGTATAAGAATTTTATATGCAATTGTATATCTAAAAGTTATAATTCGATATGCGTTATTTTTATTTGAGTGTTTTTTAATTTAATAAAGCATGATCGCACCAACAGACATCCAGAATTTTGTCTTTTTCTTGACAGATTTAGGTCAAAGCTAGTGAGTTCTCGTACCCAAGCAATGCAACACCTGTTGCTTATCGTGCCAGATTGGCATCTCCCCAGTCACCAGGGCATAAAATACAAAAATCAGTCTGTATGTACCGTACACGTGGAGAGTACGACCTCTTCAAGATTGGGGACCAATGTTTGTTTTGCAGTCAGAGAACCGGTCAAGCAGTTTGGATTTTTATTTAGAATACTAAATATTTTGAGATCCACTTATTAGCTAGTAAATTAACTTAATATGTTTCCAATACATATTTTATAAAATTCAATCTATGTACTTTAGTGACAATATGTATTTACTTAATTTCGTTCTAATAAAATTACACATGCACCCTTGTTGGGATTCTATGTTATTACTGCACACAAGGGATTCTCCTGTTTGGCAGCACGAGACGCATGGAAATGCTACTAAGTACCTTCTTTTCAAAGCTGAAAAATATTCTCTCATTATAATAAATGGAAGAATGTTTGGATTTTGAATGCTAATTTAACGACGAAATTAAGTTTATTTGTATATATTAGCATAAAGTTCTTTGGGAAATGAATTAGTGTGGTCTGTCCCCTGCTTAGTGCTCATATTCCAGATGTAAATTTATCAACCTATTTCTGTGTTCTCTTCCTCTGTTTCTTTCATGGAATCTTAATCATTTGGATATGTTTTTGCTGGCTTTATCATTTTGTTTCAGCTAATAAATAGCAAAGATTCGAAATATATACAAATTTTAGGCGATGTTGTTGTTGTTGTTGTTGTGGGGTTTAACGCCATTTTTCAGCACACGATAGGCTATACATGGCGGCCAGTATTAATGGTGGAGGAAGAACCCGGAAAACCCCGGAAAGAACCACCGACCCACGAGAAGCTACTGGCAAGCTTTCTCACATGCCCACATTGGCTGAATTTTAGACTCGAACCGCCGCAGACAGAGGTGAGATGGCAGTGATCCGTAACGAAGAGCGATTTAGACCACTCGGCCAAATTTTAGGCGAAACAAAAATATGATTAACTTTATCCGACATCACTTACCGTATGTAATCGTGTATAAGTCGACTCCAACTGCAAAGCTGCACACGTCCAGATCTTCTGTCACATAATGCGCCAGCAGATATGGTTCTGAGATGTTTAATAGGAGTAATCAGTGGAACAAACAATATAGATCCTAATCTGTAGTCGCATTATGATATGCCAGATTATGATCTTTGTTAGTTGAAATTTGGCTCGTTATATAAACGAGGATGTACGGTAAATCTGCTCCCAAGTTGTATTTAGATCGCCTTTGGAAACACTAATTTAGTATGTTAATAGTTCAAGCAACCAGTGATGATGGTAATAAAATCTCACAAGTAAATATTCGATTTTAACTTATTTATTTTCCTGACTACTAAAAGCAAATTGTCATTGGCTAGATAAAATGTATGATACTGAACATAAAAAAGTACATTAAATGCGTGTTGCCTAAACGTTTTATTTTTGTCAAATAAATTGTAAAGCTTTTACATAAACTGAAAAAAACAACAAAAAATCCCACTATCAGGACAATTTACTATGCAACACTAAAGACTCTAGTCCTACAGTTTCAAACAGCATTATTTTGAAAATCAATTAATGTTTACAAGAAGTATACCATAGTACATTGATATTCAGGTAGATGTTATCCAATTATTACATTTACATTTAGCCAATTCACAAGTGACAATCTCATACCTTATACGTTACTAATAGATAAAACTGTTGCAGAAACAAATAGTACTTCTGGTCCAAAGAATTATATTTCAGTTTTGAAACCCAAGCCAAACAGTAGTACAGACTCAATGATCTACAGATTGAGAGAAATCATTTGCCACTAGGACGTCCAATCTGTATTTTTCCTACATCCGCAAGACTCAAAGACACCAAAGGTTTCAATAACATATCTGACGGTGGAAATGGTTTTAATTTGGCCTCATTTGATGACATGCATCCATGTCACTGAATGCTGCGAAGCATCGATGTGCATGTTGTAATGCCCGAAAATTTTTAAAGACTAAATTTGATTTCGTCCCTGATATCCAACACTATAGATATATTGGACAAATGCAAAGTAGTATAACGAATGCAAAGCAGCATACAACATTTTCAACTGGCATACGTATAACAGCAGTTTCATTAAAACTACATACCATTTAAGTTCTTACTTTGGTATTTAATGAGTTTGGCAAATATTTGTAGAATTTATTTAAATATCTTTCAACGAAAACGTAATATAAAATAAAGTTTTAAAATATGACTATTTAGTAACGTATGCAATCAGTAAGATGACAGCATCGGTGGTTTTGTTATCAATGCAATCAGTGGCAATGAAATCAATCAAGATGAGTTCAATTTTGTTATTATCAAAAACATAGTAATTACTCAGAAATTAACATGCTGTAAATGATATAAAAAATCATGTTCATGAAGCTTGAAGCTAGACTACTCTCCTGTGCTTGAAGTGTAGCAATGGCAATCACATGTTAGAATGTTGTACGACTTTAATAATTTATTTTTTATTTGGCCGGAAAGAACCTGTCTTTTAGTTTAGATAACTATTCGCAGGCTTTAGGTAGGGAATATTCTAAAATATTTTGACTGACCGAACTTTTGCCCATCTCCTTTACGTCCGTCAGTCTACATATACCTTTGGGTAAGTTTGTTACAGTCGTTTCCAATTTATTGATATTTGGGTCATAAATCAGCCAGCAGTAGAGAGTAGTATACTATTATCCACTGCAATGTATTAAACAAAATGGTACATATAAGCTGGAGGCGCAAAATAAAAAGTCTAAAATAATATATTCGTGAAATTATATAAAAAAACCAATACAGTTCAACAAAGCCAAATTAAAAATTTAAAAGCGCACTAAATTTCAAAGAAAAAAACAATATATTTTTGTTCTTGCTGCAAAGAGCGACTTCTGATAAAATTCCAGATGGTAGCCCAAGAACCCCAAATATTTGTGCCAATAGCAATTACTGGAATAATTGACACTGACTGCCTGGAAAATAATAGTTTTCACCAGAAATAGCTACACTTGCTGATACTTCAAAAGATCCCTAAATGGCAAGAGTATGGTGCACACTCTTTCAAATCGTCCATCCCAAACGCCCATAGGTTCTCCCCTTTCTTTAGGCAGTCTAACATCGTTACAATGAAGTTTTACTTTGCCTTATAGAGACAAAATGGACCACGCTCCAAGTGAAGTATAACAGGTGGTAGCCCGAGGAAAGATGTAGGACCCAAAATTGGTGTAGACAAGTTAAAATGTCCACCCGGGCTGATATAATTATCCAATATTCTACCCGACCATCCCACCCTAATCAAATGAAATTAACTAGCCTAGATAATATATGCGAGATGGCAGTCTAAGGACCATGTAGGTCACGGGTATGGTGCAGGCCCGTTCTAATCGTCCACCCTGACCTACATAATTTTGTATGATCCTTCCAAGCCTCGCATTCTGATCAAAGGAAATGTCGCGGTCAAAGTATATCGTCAGCCATGTTCATGTCAACCTCTAATGTATCTTCAATATCAAATGTAATCGTCCCACATCTTATCCTGGTCTACTGCAATCTTCCTACGTCTGATCCTAGTCTGATGGAATCGCCTCGCGTCTGATCTTGATCAAATGTACTCCTTCCACATCTGATCCTGGTTCCATGTAATCGTCCCACTGCTAATTTTAATAACCAATGTATTCGTCCAACATCTGATCCTGGATCATTGTAATCGTCCCACTGCTATCTTTAATAACCAATGTATTCGTCCCACATCTGATCCTGGCTCAATGTAACCGTTCCACTGCTATCTTTAATAACCGATGTATTCGTCCAACATCTGATCTTGGCTCATTGTAACCGTCCCACTGCTATCTTTAATAACCAATGAATTCGTCTCACATCTGATCCTGGTTCAATGTAATCGTCCCATATCTGATCATGGTCCAATGTAATCTACCCACGTCTGATTCTGGTCCAATCTAATCGTCCCGCGTCAGATCTTGGTATCTCTAATAACCAATGTATTCGTCCCACATCTGATCCTGGTTTACTTTGCAGATGGAATTATATGTACATTGTACACATTATTTATTACGCAATTTAATTTCATGGTATGCTCTGATGATGCAAATTATCATCACTATCGTCGCCATCCTCTGATCATTTAAATCCGGAACATTGACTCTTTTAATTATATTTTTGGACTAACATACATAGAAGCAAATACATGGTAGATTCTTAATATCTGCAGTATATTCAGATTGTCACAGCTATCAGCAAAAGCACTGGAAGGAGACGATAGGTTGGGACATTTATATACGGAGGATTTTATTTTAGGGATTCTGCTTGCTATTATGATATGATTATTGAAGGGAAAATAGTGTTCAAGTAGTAAATGTATTTAGTTTGCATTTGATTTTTGAGTCTTCTGCTCAGGAAACGAATTCTTATGCTATAGAGACACGACAAATGCATATATCTTGATATCACGTGACAACTGCAGCAACAGCTGCACAAGTAGAAATTACGCAGAGGATTCCTATTACGCCATTTTAGCCAGCAGCACATTTTGAATAGGGAGGATATTGGAAAAAATAAAAACAGCAAAAGAAAGAAAAAATACAGCATTAAACTGCTTGACAAAGACATAAAATTAAACTGAAACTAATTCTTACAACATATTAAGCAATCGTCTTGCCTTACAAACTTATTTGAAGCTCTTGGCATTTTAAAAAGTAATCGAATTAAATTCAAACTCATTGTTTGCTCCCTATGATTCAAAACTTTGGACTCTTGCTCAGTGTCGAACAATGTCACATGTGGAGTACAACGATTTTTCATTGATACTTAGTGTGATACACATCCTGCGATATAATATATTGATACACGGTGTTAGTATTTAAGCTCTGATAAACACTAACAAGAAAAGATTGAAGACAACCAGCATTTTAATATATATATATATATATTGATACATGGAAGGAGTACGAAGGCAAATAAAGTGTGGATATTCAAATTTTTCTTTTAAAACATTAAGCATGTGTTCTTTTTATCAATTCTCTACAAATTCACTATGTTGAGCATTGACATATGAATAAAAAATGTTGATAAAACAAAGATTATTTTAATTTCTGATCACGAGATTGTTTTCCAGAAAATTTTAAAACATTGTCTAACAAAGTACAACATCACAGGGCATAAAAGAACCCCATAATCATTCGTACGGACAGAACAAAATTTCATAAATCATTCACACGGGTAGAAGTTTCTTTGATACAATCATTCATAGAGATGGAAGATTACTTGATACAGTCATTCATAGTGGTGAAATATTCTTTGATACAATATTTAAGGGGAATGGAATATTCAACCTTACAGTCATTCATAGGGATGGAAAATTATTTTGTATAATCATTCATAAGGGTGGAAGATTCTTTGATACAACCAATCTCCGGGATGTATGATTCAACCCAACAATCAGACAGAACAATATCTGATACAATCATTCATAGGGATGGAAGATTCCTTGATACAATCATTCATAGGGATGGAAGATTTTTTGATACAATCATTCATAGCAAAGGAAGAATATTCGATGCAATAATTCCTAGTGGTGAAGGATTCTGAAATACATTCATTCTTAGGGGTGGAAGATTCTGTTGTCACAATTATTCATTACGGTGGTAGATCATTTTATAGAAGTTTGGATCACCCTCTTAAGCATTAGTTATTCAACCTCTAACCATAATATATAAGAATCGAAGTATCGACGCGTAACTAAAATATATATGAACCGAAATATCAACAACTAACCACAATATATAATAACCGAAATGAATCTCGGAATTTTTATGTAATGTAAGAAAAAAATAGACATTGAAGCTCTTCATAAAATTAAAGTGTAAATCCTTGAGAAAGAAAGCTATATGTGTGTAATAAATAATGTCCCCAAGAAAAACCACCACATGCGATGCGGTCGAAAACGAATAAATAAGGAAAGACTTTAAGAAAGAATTTACATTTCAGCTGAGTAGGGAACAGCGGAAATAAATAAAAACTGTAGGTCAATGTAAAATTCCAAAGTTGTAGTCACATTGGACTCGGATGTTTTCAGGACATTTCATGAAGTTGTTCTTTTATATGTACTAGAATTCGAATATCAGAGTATTACTAGGTGCAGTTAGAGGTATTCGGCATCAAAATTAATCAGCGCAAAAGCTTACCGAAACGGCAAAGGCCATGGAGAGTTTTTCTTTATGATAAGAATGAAGTTTTGAAAAAAGGTTAAGAAATTAGTCACTATTATTGATCGGGAAAATATTTCTATATTGGATGATTGACTTTTGTCCATAATTGTGGGTAGGAGCCTACCTGACTAATGTCTCTTTTTATTAAAACCATATTAGATAGTAATTCTTGTCTATGTTATTAGATTATATATTAAGATAAGTATTACTTTGAGACAAACATATTTACATATGTTGAGTCAATTTCAATTGTTTTAGAAATCAAGATGTTATAGTAGCGTGTGGTTTACAAATTTGATGGGAAAATGTCTCTCATCATGGTTTTCCTATTGTGTCATAGCTTTTTAAGTAAATGCTGTTTATTTCAGAGTTATTCATTCATATCTTAACATCAGTTATTATAGAAATCAATTCTAGTTGTGTTCCGTTTTAATTTGAGAGGATTTATTTATTGAAATTATTGACTGGAATTACAAAGTGACCAATAGTACGTTTCTGACCTAAATCACAACTTGGGGATTATTCTGGATTCATTAAAGGTCATTTTGGATTATATCTTCGTAATACATGCAGACTGGTAGCATATCGACATGATTTCAGTCTATTGGTACATCAGCACAGTTATGTTTGAAATTTATTTGAAATACAAATGGAATCCATTCGGAATACTCAATACTTTTTGACATAAGATAAAACTTTTAAGACTTTTTTTGACTTAATTCAAAATACTGTAAGTTCTTTTTAAATTTTAGCTTTGTGATCTAAAGTAAAACAAATAGTATGTTGAATTTTACAAAACTTGCTGTTGTCAGTTCTTGTCGTTACTTAGTGTAAGGGGGCACCGAGTTGTCGAGTGATCAAAAGCATTCACCGTTACGGATAACTGCCATCTCACCTCTGTCTGCCTCGGGCTTGGCCACTATGGGTCCGTGAGAAAGCATGCCAGTAGCT
The DNA here is from genome assembly GCA_028554795.2 of Sinohyriopsis cumingii. Classification (NCBI taxonomy): domain Eukaryota; kingdom Metazoa; phylum Mollusca; class Bivalvia; order Unionida; family Unionidae; genus Sinohyriopsis; species Sinohyriopsis cumingii. Next base: position 56,433,927 of record CM068840.1, read on the forward strand.
TCTCGTAAGTCAGTTGTTCTTTCCGGGGTTTTCCTGGGTTCTTCCTCCACACTTTATACTGGCTGCCATGTATAGCCTATCTTGTGCTGAAAAATGGCGCTAAACCCTACAACAACAACAACAAAAACAACTTAGTTTAAGACCATAAAGTCATAACATGCAAAACACCAGAAGTATTTTTAGCAAGTACTAAGAAAGGCCAGGATCCAATGTGCTGTTCATGATTTTCTACTTAAATTTTTATTTATGGAACTAGTTCTAACTAGAGAAATACTAGCTAATGAGGGTCTCAGAGTATATACGTCGAACATAATACATAGGAAATTAGCTACAAACTCATCACTGTGTCTCCATTATGGAGAAAAAACGTCTCATTTCAAGGAAGCGTTTACAGAAGAGTGATCATGCCTTGTATGTAGATGCCTCAGGCACTGTCGTTGGCATGCTACCTGTAAAGAAAACAGAGTTTTGTATTATGCCTTGGAGAAGAGACGAATAAAAGGGGGAACATTTTTAGTGCCTATATTTGAACTCATATCTATTGTACGTAATTTCCAGAGATACGTTAGGTTTCTATCATACTCTTACCGGGTTTGCTCTTTAACTCAAGATAAATTTGGTTTCTACTGGGAAATATTCCACGCTATTCTTCCTCCATTGTTTATGAAACGAGAATCCAATACTCAGAGAGCCTATGCAGTGAGTTCCATTGGGGAATGTTCCAGCAGATTTGCCATTATCTACGTCCGTGCGACGCACATAATACCAAACTTCAGAGACAGGTAACTAAAGACAGATGTTTGAACGAAACTTGTACCGGCAAAGATGGTCCATTTGATCAAGAATTCACAATACATGAAGACCTAATAAAGTTGGGAAGATTATCCCCTTAAATAAAATGTATCAGCAAGGAGGGCAGATATTACGGCCTCGTTTGGTATTTATTTTATAAACTCTGTCCTTCTACACTATTTTGTCCGCTACTGGGATGCGCTACCGGGTATATGAATTTCTATAAACTGTTTATTGATCTCAATACAGTCATACCGTTGGTCCGCCCTCCCTGCTGCTATGGGAAGCCCGAATCCTCCAAGCGTTAGCGCAATCGAATGCTTGTACAGCGAACTAAACGATGCGGTCCCTTACCTGCACCCCCGGTATTGTGTAAATGGTATAAGAAAACTATTTCCTGCGTTGAGTGAGTGAGTACATTGACCGAGAGTCAGTTTTAAATTTGTGCAGTCGTCCGCGTTTGACGTTGTTGTTGCTAGAGGGGACGTAAATCATCCGGCCTTCAAGTGTGATTTTTTGGTTGGGCTTGATGTATCGACGAGTGGGTGAGTGGGGAAGGAAAGAAGTGAGAGTTACTGTCTCAATCAAAAGTTTTATCGAGACCAATGCGATACCTCTATTTGGGGTCATGTAAATTTATCGTGACAAATTCATGTGGGGTCGCTTGAGCGTGTGAGAAAACATTTTTAAATTTGATTATATCCATGTCACTGGGACACCAAGTTTGATGAATATTTCGTAGCGTTTGTGTATCAAGCCCATTAAATACCGCCAAAAAGGTTGTAGTTATCTTGATGACTTTAGGTCCTTGTTTGTGTGTCTGCCTGGAGAAACTATTCGAGCTGGATTTGCTTGTTTGTCTAACCTCACGTCGTCATAAACCACCACATTATTGAAATCCACAACGAGATCATTGACTGTGGGAGTCTCATCGATATAAGTAATAAAATCAATATATCATCCCCGGCCGATTTATCGGCTGCAATCTCCTTTACATTATCATTAAAATATCAACAAAGGTTTTATAGGAAAAAGGCAGCATGGATATTTATTTTATGGAAAAATGAAACATTAGGGATTATCCTTAAAGACGAAGGGAACAAGCAGATTATATTACGAACTATTCTAGGGGGCTTTTTGGATTTTAGTTTAAGGCAAAAATGGAAAAGCGAAACATATTTCCAAAGAACAGAGCAATACAAAAATTCCACAGCTATGCGTCGAGAAAGGCTGGAAAGAATTTATCCGTGGTATTAAAACCTCTGACATCGAGCGAGTAAGCCGTACAAATCTACCATGTATGTGTTTGTGTGTGTGTGTGTGTGTGAGAGAGAGAGAGAGAGAGAGAGAGAGAGAGAGAGAGAGAGAGAGAGAGAGAACCCCTAGCATAATGAAAATGTGGACTGTGTGCAAGAGAGACATATGGACAAAGAATGCATCGTGAACCTAAGTCGAAAAGTTAACTCTTTCTGGTATAATCTCTTGCTTTTTGATTGAATTATATGTATAAACAATTATTGGTATAACACTGAATATGGGATATAAGTAAGATCCGAAGTTCAATATGACAGATTTTATCAACTTTATCAATGCCAGTTGGCAGGTGAGAATACTATAGATCTGCACCAAAGAATAAAGAAATAGAGGAAAACCTGTCTCTTCTGGACCTGACGTTATTCTCTCAGTTGTATGTATATCTCTGTCTCTCGTGTGTTTTTGTTAACCTTTCTTATCTCTCTATTCCTTCATAAACTCCAGACTGATACTGGAAAGAAAACGGTGCTTTCTTCTTATTCTTAATGCGTTCTTGACTCAGTTGATATATCTAACATTTCTTATGTCCTGAACTTAAGGTTGAAAAGTACGACACGCAGTCAAAAATGTCTTCCAAAGTAATACTAACTTTGCATATGTCCTCTGCCTTTGCAACGCTAACGTGTTGTTTGGATCGTTCCCTTGGCGTTAGTGGGGGAGCATACCTATCTACTTTCTTTAGCGTTTCATTATTTGATTGTACCAGCAATACTATTCCGCTCACCGCTGTAGCCTCAACTTTAGAAAAAGTTATTTCTATTCTGACATATGACTAAGTTCCTTGGCCAACTGCTGTTGATCCAACTTTATGCCACTCTACTTTTGAATACTAATCAGTTAGCCGTTTAAGAATATTACGCTTGTGAATATATTCTAATGTCTTACTCAGTGTTTCCCTTGTTGGTGCTATTTCCAGCCATTGCAACATCTTGTCCTGGTGTTAGATTCATTTCTCACTGAAAGTTCCGCCTGCAAGACTATTGACAATTAGCTGCTTCAAAGCATACCAAATAAAAACAAATTCATTGAACTCCGCTCATCTGTTTTCTGATAACGATTGAGAACGTCTTACCCTATGACAAGTAGTATACATAAATGAATCACGGTATATTTTAATATCGAGAATTACATTGTTCCTAGGTTTAAGGAGTAGAACTTATTTGAAGAATTAGCTAAGCCACTATAGATAAACTACAATCTCTATTAAAACAACGGTCCCCCTCCAATATCGAGAACAGTAAGAATCTGTTTGTTTATCTGGTGCGAAAATAAAGATTGTTACAATTTTGTTTGCAATACTAAAATGATCTACAATAGTTTCTTAATTATGAGAAAATAAATAAGAATTAACTTCCCATGTCGAACCAAAAGATGGTTGACGACTGAGACGGTCTATGCAGGGATTAGTGCCTTTTACAAATATCTCTCTCGTTTCCCAAATAACAATGACTCACTGGTTTTGACAGTAAAGGCAAATTGTTGTCTGACAGACTCGACATAATCGTAAGGTAGTAAGTAGACTGTCAACTTCATCATAACTGAAAATGATTGCGACATTAAAGTAGATTTTATTTCAGTGTGACAACAATGTTTTTAATGAGAACTTTGTAAAATAACACTATTTTTATAAAAATAAAATTCGTTGTTATTTCTTAATTTTAATTTTATCCCTGTCTTATAAACATACTTGTGTTTCCTAGTTATCTAAAAAGTTTGAAATCATTATACTGAAAATTAAAACTTGTATCTTTCAAAAAGTTTACTAATTTTCATAACTTTGGTGAACTGACATCATGGTCAAAGAAGTATTTCAAAACCAATAGGGTTGGAGTTGAGAGACACTGTTCATTTTACAACAGCAATCACTGACTCATGTCGTCATACTTAACTCCAAGCTGACTCATAGGGGAAACAAATATGCAAGATAATAGTCTTAATGACACGGAACGACATGAATAATAAATGAAATATAATACGAACTTCCAATGTAAATTTGCAACGAAACAACAAAACACGATTCATTAGTATAAATGTTAATATTGCATAACCTTTGGTAGACGCAAAGAGAGCTTGTAATAAAGGTATTAGTATGACTTTCGTACAGTCGTTTATTTTAGCCGGAGAATGGGCTGTATTCCTACAGTTGAAATCATTCACCGTTCCACAAAAATGACAATATGATTATATATATACATTTGAAGTTTGATCAGACTATTATATATATATATATATATATATATATATATATATATATATATATATATATATATATATATATATATATATATATATATATATATATATATATATATATATATATATATATATATATATATATATTGTGTATCTGATGTTCTTCAAGTTGAGGATTGTTGTGCCTACTTTATTTTTGTCATGATTTTGGGATGTCTACTAAAATTTGATTTCAAGGTCTAACGTTGTTATTGAGCTTAGAATATTGTCGATTGGATGGAACTGAGCATTACAAATTACCCATATCTAGGGAATTCCATGGCATTCTCTTGCAACATGGTCCAGGTTACCGTTTCGATATAAATATATATGTTGTTTACTTTCATAAAGCCAAGGCAACATATAATATTGGTTAAGTATTTGACAGATTTGTAACAAATCCATCAAAGTAAAATTCCTGATACAATCCACAACGGAATGTTTCCTTTTTGGAATAAAATTCGCAACAATGTTCTTTGGTCACTAAGCTAGGTCACAGTCGGTAGTGTTTGTATTATGTCGGTATAAGTACACGATACAAATTGTTAACTGTAATTACCTCTGCAATATGATATCGGTGCAAGATCGTCTAACAGCATTTCATTGGCCATCGCCAAAATAATTAAATGCTGAATCTAAAATTGTATTAATGCTTCCAGCCATTCAACTTGATAAAGAACATACATGCTATTAAGTTATTTAGCCATTCAACTAGATAACAAAACGTCTTATTACGTGGGATGAAATTATTTCATACCGTTGTAAACAATATGCATAAGAGTCAACCTAGAAATTGCAAAACTCCTATAATTTCCTAACTTTACCTCGTCTTATCCGTCGCAACTGGCAAAATATTTTTCTAAAATGGTTATTAAACATCCTTTGGGGGAAAGGAATTATTGTTATCGAACAAAATGAAATCTTAACTATAAAAATGTATGGATTGAAAATAGCTGATATATAGTGGATCTTGGATGAAGTCGGTTCATTATATTCTACTAGATGAGAAGGGTACATTACATTTATGTTAAAATTCGTCTGAAGTTTCGTTTCTTGCAATAAGTACGCTTCTAAACTACATTTGAGGAATCATAACAATTATGCCGCAGCTCTAAAGAAGCAGCAACCCCTTTATGAGAAGAACCACATTTTATGGATTGATAATATCTTTATAATCGTCAGAAGCAATATAGAATATATTGACGTGCTACACTTAGAATCGTACATGCTTTTACTATTCGAACATATTTTCCAAAGTATGTTAAGATCCAACCATATTCCTTCTTTTGAAATAGATTGCAATTAAATGCGGCAACGGCTGTACCTGACAGATTCAATATATGCGTTTTACTTCAGCGCATGTACATCATTTTATTACAACCAAATCACATTGCTACACAGTAGTACCTCTATATATATATATAACAATCCCTTTGCAATGTTAATATACTGGGTTGGTTAAGGACGGGCCCCTGCATTTCGTTTTAGGTGAGTCTAGCTATCTACTTGCTTTGATTTGGTTGTATTTAAAGGTACTTGGCTAATCACCTCGCTCACAGCCTTGTGTAGTTTCAAACTTTTAAGAATATTTGTTGTCCATTTGTCTTAGTTATTTAGTAAACTACTGTTGATCCATAACTATATCACTGCACTTATACGAACCAACTGGCATTTTGCAAAAGTTGCTACCATCCTCGTATTTTTATTCCACTCGTCTTGTGCTATGTCAGGCCATGACATTTGGAAACCTTTCTGCCATCCACGAATATTTATTCTCCTTGTCTTGAAATATTTCAGGCCATGACATTTTGCAAGCGTTTCTACCAATCTCGTATATTTGCTCTCCTTCCTCATTGTTATTTCAGGCCATTATTGTAAACACATTTTCTGATCTTTGATTAATTGTAAACGAAGCATTTTGTGTTCCACGTCTTGCTTAAATTAGTCTTTGATTTAATACACTTTTGGATGCCTTTGCAGTTACCTTCTCTAGTACATATACAAAATAATGGTTTCATTGATTTGTTGTCTTTTATGAAATATGAACTCCATTATTGTTATTTGGGGAATTAGGACTTGCACAGGGTGGTATTTTGAGCTGAAAATTGGTCTTTTAGTTGTTTCACTATCTAATTCCCGCTGCTTTGTACCCTACACTGGCTATCCATTCGATCCAGAATCAAACACAAAATTTGTTCTTTGTGCTTCGTTTCACTGACGGACTCTACTCCAACATACCAATCCAACCTCACCCATGTGTAATCACCAGCAAGATACTTACTCTCCTCGTCTGACAATCGCATACTCATTATTCCCACTATGAAAACAAAGTCATATGGGCAGCTTTCTTTTACATACAGGGCCCGGAACGTGGAATAAATTTCCCACTGAACTTAAACACAAAGACACAGTTATCGCATTCAAGCGTGGCCTCAAAGCTCACTTATTTCTAAAACAAACGTAAAGACCTAATAATGTTTCCTACCTTAATAATTGTCAGCATGTCTTTTATGTTTTCTAATTTCATCGTGTTTGTGTTTGTAATCGTATCATTATATGTGTTTTTTATTATCTTATAGGTATTGTCTAATGTTTTAAAGCGCTTAGAGCTTCTAAAGATTAGGCGCTATACAAAGTCCTCATTATTATTATTATTATTATTATTATTATTATTAATAGGGGCCCCTAGTGGCCGAGTGGTCTAAATCGCTCAACGTTACGGATCACTGCCATCAAACCTCCGCCTGCGTGGGTTCGGCCTAAGTTGGTATGTGAGAAAGGTTGCCAGTAGCTTCTCGTGGGTCGGTGGTTCTTTCCGGGGTTTTCCCGGGTTCTTCCTCCACCTTTAATACTAGCCGCCATGTATAGCCTATACATGCTGAAGAATGGCGTTAAACCCCACAACAACAACTACAACAACAATTATTATTATTATTATTATTATTAATCATGCTCTCTTATGACATTTAAAATGTGATATACTCGTTAACTTATACAAATGTGGTGTGGAACAAATGACTATTTTCCTCCTTCGTGACGTTTCCTGACACTATTATGAGCATTGTTTGAAGCATTGCTGCCTAGTTGATTATATATCTTCCTTTCGCCACCAGGGACATGGACAGTACTAGCTCACTCATATAATAATTTCGATATTATTGTTATTATTATTATTATTATTATTATTATTATTATTAAACGATAAAATAGCCTTTGGAGTAGTAATTTTATTATTTAATTTCGACTGCAGCAGCAATTGAAGTAATAGCGATATTAACCGTAAGATTTGCAGTGCTAGAACTAAGTAAACAAAAGGCATATTTGTGTAAATTGCGTGATTTATGAGAACCAAATAATTCAAGATGAATGGATGCTGTGTATTTCATACTCTGTCTTGTTATCGGTATTCATCAGTTGAATTAATGAGTTTCCATTTTGTATAAATGACGCAATATTTAATAACAATATAATAACGACAACAAAAAGAATGAACTTGGCTCTTTTACACTGTTTGCCTTTTATGCAATAAACTCTGAGATGGATTTCGAATTTGATAACGAAACACACACTCATTACATTCTTTAAAATATATTTCAGAGAATTTTTGAACTGCGAGAAAGATAGTAGCCATCAAAAGTAACGAACATGCTGACCATAAAACTATTACATGCTCTCACTTGAATCATGTAAGATGATTTCTTTTGTGATGTTTACATTTTAAGTTTTTTTCTCTCTTTGTTCTCAAATTCAAATACCTGTATACTGACTCAACAAACAAAACCAGTACGTAACTAGGAATGCAGAAATCATTAACCATAAAATGTTCCATGAAATTTAAGCCAATCTTATATCGCTTTACATCACTTCATTCTTGCAAACTAAACCAAGCTAATTTTAATATTTTGATTAACCATCTGCATCTTGGATTCGCAATGACAGTAAAATCTTATTAATCCTGAAATACTCTTGACTACAAAATGGACTAAGTGGAAACAAAAGATAAAATAGATTATTGATCGCTGTAAGAAGCACGTATAAGGTAGAATCAAATAAACTGACTTTTAACTAAGCTTGCAAATGAAACATTCAATAAAAAGGAATATATATATATATATATATATATATATATATATATATATATATATATATATATATATATATATATATATATATATATAAAGTTGGATGATTGTGCGTGGTTACAAGAACACAGATGCCATTTGTTAAAATCAGAACAAAGAACAGAAAGATTGAAAAACGAGCAAAAGTACTGGATAGGGAAGAAGTATTATGAATACAAAAGGTTTCTAAGAGTACTATTCAAATATCATCCTTACTTGTATACAATTTATTTCGATTGATATGTACTATGTTAATTGAATTTTGTATATAGTATCTTCAATCAAAAAGATAAATGGTGTGATTACATACCTCTTTGAACTATTTTATTTTAGATTCCTTCTGGGTATTTAAAGATAAATATCAACATTCACTGCTAATGAAAAAGAATTTGTATCCTCATGTAGCGTAAAGTACTATTTCTATGTTGTTCACTTTTTCAATCGTTCTATTTATCATTAAATAACTAATTTATTAATTTTTAAATTTAAATATTTCCACAATATGATAACTTCATTTTGGTTGTTTTATCTAAATATTCGTTAGAAAGCAGACATCACACGAATACAAATTCTTAGGATAGGTAGATGCCGAATGAATAATCCGAGTTTTGACATCTGGACTACTAGGCGGAAAGTCTGGGATGTAATTAAGAGTATGTCAGAGACTCTGGGAACATTTCAGTTCAAATCTTATTTAAATAGTGGGTATAACGTAATCTGTGCAACAGACTGAATAATATTTGCGTATCAAAACAAAGGCAAATCCCAATATAATTTTGTCAGTTGTGTTTAAAATCGCTGACAAATCCATCCAAATGAAGTTTCCGCTTGAAATCCGAAACAAAGGCTACGAAACGTTCCACATCAATGGTCAGCCTGTCTGTAGATATTCACGGCCTCTCAATGGTGGTGTACCAGCATTGCGACCAGAAGGAGTGTGGGTTCCATACTAGATTATGTCCAGAGCAAGCTGGGTTGGACTAGGTGGTGTGTGTGTGTGTTGGGGTCGGCCACTTTTCTTTCAGTGCCTGGGGATAATATAACCTTTCAAATCTTAATGTGCTTTAAAGAACCAATCAACCATTCAAAGCATATAAGAAACTCTTTATTAAACAAAATTTAAATTAAGTAAATGTAAAAAAAAACGTGTTTTCAATACATGATATGCTAAATAAAATAGACAAAAACTTGGAGAATCGCGTGTAGCTTATGTATGATTACTAACGTTGCGTGTAATGTAATTGCCCATCTCCATATAATTAATAACACTATTGGCATTCCACCAGACTCACTATTCATAAGCAAATCTATGAAGCTGCTAAGAATAATGTCACAAATATAGTCCACGCAGCGAAAACAGCCCACTACACTACTAAGATCATGGAAAGTTCCAGCTGCAAAGAGCTCTTAGAGATTATTAACAAGCTAATGTCAAGGAACAAATCTACACCACCTCCAACTACCTTCTCTACAGTTGATCTTCCGGACATGTTTGCAAATTTCTTCCGTGACAAAGTAGAAACCATTAGAGATAAGCTTGACACTTTCAATTTCAATTGACTCGTCGTAACCATACAGTTGAGATACAGAATTTGAGCGGCAACAATTAACTGAATTTGAACCTCTATCTCTCTCTATGGATTTCGTACGTACAATACTGATGAAGAATACACCAAATTCATGTGAACTTGATCCAATTCTAACATCACTGCTGCTTGAGTGCATAAATCCACTATTGCCTTCACTAACTGATGTTATTAATACCTCTCTCTCATCCGGGGAATTCCCATCATTTTTCATAACTGCAATTATAAAGCCTCTGCTGAAGAAACCAACACTAGACCATAACGAGTTAACGAACTACCACCCAGTCTCTAATCTCCCATTCATATAAAAAAGTCTTAGAAAAGGTTGCTCTATCCCAGCTTGTATCTCACCTGAACTCAAACAGTCTTTATAGCAATGTACAATCTGCATATCGCCATTGCCACAATGCTGAAACTACTCTTCTAAAAGTAGGTAATTACATTCTCTCTGCGTTGGATAGCGGAAAGATTACAGTCCTCACCCTCCTTGATTTGTCTGCAGCATTTAACACAATAGACCATGATATGTTACTTCACCGTCGCAAGCATGTATTTGGCATTCATGATACAGCCTTACTGTGGTTCAAGTCCTACTTGGTCAACAGGACACAAATTATATCTTCAAATGGAATACACTCCAGCCCAGTTGATCTATGTTGTGGTGTTCCACAGGGGTCAGTTCTTGGACCTGTTATGTTCATTATATACACTCAGTCGCCCTCAAGTGTCATAGCACATCATTCAGTGTCTTATCAATTGTAAGTTGATGGCACCCAAATATACAAATCTAGCCACCCAACTGAAGTTGATGCTACCTTCCAAGGTGTAGAGAGTTGCATTTCTGATGTGAAATCATGGATGACATGTAACAAGCTGCAGATGAATGATGATACAACTGAGGACATTTTGATTACAACACAAAGACTTTCTCATTCACATCCTATACCTAAAACAATAAATATCATCAACACCAATATTAAATTCACAGAATCAGTACGAAACCTTGGTGTTACTCTAAACAGTACTCTCAAATTTCACAATGAACATATGCAAGGCTGCATACCATGCGCTGATACGCATCAGTTATATTCGCAGATATCATTCAGTTGATGCCACTAAAACACTTGTGTGTTCATTGGTATTGTAACCCAGTTATGTCTGGTTCATTTAAATATCTACTCCAAAAACTTCAAAAAGTTCAAAACACAGCTGTTCGGATCATACTTAGATTACCACGATCAGAGCACACCTCCCCGCTGCTCTGTACCCTACGCTAGCTATCCATTCGATCCAGAATCAAACAAAACATTTGTTCTCTGTGCTACGTTTTACTGACGGACTCTAATCCAACATACCTATCCTACCTCACCTATGTGTACACACCATATATATATATATATATATATATATATATATATATATATATATATATATATATATATATATATATATATATATATATATATATATATATATATATATATATATATATATATATATATGTGTGTATGTGTATATATATATATATGTGTATGTGTATATATATATATATGTGTATGTGTACACACCATATATATATATATATATATATATATATATATATATATATATATATATATATATATATATATATATATATATATATATATATATATATATATATATATTTAGAGTATTGTTCTTTGTGGTTAGCAATCTTCATGGTTTCTTTAAGATTTTCACTTTCTATCTTTCTATCCTACCGACCTCTAATACTTTTTTTAACTGGTTGCTTTCAAAGTTCATTCACTCAGTTTTGAACTCTATTTCATTTGTTTTGGTTTCAATGTATCTGTCCATTTCATTAATCGGTTTTTCATGAAATTTCTGAAATAGTTGGGACACCATTAAAGATCATAAGGCACCTTAATTCTTCTTGGCCACTAATAAATTAATCCCAGATTTAATTTCAAGCATGTCTCTGGATTATGGCAACAATACTCACATCTTCGTTATCGCAGTTAACATCCCCAAAATGAGAGCGTATAGTGGATCATGTTGGTGGCATGCCGCTATCATACCTCGCATTCCGATAATTAGTGCTCAGTGTCGACTGAACAATTTGTGTTGGATTGCTCATTCAATTATAATTATTTGGATCAATTCGAAACGTTCATCACTACTTATGGTAATCCTAACTAGTCTAGGTGAAGTTATGAAACATGGATTGGAATTAGTGCAATACAGTGAATACACTATATTGGCGATGGTAGTTTTATCAAAAGGTGCAAATTAACACAAGGATACACATACAAAGCAACACAAACCCATTTTCGAAATTAAGAAAAGCAAACATTGTGGATGAGATATATAATCTGCAAATGAACTGAGACTCTGTTTAAGGAAAAAAATTTAAATAGAGATAGAGTGTACAAACTAATGGTTCTGATGGCCCTATCAGGTTTCCCATCGTCAAGAGGTTACGATAAAAAAAACAAGGTACAATAAAGTTCATTTAAAGTTTGGTGAAAGATATATGAAATGTCATACATTGATCTCACCGTAATCAATATTAAGACAATTGCATCACTATATAGTTGACTTTTTTCTATAGACAAAGGCCTCAATGTACGATTGTATGAAGCAAATACGGTCTAAGTATGCGTTGAATCAGGCATTAACCTTCAAAATAATCCAAAGAAATAAGAGTTGTTTTCATAGAAATATGCCACCAACATTTCTTGCATTCAATAATTCTTAAATGTGACTTTTCTTCTTGCCAAATGTAGGAATATATATGTTTATTTGCATATATGTTTATATGTTTTAAAAATGAAAAATAAAACTAATCTATGTCATTAACATAGCATTTTATAGCATGAATTACATTTACATTGAGGCGTAGTTCTTTAATCTAATATTGCACGTTGAACTAGTGTTTTGCAGATAAATTGAATGTGCATAATCCGGGTATTGCATAAGTACCTTGCGTTTTCAAATCAGATTTATGTCTTTATTTTCAGCTATTCTTCGTTCATGTGCAACACGGATGTGAATTTATTCAAGGCTAGAAACGGTATCTAATAAATTCTCTAGGAAATGAAGGATTGATCTTATTTTGAAATGAATACGCTTTCCAAAGTGCCACAAAAGATTATGTCACCAGCTACGCTATTAATGATCGCTGCAACAATTCTCCATTCATTAAACCTTTCTGCATCTGCTTCAGGTGAGACATCGTCTAATCCTGTTGGAAAGTTCATGACATATTACCTTAGCATTAAAAATCCAGTTATCAGAACGGCTATACTTTATCACTTTCAGTATAGTAACATTACTGATATTTGCAATATTTCATTTGGTTTTGAAGAGAGCGAACATGGGTCTTCTTTCTGTGGAAAATGTAGATGTGACGTTGACTGTAGGAGAGAATGTTGCCCTGGTTTTGTTACAGATTTAGACCAACTTCCTGCAGCTGACGGAAACGAGTTAGAATGCCTATACCCGGTATTGCAACCATCTCAACAAAACACGTCTCAACGTTCCGGTTATTACTTTATCACTGACTGTCCACCTCGATATAGTATGGAAATGAGGAAGGCGTGCAGAAGATTGGACAACGATTACGTCATATCAGAGGAGTTTGACTTTTCCAATATAACTCCAGTTACAGATATTAGATCTCAACTTAACTATTGGAATGCATATTGCGCTTCATGCCATGGCATTGTAAAAGAAAATCGTCTCGCTTGGGATGTTTCTTTGAATTGTAACAATAATTTTATCTCCGATTTCTCCCTAATAGAAAACAATATACATATGATCAACACAAAGGAATGTAGCATAACATTTCAGCCACCAAAACTGTATACACCAGAGAAATGTACACCACTTATTTCTAGCTGTAACCTAACTGGAGCTTGGTCTAAATATGAGAAGGACATCGAAAGACTATGTCATTCGCCACTTGGGACTCCATTTAATTCTACATATAAAAATGTCTTCTGCATGCTTTGTAATATAGTCCCTCCGGAAAGGGTACGATCGACGTCTTTTACGAAAATATTTGGACTCCCAATTCGGGTGCAGAACGATCCGGAATCGACACAATGCCCTACTGATTCTGTGTTTGATCCATACTTGGTAAGATTACACTTATAACAATTACAACAACATTAACCGCAGCTACCGCAAGAAAGCCTAAGCAACAACAACATCTACTTAAAGATTATGAATGTCATAAAGAAGATTGTGGACATATTGCAAAAAACTCTGCCATTTGATATTACATAAACTTTACCACTACCCCTACTGCGACTACTGCTACTACTACTACTACTACTACTACTACTACAATTGCTTGTACGAGTATTGGTTATGTTTTTGTTGTCATTACTGACATTGTCACAAATAGCTCTGATGCTGTAGCTGCTATTCCTCTTTATTCGTCGCCTCCTCCTCTTTCTGCTTGACAATATATTTCTGATTTGAATACCAAAACTGATCATCCTCTTGCAACTAAATAAATACATAGAGGATATATGCTTGAAACGAGCGAATAACGGATATGTTTCATCGAGTGGATGAGAATGCTAGAGTTTTTTCACCCACGAGATGAAATGTATCCGTTATTCACTAGTTTCAATCAAATATTATTTTTATTTTATGCTCACACACGTAGGCTACCTAAAGTTTGTAACACACTGAATTAGCAGATTTCTTACGGTAATGTCAGCTGTTTACCGTACATGTTCTGCTGTGCTATGTGTACCTGCGCACAAAATTAGTTCGACACCAGACTGATAAAAATTAACTGATTTTTCCAGAATAAAAAACTACAAGTTTCAAGGATAACAGGCAGGGATTATTAATAAGAAAACAATCATAAGTAATTCATCAATGTATAATACATAAGGAAAAGGTAGTTCACTGACCGAAAATCAAAGGTAGGTGAGTTTGTTCTGATCAAAAAAAGTAGTTCCTGTAGTGAAAATATATTGTTATTTTTTCACTACAGTGAAATATCAATATTATTTTAATTAGAAAATCAAGTAATTCACTGCTTAGCATAAAATAAAACTAATAATATATAAATATAAATAATAAAAAATAAATATACCATAATAATAAATAAATATAACATAATAATAAATAAATACAACACAACAATATGTAAATCTTGATGATCCTCCTCATTATCACCATTATGTTCTCGTGCTTTATATCGTCACTATTAGAAACCAAATAGTACTACAATCATAACTAACACTTTTACTGCATTTGACAATATGATTTCCCCGGGTGGTCAAGATGTGGAACGTGCTTGTCTTTAGCGATTACTGCCATCCTACCGGGAGAATTCGAGTCTTGGGCTTTACCAATGTATGTGTGAAAGCTTGCCAGTGGCTTCCCGTGGGTCAGTGGCTGTTACCGGTGTTTATCCTGGTTCTTCTTCCACAGTTATAATGGCGGCCACGTATAGCCTATTGTGTGCTGAAAAACTGCGTTATACCCTAAACAACAATACCATCGGTCAGTAACATTCGTGAGATCTTTGGATGACGAGTTCTACGCTCGATCAGCATAAGCACATCGACTAATGGTCATTATTTGCTTTAAAATTGCAAACTCTTAAGTTCCATTTTACAAACGATTGTATAATTGTATGAAACCAATTAGCGAAAATAGCAGTCAAATTATGATCAATGTAAATATAGTTTAATTTATCTTTTATATCGACAAACAGACCGACTTCTTTAATACTTTGAACTAAAAGCTTATATTTCAGTAATTAATTTTGTGATTATGACTTTTAGATATATAGCACAATTTAGCGATTCATTTATTGTAGAAATCAATATTTGTTTACATGGATAATGTATCATCGGCATGCTATGAATCCCATACTAAAAGGCTTTCGATTCACTCTGTAATCTTCCCATTCCTCCCTCTCTCTCTGTACAGTGACACACACACACACACACACAGATATATATATATATATATATATATATATATATATATATATATATATATATATATATATATATATATATATATATACTCATTTTAGTTTACTTATTTCAGATGAAATGCCGACAGCTGTACTGTTCTAGCACCAAGACCCTCGCCAATGGTAAATGCGTCAATAATAAAGCTTTCAACAACATAGATGGAGTCGTTTTTGAAATAGAAATTACTTTTTTTCCATTGGAGAAGTTTCCAGTATCACTGGCAAGTGAAATTGCAAAGGAAATTGCCATATGGTTTGTCAGTTTGCTACAGAATTCAAAATACGTTATCTGTAAACACCGTAAAATAAAATGTAAAATAAGTAACTACAACACAGTTGTAAAAAATGAATATGTTGCGAGGGATTCTCAAGAGTTAAATTCAACTATAACATTAATTTCTTCAAAGTGGAAGTTAAAATTGACTAGACGTCTCAAGTTGGATCTCATATACGAAATGATTCTTAACATTTCAAACGCTACTGTCAACATTCAGTTGGGCAACAACATAAACATTACATTTACACCCCGTCTAACGCGTGGTTTTCTTAAGGCTAATCCATCAGACTGTTCATCGTCTATTACCTTTCCTGCTAATCATACCAGAGATTTCAAAAGAAGGTTTGATGCGTGGTCATCGAAATCATTCATTACTCTGTTTCTATCTGATTTGATCCCATGCACTATGGTAGAACTTGATGAACAGCTATTTAATTGGAGCTACACTGAATATGGTATATATGTACCAAATATAAAATTGAGTCTGAACATGACAGAATTCAATGTCGTAAATAATTTTCAGGGAAGAAGTTTGAGGATCTGTACACATGTATATATGGCACCTCTGGTTGTAACAGGAGAAAAATTTCAAAGACATGTCTCTTTTGAAGCTGATACAATCCTTTCTATTATCTGTACCTTCATCTCGCTTATTTGTATCCTTCTGGCTCTTATAGTTTACATCGTTTTTCCCGAACTGCGGACAGTTCCTGGACAGATCAATATGCTTCTTGTCATCAGTTTAATGATGGCTCAAGTAATGTATATAGCATATGAATTTACTCCGACTTCCACAGGTTCCATCTGTAAAGGTGTAGGTGTATTGCTTCACTTTTTCTGGTTATCTGCAATATTTTGGATGCAGGTGTGCACCTTTCACATGTTTAGAAAGTTCGTTAAGCTGACTAAACCGCTACCAAAGACCACCAGCTCAAAAACCGTCGTCATCTACACAGTCATTGTAATTATTTCGTCATTCATATTTGTTCTAACCAATATCATCATGGCCTTGGTCGAGTCTGACATGGTAGAAATGGGTTATGGTTCTCAGGTATGTTACATTTCCAGTAGGAAGATGGTAGGTTTTACGTTTGCTCTCCCTGTTGGTTTCGTTGTTCTGTCCAATTTGGTTATGTTCTGTGTGGTTGTATACAAGCTCCGTTCCTTACCCCAAGTCGAGATGAATGTTAAACATCGCAGGAATAAAGCAGTGGTCCTTGCTAAACTTTCTTCTCTTACAGGAATCACGTGGATTTTCGGATTTCTTTATATATGGACAGAGGAAATCATTCTTTCCTACTTTTTCATTGTTCTAAATGCATCTATAGGCATTTTCATTATGGCATCGTTTATCCTTAACAAAAGAGTAATTAACCTCATCCGAAGCAAATTCTCGATCAAAACACACTGAATAATGGGTCCGATAAGGAGGTAATAATTTTCAAAGATGATAGCGTTGTTGCGCACTACAACAAGGACATCAACTGTATTTGTTATAATTATAACGATTTAAATACTTCCATTACTATATGTCTATTGTCTAGGCATCATTGTTTATTGAAATTTTTATATTTGCCTTCCTTGTGTTTTTTAAAATATTTTTTCCTTGTCGAGAATCAAGGGTAATCTCTCAAAAATAGGTGAGTATTGTTAGGACAACGCGTTTTAACACTCTTCATAAGTGGAATATACGTAGTACCTGTATGTATTTATATATATAAAATTTATCCTATATTGTTACGTCAGTTATGTAAGTAATAGCAAGTAAAAGAATGTATTAGGTTATTTTTCCACGGTTGCATTAGTTGAAAAGATGTAATAGTGTTGGGAAAATTATGAACTTTGAGGTCAGGTGACGAAAACTTCTCCCTACCTGCTAACACTTCTGGATAAAGAATGTTATGCAATGATGTTAACTTCACAAATAAAGGTTACGTCTATGCGATCTAATCCATAAGCATTTTTTGGAGCCAGGATCGGTGCATACTGTATGGCAGACTGAATATAAGCAGTTGCCCAGAGGTGTGGTAAGCAGAACTACAACTGCACACATAATTCTCTTTTTTGCAGGTAAGAAAATCTAACATTGTACTAATTTATGCATATTAATTTATGCATTAGAATGTTGTTTTTTTCCTGAAAACTGCAGTATAATTATTTGATCTTTTAATGTATTCCGTGATTTCTTTTCAATTTCCCCTTTAAAATAAGCTGTATTCTTTTCCTATTTTATTGTGTATAGCGCAAAGTATGCGATTGTACGGATAGTTTTATCGTCTTCATGAAATTCTTATATTATTTGTAGTTTTAATATTAGATTTATTGTTGTAAATGATTTTGCTGCAAGTTCCAAATAAAATACTTTCAAACTTACAATTCTTGATGTCATCATTTGGTGTCGAATATTCAAATGAATGTATTTCCTTTAAAAATAGTACAACATTATTTAGAATTATTGGTTTCTCACTAAATTTTACATCTACGTTTCCTATTTTTATCCAAAGTGATATTTGACCATTTACATAATATGATGAAAGACAAAAGTTGTACAAGTATCTTATGATGGTAAGACCCAATTGAGTAAAAGAATTCTGTATGTAATTTTATATAAAAAATGTATAATTTCATGTGTGTAATTTTTATTTTGAGTGTTGTGTAGTATAATAGAGCAAGACCGCACCTGCAGACATCCAGAGTTTTGTCTCTTTCTTTACAGATTTAGGTCAAATCTGGTGACTTCTCGTACCCTAACAATGTAAACCTTTTATCATAGTAACAGAGAGGCACTTCCCTAGTCACCAGGGTGAACAACTACGGCATATTCTATTTCTTTTCTTCGATCTGATAGTTTTCCACCAAAACATTTACCTGAAACCTGAAAAAGTAACATTTATGGTCAACTAACAACAAAGCAAAATTATATCACAGCAATTTTTCTTCCTAATAATTGTTGGTGGATTTCTTACGCCATAGAATAGTTGTTATTACAGGAGTAGCTTTGTAGAACGATCGATAATGAAAGACATAAAATAAAATAATCAATTTGTATCTAAGGTACAAGTGAAGTGCACAACCTCTTCAAGATGTGGGACTATTGATTATTTTACAGTCAGAGGACCGGTCAAGCAGTGGGGAATTGTTTTAGAATATTAATTGTTCTTGCTAATTACCTTCTATTCAAGGCTGAAAAATATTTTATGACTCTAATGAAAGGACGTCTGTTTGCTTTATGAATGTCAACTTCACGACGAAAGTAACTTTATTTGTATACATTAGACTAACGTTCTATGGGAAATAAATTCGTGGTCCGTCCTCTGCTCATATTTCCAGATGTAAATGCTTGAAGCTATTTCTGTGTTCTCTTCCTCGGTTTCATTCATGGAATCTTAAGCATGCATTTGGATATGTTTTTGCTGGCTTTATCATTTTGCTTTCGCTAATAAATAGCAAAGATTTGAAATATATACAAAATGTCTTGAGAAACAAAAATATGATTAAGTTAGTTTATCCTGCCTCACCTACCGAATTTAATCGTGTAAAAGTCAATTCCAACTGCAAAACTGCACACATCCAGATCTTCTGTCACATGATGCGCCAGGAGATATGGTTCTGTGCAGTTTATTAGGAGCAATGAGTAGAACAAACAACATAGACCCCAATCTGTAGTCGCATTATGATATGCCAGATTATGATCTTTGTTAGTTGAAATTTGGCTCGACATATAAGCGAGTATATACTTCGAATCTGTTATCAATTTTATTTCGATTGCTTTGGAAACACAATTTTAATATGCTAATAGGTCAAGCATCCAATGATGATGGTAATGAAATTTTATAAGTAATCATTCGATTTTAACTTATTTATTTTACTGACTACTTAAAAGCAATTTGTCATTTACTAGATAAACTGTATGATATTGGACTTACAAAAGTACATTAAATGTGTGTTGCCGAAATATTTTATTTTTGTCACATAAATTGTAAAGCCATTACAAAGACTGATACAAAAAGCATTATCTGCACAATGTATTATGCAACATTAAACACTATGGTCCCACAGTTTCAAACAGCAATATTTTGAAAATCTATTAATGTTTACCATAATACATTGATATTCAGGTAGTTGCTTTGCTAATTATTACATTTGCATTTCGCCAATTCACAAGTTACAATCAAATAACTTAAAAGATACTAACAGATAAAATTGTTACACAAAAAGTAGTACTTCTGGCCCAAAGAATTATATTTCAGTTTTGAAACCCAAGGCATACAATAGTACAACCTCCATGATCTACAGATTGAGAGAAATCATTTGCCACTACAAAATCCGATCTGTATTTTTCCTAATGACTCAACGACACCAAAAGTTTCAACAACACGTCCTATTTGCCTAAGTTCAGCTATTTTATCACTCTACTTTTCAACACTAAGCAGTTTGCCGTTTAAGAAATTTATGCCAATTAATTTATGATAATGTCTTACTCAGTTTCTCCTTTGTCTGTGCTATTTCAAGCCATAGCAAGATCTTTTCCTGGTGTTATATTCATTTCTCAATGAGAGTTCCACCTGCTAGACTATTCACGACAGCTGCTTCAGAGCATACCAAAAGAAAAATAAATTTATTCAATTTCGCTTATCTGGTTTCGGGTAATCATTGAGAATGTTTTATGCTATGACAAGGACTATTCATACATATATCCCGGTATTTTTTATATCGAAAAAATAACTAACATATTAAATTATTCCTAGGTTTAAGAAGTGGATGTTATTTGAACAATTTGCTAAGCCACTAAAGATAAACTACATTCTCTATTAAAATATTTCCGTTTGAAACAATGTTTTCCCCACCAATTTCCAGAATCAAGATACTGTTAAGCAATTGCTGCAAAAACTAAGTTACATTTTTTGTCCGTATAGAAAAATACTAAAAAGATCTTCAATAGTATCTTAATTATGAAAATATTAATTTCAGAATCAGAATCAACTTGCTATGTCGAACCAAAAGACGGCTGACGACTGAGACGCTCTATGCTGGGATTAGTGCCTCTTACAAATGTCTAGGTCCCCAAATAACAATGACTTACTGGTTTTGACAATAAAGGCAAATTGTTGACTGACAGACTTGATATACCTTAAGGTAGTAGACAATCAACTTCAGCATGATTGGAAATCAACACGCCATTAATGTAGATTTTATTTCAGTGTGTCAACAATGTTTCGAATTAGAATTTTGTAAAATTGCACAATTGTTATCCCTATTTTCTAGGCATAATTGTATTTTCCTGTCTATTTGAAACGATTGAAATCATTATATCTGAAAATTAAAGCTTTTAGCTTACAAAACGTTGTACTAATTTTCACAACTTTGATGAACTTACACCATTGTCAATGAAGTATGTCAAAACCAATAGGATTGGAATGGAGTGACACTGTTCATTTTACAACAGCACTGAGTGACTTATGTCGCCATAGTTAACTCCCAGCTGACTCTCGGGGGAAACAAATATGCAAGGTAATTTTAGTAATCACATGGAACGACATGAATAATCGATGAAATATATTATCAGTTTGCATTTCCAATGTAACTTTACAACGAAACACGATGCATTAACATAAATGTTAAAATTGCCTAACCATTCGTGGACGCAATGAGTGCTTGTAATAAAGGCATGATTATGACGTTCGTACAGTCATTTATATAAAACGGGGATGGGGTAGTATTGTCTTGTGCTAGGTTATGCCAAAGCATTTTGCAAACGATTATGCCAAGCTCTTGTATTTTTTCTCCATGTCTTGAGATATTTCAGGCCATGGCATTTTGCTAACGTTTCTACCAATATCTTATATTTGTTCTCCTTCTCTTGTGCTACTTCATGCCATTATTGTAAAAGGTTGTACAGATTTTTCAATAATTGTAAACGAATCGTTTTGTGAGCTTTGTCTTGTTTAAATTCCTGTTTGATTTTTATTACACTTTTTGATGTCTTTGCAGTTAATTACTTTAGTACATATACACAATAATGGTTCCATTGATTTGTTGTCTCTTCTGATATATGAACTCCACTGCAGTCACATGAGAAATTTGGACTTGCACAGAGTAGTATTTTGAGCTAAAAATTGAGCTTGTAATTGTTTCGCCATCTAATCATATTTGCATGTCATCTGAAATGCTATATGCTCGTTACGTTCTGCCCACTAATACGGCGAGGAACAAATTAATATTTTCCTCCTTCGTGAGGTTTCCTGGTACTATTCTCAACACTATGTCAAGCATTTCTGCCTAGTTGATTATGTATTTTCATTTCGCCACCAGGCACATAGACATTATTTGTTCACCTAGAGGGTAGTTTCGAAATTATTATTATTATTATTATTATTATTATTATTATTAAACAATAAAATATCCTAATAGTAGTAATTATATTTTCTTTTGTCAGTGTTGTTCAAGAGGGAGGAGATAAAATATCAGCAACATCAGCAATTGGTGTAATAGCGATATTAATAGTAAGATTTGCTGTGCCAGAATTATGCTAACAGTGGGCTTATTTCCTTATTTCGCCTGGTTCTTGAGAACCAAATGATTCAAGATGAATGGATCCTGTGTATTGCATCCTCTGTCTTGTTATCGGTATTGATTACTTGAATTAATGACTTCTCTATTTGAATACATTACGTATTATTTACTAACAGTATAATAATGACTGCAAAGAGTGAAGTAGACTCCTTTACATTTTTCATGGTTTACACAATAAAGCCTGTGACGGATTTCGAATTCCGATAACAAAACACACACCCATTGAATTCTCTAGAACTTATTTCAGATGATTTTTTAACTGCGAGAAAGATATTATTTTTCAAAAGTAATGAACACGCTGACAATAACTATTGCATAATCCGAGTAGACGCATGAAAGATGATATCTACAGTGTTGTTTACATTTTTACTCTTTTTGTTCTTTGTTTCAAATTCAAATATCTGCATAATGACTCTAGAGACAAAAACAGCAGGAAACTAGGATTGCAAAAGTCATTTGCCATAAAAAGGTTACGTGAACTTTAAGCCTCTCCTCTATCTGTTCACATCACATCATTCTTGCAAACTAAAAGAAATTAATTTTTAAAAAGGTAGGATATCGTTGAGTCGAAATGTACAATATACAGAAATATTGTGATTAACCATGTGCGTCTATGACTCGCGACGAGAGCAGAGAAAACTCTCATTAATTCTGAATAACTCTAAACTGTGGCTACAAAATGATCTTTGTGAAATGAAAGATAAAATATATTAACGCTCTCGTTCGAAGCAAGTATAAGGTAGGATTAATGATTCACTTTCATATAAGCGTAGAAATGGAACATTCAATAGAATAAAGGAAAATCTATAAATATTTTAAATTATGATTACAATTAAGATTTTTTTTATTTAGCATTTTTGGCAGGAAATTAAACTTAGATGATCATGCGTGGTTCCGAAAATACAGATGCCATTTTTTAAAATCGCAACACAAAAAGTAATGGAGAGGGAAGAAGTATCGTGAATAAAAAAAATGTTTCTAAAAGCACTATTCAAATAATAGCATCCTTACCTGTAAGTAACCTATTGTGATTGATAAGTACTTTACGAACTGAGATTTGTATATAGTCTTCAATCTAAAAGAAAATAGTGTGAAAACATACCTCCTTGAACTATTTTATTTTAGAGTCCTTCTGGGCATTTTAAGCTAAATGGCCCCACTCACTGTTAATGGAATAGAAGTGTTTATCCTCATTCGGTGTAATAGACTATTTCAATACTGGTCACTTTCTCAATCGTTACATTTATCATTAAAGAATTAATTTATCAATTTTAAATTAAAATATTTGCACAATATGATAACTTCATTATGATTGTTATATCTAAACATGCATTAGAAAGCAGACATCAGACGAATAAAAATTCTTAGACTAGGCAGCTGCCGAATCAATAATCCGAGTTTTGACATCTGAACTAAGAGGAGGAGTGACGTCAAAGTCTGGGACATAATCAAGATTATCACATAGTAGGTATAGTTTTCCTATGATATGTGTAGTTTCATATTTTTTATATTACCACATGTTAAAATATCACTTTATGTAATTCTGATTGGTGAAAATAAGCCCATGAAATTGTTGGCTGGGATCGTGGCAAAACGTTTTTAACCCCGCCTTCTGGAATGTTTGGTTTTCAATGATCATTTTTGGCGGCCATTTTTAATCTCGACTCGCGAAAGTAAATTGAGGAGAAATTATCTCGGCTGTCTGAATATGGATATGTTACCCCTACAGGGGTTTGTTATGTCATGTATAACAATATCATAATGAGAAAAATGGCGTAAAACTACCAGACAAGAACAACAATAAGAAGTAAAACTAAGGATATTGCTTATTTGATGGCGGGGTGGGGTGATGGAGCGGTATATCCGTAACATAGAAATAGAATCCACCATATACACAAGCATGGTTTGAATGTTTACTTACAGAAGTCAATAAACTCACCTCTGTTCACAGAATAATTAGGACATAAATGGGTCTCCTAACTGACAAAACTTTATCCATCCACAGCATCTTTACGCAGTATATATGGGATGCAAATCCGACTAAAAAAGAAATTTGTTTACGTCTTCAGAACAATCTATTGTTCCAGTAAAATACTGCAAATCTCCAGTCACAAATGCATTGCAGTAAATGTCGGAATTTCTCCATCCAGTAATCCTATTTCACATAAACATTGCAAAAATGTAATGTTTACTTGTGAAACGGACATTTTAGGGTAAACATGTATTCTAGGCCTACTGTTTACCATATCAAACAATCACATCGCATTGATCATTCTGTTTTGAAGAATGATTTTGTCGATATAAAATGTTCTGTTTATTCGGATGAAAGCTTTTTCTTTGATTTACAGTTTGTAAAAATGTACAGTCTACTTTACTAGTTCAACTTTGTTTGGGACTATATTTTAGCACAACAAATGAAAGGTGCACCGTATGTCAGAATGAACGTAATTATTCGTTCTTTTTTCTATCTAAATAATTTCCACTGAAATAACACGGATGCGATAAAAAGAATTTCAAATGGGTAATGATTTAATATTAAATTTATGAAACAAGTTGAATAATGTCCAGCTTTTGCTCACCAAGGCTCGCAAAAGCTGGACATTATTCAACTCGTTTCATAAATTCAATATTAAATCGTTACCCATTTGAGATCCACTTTGTATGCCAGAGATTTTGGGAACATTTCAGTTCAATGTTTTCAAATAATATCTAAATGGTGGGGTAAATCGCTGTTTTATTTGGCGAATAATAAGAATCAATTTATAGTAATTTGTGCAACAGACTGAATAATGTCTGCATGTCAAAACAAAGGCAAGTCAAAATAAAATTTCGGTCAATTTGTGTAAACTTTCTGACAAATCCATAAAAATGAAGTTTGCGCTTGAAATCCAAAACAAAAGCTGTGAGATTTGCAAAACATTCCACATAAATGGTCAGCCTGACTCTAGATAGCCACTGCCACTCAATGGCTGGTGTAGCTGCATTGCGATCAGAAGGAGTGCGGGTTCCATCCTGGATTTCTGTCCAGAGCAAGCTGGGTTGGAATAGGTGGTATGTGTAAGTGTGTGTGTGGGGGGGGGTCAGTCACTTTTCTTTAAGTGCCTGGAGATAATATAACCTTTCAAATCTTAAAGTTTCTTACAGAACCAATCAATCAGTCGAAGGACATGAAAAACTCTTTATGAAACAAATTTAAATTAAGTACTTTTTGTAAGCAACGTGTTTTTAATACATGATATGCTTAAAACTAGACAATGACTTGGAGGATCATGTGTAGTTTATGTATGATTACTGACGTGTGTAATGTAATTGCCCATCTCCAAATAATTAAGGAATACACGTGACCAGCAATATAGAGTGACATTATGAAAATCATTTGCCAAGAAGGATGTGTGTGTGTACATTTTTTGTGCGAGGGAAGCATTTTGCGTCGCGTGGAATATTAATTTCCTCGAGGAATATGGAGGAATATGGACAGTACATTCGAAGTAGTAATGAAGTTTAATCTGCTGACGCATGTTGATCAGAGTCTACGATATTTGGAATTGGACACCAGTAAACCCCAATAAAATATAGTTAGTTGTAACAGTATATTAGGTTTGCAAGATTTTCTACCATATTTGATTTCAAAGGCAACGCACATGATATCCGATGCAGAAACTAAAAATGCCTTAATGCAAACAGACATGCAAATGGACAAACATAATTCCTGTTACAAAGGCTACACTTATTTGAAACCCTAGTTTTCTCCGTTAATGCAAGCATTGTGCCGATGTTCGCTCTCGAAAGCGCAAGGTTCTCCTACGCTAAATTTTTGGCACTCGAAAAGAGAGCCCTAAAGTTCCTATGACCATACTGAGATGGTCGCCGTTGAACAATCAGTTGTTCAAAACTTCGCAATTACTTCACTCACCAAAGACTATCTAAAAAATTAACATGATATAAATACTATTGACTTCATGAAGCATACCACAACCACAAGGAAGTGTGGATACAATGGGAACATTAACTTCGACCACACAGAAACAGGACCCATCACATGGTACACAACATTTCAGAGGAGATCAATCGATATATTTATGATAATACTTTGCGACATTCTTGATTTCATGTTGAAGCACGCAACGAAACGTTTTGCATGGTTTTATATGAGTCATTGGATATAACACGATTCAGTAGCATTTGTGGAGTTCAACATCTCTCGCACAAAAATTTGATCGATCTTTGTTACCACCATGACTTTCTATTGTAAATGCACCAATAAGAAAAGGTGTTCTTGTTACACTGTAATAAATATTTTTTTCGTCCAGACTATCCGACTAAACTACATCTAAACTGAAAGAAGTTTGTAAACCCGGTGTAGAAGAATGAGGAACTTTAAGGTACTATAAATTGAAATGCATAAAGTGTGGCCAATCGTGTATCGTTCATGTTGTTGTAATTTGGAATGAAAGTTGACGGAATAATAGTAACAAACGTATTCTTAAGTTTATTACATTTAGCGTTATAATTATTTTAAGAATCTTTATTTTTAAACTGCAGAAACAGTAGTTTAGGATGTTAGCAGAAATGTTACTGTTACCGGCGGGAGGGTAGGGGCGTTATGGTGCGAATACTGATTGTGATTTTCTGAGAGTTGTTTGAACTGAGACTTCATTCTAGTTGAGAACAAATTAAATGTAATTTTCTATTGACATTTTAAATGAAATGAAACTAAAGTTTATGTCTTTCTTTCTACTCGCTATATTTAAATCCAAAACAATATATATATATATATATATATATATATATATATATATATA
Organism: Sinohyriopsis cumingii; assembly: GCA_028554795.2. Classification (NCBI taxonomy): domain Eukaryota; kingdom Metazoa; phylum Mollusca; class Bivalvia; order Unionida; family Unionidae; genus Sinohyriopsis; species Sinohyriopsis cumingii. The sequence goes on from CM068840.1 coordinate 56,461,616, forward strand.
TATATATATATATATATATATATATATATATATATATTCTAGCCCGAGACGGAAAGTTTTTTAAAAAGAGTTCTGCTCCTGTTCTTTAGGTTTCAAATGTCACTTGAAATATTATCACCCTTGCATGTACACATTATTTCAAGCGGAATTTTATTATATACCTTTGTTAATAAAGTTGTTATTGTGTGGATATAGTACATAGTTAAATTGTGGTATTTATCACAATTATTAAAAAACATTAAAAATGAAATAAAAAATTAATTTCCCAAATGAGTTGCATCTCAAACTATCTCTCCAGGGATGACCGGTTATTCAATTTCATATGCAAATACTAAATAATAAATAAATAGTGATAACTACATTTAGAAAACGATTAACCAATGAGTCATGCCTGAGCCAAGCTGATTCATACAAATTGAATGTTTATTATTGAACCAATTCAAAACTGATGACTGGAAATGTCATGGCCTGTCATGGTAGGGGAAATGCATAGAACCAAAATGTTTTGACCTAATTCCAGGCAGGTAACACAGACAAAAAGTAACTCAATGTACAAAATACACAACATATATTCCATCCCGGTAAAGTTATCGATGGAGTTACTAGGGAAATATTCCAAAGTTTTCTTGTAGCGCGATAATAATAATAATAATAATAATAATAATAATTATTATTATTATTATTATTATTATTATTGATTCTATTTTGAGACTAGACCTTTGTTGCTTTCAACGATGTTTATTCTCGTATAAGTGATGGGAATATTCAACGGCCTGGTAAATATTTCATTGAATAGGCATTTTTCACATACTTTTGGTTTGTCGGACACAATACATTTGATCAATAATGCCTGAGACGAAAGAAAGGACGTATACCTCGTGTTTCACATTTAAAACGATAGTATTTGCAAACAACTTGTCATATTTCATAGCATCAAATTAAATTAAGATATCAACCTGAAAAAGTATTTGTGTGTAAAATGGCTCAGCGGCAACCTAAACATGTCCGATTACTTGTATATGCTTAGGGAGGCAATTAGAATACACAGACTCGCCTTCTCAATTTTCTCTACACAGACTCGCCTTCGAGAGCGCATGATGTACCTTATGTAATTTTCCAAAATCATAATATATAAAACCTAATGACATTACTGTCTGAGAGAGACGAGATGATACTGCATCACATTCAGTTCTTACCTATTTAGCCTTGCCTTAGTCTTCATATTTAAAATAACTTTTGGAATGTAATAGCATCTGGAGGACAAGAAAATATGTGTTTCAGACGTTGCAATTAATCACGTAAATGTAATATTTGCTAACTTATGGGCGATCTTTCTAACATTTAATTGGTGAGATCGTCATTCATAAAATATATCTAGTTATATGCAAACGATAATGTATTTAATTGCTATAACCCGTATGCAATGGTAAAAATAAAGTATCACTTTGCTATTGCTATATATTTTAATATAATTCAATCGTTTCCATTAATCTGCCTCACAAGTCATTTTCTGAAACACTTGCTATTATAACGTAATAATTATTTTAATGGTATTATTTTTTAATTTTATTGATGTGATTAAGTGCATGGTTAATATGAATAATTTATATTCCTCTGCAACGAATGCCATTCAGCTGCAAAACAGGTCAAGCATTTTCGATGTAATTTTGTTTGCAATACTAAAATGATCTACAATGGTTTCTTAATTATGAGAAAATAAGTCAGAGTTAACTTCCCATGTCGAACCAATAGATGGCTGACGAATGAGACGGTCTATGCTGGGATTAGCGCCTTTTACAAATATATCTCTCTTTTCCCAAATAGCAATGACTCACTGGTTTTGACAGTAGAGGCAAATTGTTTTCTGTAAGACTCGACATAAGCGTAAGGTAGTTGACTGTCAAATTCAGCATAATTGAAAATTACCACGGCATTAATGTAAATTTTATTTCAGTGTGTCAACAATGTTTTAATGAGAACTTTGTAAAATTACACTATTTTTATAAAAATAAAATCCGATCCTATTTCTTAATTTTAATTCTATCCCTGTCTTATAAACATAATTGTGTTTCCTAGTTTTTAAAATGTTTGAAATCAATATATTGAAAATTAAAACTTGCATTTTTCAAAAAGTTTACTAATCTTCATAACTTTGGTGAACTGACATCATGGTCAAAGAAGTATGTCAAAACCAATAGGGCTGGAGTGGAGAGACACTGTTTATTTTACAACAGCACTCACTGACTGATGTCGTCATACTTAACTCTAAGCTGACTCCTAGGGGAAACAAACATGCAAGATAATAGTCAAAATGACACGGAACGACAGGAATAATAAATGAAATATAATATGAATTTGAATTTCCAATGTAACTTTACAGCGAAACACGATTCATTAGTATAAGTGTTAAAATTGCATAACCTTTGGTGGACATAATGAGAGCTTGTAATAAATATATGAGTATGGCTTTTCTACAGTCGTTTATTTTAGCTGGAGAATGGTTTATATTCCTAAAGATGAAATAATTCAGCATTGCACAAAAATGAAATCTTCGGGACAGTATGATTATATATGGTCCAGGTGTCAGGTTTTACATAAAGATATCTTTTGTATACTTTCATAAAGGCAATGCAAAATATAATATTGGTTCCGTATGTAACAGATTTTGTGCATATAGTACAAAGTTAAATTGTGTAATTTATCACCAGGTTTCAAAAACATACAAAATGAAACAAAAATTAATTTCCCAGATGAGCTGCATATTGAACTATCTCCACAAATACTAAATAATAAATAAGTAGCAATAACTACATTCAGAAAAAGATTAACCAATGAGCTATGCCGCCTGAGCCACGCTGATTTATACAAATTTAATGTTAATTATTGAACTTATTCAAAACTAATGACTGGAAATGTCAGGAAATGTCATGGTAGGGGAAATGCATAGAACCCTAATCTTTTGACCTAATTCCAGGCAGGTAACACATGACTTATACCACCCTTGGCAAAAAGTATCTCAATGTACAAAATACACAACATACAAGTAGTTAAGTGGGCCACTTTACCGTCAAGGGGAATTAGCATTACAAGACCCCTTGGGCAACTCTAGGGACAATGGAAATTTGACATGGAGAAAAATCGTGGGTCAGATTAGCGTCAAGGGAAATTTAACATGGAGAAAAATCGTGGGTCACTCTAGCGACAAGGGGAATTTAATATGGAACTATAGTGTGGGTCTGTCTAGCGACAAGGGGAAATTAACATGGGAATAGAGTTTGGGTCTGTCTAGGGACAAGGGGAATTGAACATATGGAAATTGAACATGGTGGGTCTGTATAGCGTCAAGGGGAATTGAACATGGTGGGATTGTCTAGGGACAATGATGGTAGAGGGTCAAACACAACAGAGACAGAAACATACATACACTAGTACAAGCGTGAGATTTATATATAAAGCATTACCAAGACCTGAAATCTTGCTGGGGTGTTCAAAAATTTGCATAATTGTAATGATGCTATAAATAGCTATAATCAAGGAAATGCTCAACGACAAAATGGATGTGACTAAAAGTAACGCTAAAATGACGAAATTGTCCCAGAATTTAAAGGAAAATAAACATATCCCCGAAAATTAAGTTACAATGGTTTAGACTAAAATGGATAAAATTAGTAACTACTTACAATATCAACTTCTGTGACGATCGTGAATAAATACCTATGTATCTATAATCAGCTGAAATTCCTATGAAATCCCACTATCTATTTATAGCTCCAACTTGTGGGTTTTTCCTTTGGAAAATCCCACTATCTTTTTATAGCCTCAGCTTGAGTGACGTTCCTGTTTATGAATTCTAGTATATATGTATAGCTACAAAATGTGGAAATCCCCAAGTCGATATTTATAGTCTCAAAATTTCCAGCGTCAGTGACGTCACTGTACTGAACACTAGGGGATAAATGTCAACAGTGTTGCAAGTGGCTGACCTGAATACACGCTACTGCAGGTAGGTAGGTAGAGTGTATCTGATAGGGATAAAGTGAGTTTTTATAGGGACAAACAGAGACCAATACACACACACACACACACACACAACGTACGCGCGCAGACATACGCACACACACACACACACACACACAGAGGGAAGAGGAAAAAACAAACCCCAAATATACTATCAATACAGAAGGGAGATAACACAAACCCCAAATAAACTATCAACACAAACGTACGCGAACGCATACAAACCCCAAATATACTATTCACACAACGTCGCTAATGCATACAAACCCCAAATATGCTATCCACACTCGGGAGGAAGAAGAAATAACAACCAAATATACGATCTACACAACGTACGCGAACACACACACACACACACACACTCACACACAGAGGGAAGGGGAAAAAACAAACCCCAAATATACTATCAACACAGAAGGGAGATAATACAAACCCCAAATAAACTATCCACACAAACGTACGCGAACGCATACAAACCCCAAATATACTATCAACACAGAAGGGAGATAATACAAACCCCAAATAAACTATCCACACAAACGTACGCGAACGCATACAAACCCCAAATATACTATCAACACAGAAGGGAGATAATACAAACCCCAAATAAACTATCCACACAAACGTACGCGAACGCATACAAACCCCAAATATGCTATCCACACTCGGGAGGAAGAAGAAAAAAACAACCAAATATACGATCTACACAAGTACGCGAACAAACAAACACACACACATACACACACACACAGAGGGAAGAGTCAAAAACAAACCCCAAATATGCTATCAACACAGAAGGGAGATAATACAAACCCCAAATAAACTATCAACACAAACGTACGCAAACGCATACAAACCCCAAATATACTATTCACACAACGTCGCTAACGCATACAAACCCCAAATATGCTATCCACACTCGGGAGGAAGAAGAAAAAACAACCAAATGTACGATCTACACAACGTACGCGAACACACACACACACACACGCACACACACACACACACACACACACACTCACACACAGAGGGAAGAGGAAAAAACAAACCCCAAATATACTATCAACACAGAAGGGAGATAATACAAACCCCAAATAAACTATCCACACAAACGTACGCGAACGCATACAAACCACAAATATACTATCAACACAGAAGGGAGATAATACAAACCCCAAATAAACTATCCACACAAACGTACGCGAACGCATACAAACCACAAATATACTATCAACACAGAAGGGAGATAATACAAACCCCAAATAAACTATCCACACAAACGTACGCGAACGCATACAAACCCCAAATATACTATCAACACAGAGTGAAGAAGAAAAAGTTTTTTGAAAGCACCTAAGCCCTCACCTGCAATGACCAACTCTGCCAAACGCCTACACCCCACCGCCACTCCCAACACTACAAAACCCATTTAACCCGTTATTTTATGGCATCAGTGTGTGATTTAGGAAACATCAAGACACAAAATGATGGATGAATAGACTTACTATTGTTTACCGACTTGCATGCCTAAAGAGCGTGCGTGAAGGAAAACATCCTTCCATTTCAATTCTAACTAAAGCATGATCCAGATGGATAGAGAGAGGTGAAAGAGCACAATTTCATAAAGTGTGAGTAGAAACAAAACACGCCATCCTTATTATACAATGTCAAGACCAAGAGACACTTACGTTTTCTTTCTGGTCTATTCTCTTTAAGAAGGTAGTATGAAATTTCACATCAGGGCCAACGCATCGACTCACATTGTCAATTTTTCCATTTCCATGTCTTTACTGGCACAAGTTCTTCATCATCTTCAATTTCTTCTTCTTCTGAATCCCTCTTCTCTGTTTCGTCTTGTTTTTGTTTCTTCTCTTTTCTCGTAGGGCACTCTGAATTCCAGTGTCCTTTCTCCTGACAACGATATTAGGTATCTTGACTTTTGTCTCTCTTTCTTAGACGAAGCAGGTATTCTGGAGACAAATACCCATTTACCTTTGCAGATATAGCAAACTTCATTAGCACTTACACACTTTCGTATGACTCTCATCAAATCAACGATCAAAAGAGTAAGTTTTGTTGCCACTTTCGCATGTGAATTATGCTTTCGTATGACTTTTAGCAAATATTTGACCAGCAGGTCGATCTGTGCTGACTCTTCCATCTTCTTGATCGTTTGAGAGCGGAATGAATACTCTGACGCTAAGACACTCTCCTTATATACATGGACCTGATGCGTATGAAACCTAATCAAATGTAATTTTGCAATAAGATGAAACGATTTCATTGAGGAAGTAAAAAGCAATGATGTACCGTATCGCCTCACACAAAACCTGAAGTGTTAGTTCAAATCCGTGTCAGCGATTTCGAAGACGACATAACTGAGCTTTAATCAATGCTCTCCAATTATGACACAAAACCACGAGTCCTGATTCACGCCAAAAGAAATTTCGTTCGGTCCATAAAAAATAGTATCATATCTGAGAAACGCAAAAAGGAACTTCCAGAAAACTGAGAAAGACGGCTTACACCTACAACGTAAATGTATGAGTTCAAGTAGTGCGTAAAACTTAGTCAAATTAAATTTTTATAGTCAAGACGAAACGATCTCTTTTCGAACAAGAAAGCAGACACCAAGCGACAATGGCGATCCGTGTAATACAACACTTTTCAAAATGTATATTATCAGAGGTTTGTTCTAGCGATCTGCACGGTTAAATTAAATGTTGATGTATTTTGCAATAAGACGGACACAATTTCCATGGGATCGCCCATGGTACGAATGTTCGTGCATTAGTTTAATTTTTAAAAATATTTTTTTTATATAAATCGCCTATAGGATAGACCCAGTAAAGCATGGCCATTCTCGTCACTGTCTGAATAGCTACTCAAGTCAATTCGAAGCGAACGCGGTAAGAAAATAAGTATAGCCAATGAAATGGCTTACAACGGGTGATGCATTGTTTTGTTCTAGGACTGTGTGGCATAATAATCCCTATGTTCTTGCGTTGTTACCATTACAGTGCAGACAGACTGAAATGTGAACTTACAAGCCCTCTTTGTGTGTGTGTTGTACCATTTCCTCTTACCACATCAAAATACTGAGCGTCACAGTATTGGTTCGCGTTTTCAAACTGACCATTTTTTTTATATCTCACTTAAACATTTCGACATAAACACTCACACTCACATCGGTAGAGTCAGAACAGACGTGTTACAGTATTGAGGGGCATGTTATCTTTTCGTTTTCAAACTAATAAATTTGGGGCTTGTATGAAGTAAAGAACCGAAAGTACAGTGAAACTCAAGGATGATGACCCAATCTGTCTGTCTATTGATGCGTGTATTTACTTAAGAAGAAATATGACCTCTAAAACACAAAGAGATACGGCAAGCATGATTAGATCAAACACAACGATGTTTTCCTTCACGCCCGTGTAATTTAGAGTTTCAATCGTCTTTGAAGACAAACTTGGTCTCCTTTTGTAGGGCTTGAAATAATAAAAGAAACTGAAAAATCTTAAGCACTTTGCTATAGATAATTTCATCAACAGACTAAACAACATAAATACCGTTACAACAATACAAAGCCTTAAATCTTCTATCAAAAAGAAATGCATGAAAAAAATTAAAGATTAACGATAACTAACCAATGAAACCGAATTTAACAAAGGCAATGACATGTGAAGAAATGCCTCTCACTTTGGAAAGGTAGGCGAATGTACTCTGTCATGCACCATCAACTTGAAAAATATTATAAACAGAGAGAAACCTGAATTCAAAATTCAGTTGTTTCTTTTTCTTCAAAATTGTTTCGTTTCTTTTTTCTTTTTTTTTGGAACAAATCTAAGCACTAATATAGAGTGGAAAAGGGAAAATGCACATACAAGCTTTGATATTTCTGAAAAAATGAGGGGATATTCCTAACGTTCATAACCACCTATATATGCTTGGACTTGTCTGTGACTTATCCACAAAACAAGATGTACATATTTCTGGTCAAGCTGCAAGTGTGTGCGTGTTTTTGAAAATGGTAAAAATGGGATATACAATTTTCTCGTGACACTTATAAAGTGAAGAGTCTGTGCAAGTGTCAAAAGCCAAAGTCATATAAGTATGGGGTAGCCCTAAAAAAATTTTGGGGAACTTGAAGCTATGGCGATCGCTTCAAGTTCCCCAAAAAAATTTTAGGTCTACCCCATACTCTCGAAAAGAAATAACATTCCATTGCCTATGATATGTTAGTCAGTTAGAAGAAAAAATACAAAAGTGAGTCTATCAGCACATGATTTCTTTATCTTGGTTAGAAAGTGTGACTCTAAGTTGTTCGTTTCCGTCGCTTATCAAAATTTTAAAAATAGTAATGTTCTGTAAAAAGTGAGTGAGTGTTTCTTTTAGGTCTGTGCGTTTTTTTTTTTTTTTTGTTTTTTTTTTGTTGGTGATAATATGGATAATGTAAGTTCGGGTACAACGAAATTTAAAGAATTAGGCCCAGAACTCGGTGTGGAGGGAAGAAATATACGCAACAGCAGCGGGAGCAAGAAATGCAGACTTAGCCAGTTAGCACTGAGGCATTCTGCGTTTGACAATGCCTTTGATGTCGTACACGTCGTCTTTTTTGGTGACACGACTTGATTTGAAATAAGTACGGGCTAGCGTTTTGGTGAGTACTTAACATCCATGGCTGTCTTGCTGAGCACCTTTTTCCTCCTTTACCACGCTCGGACAGAAAAATGAGTGTGTGGTGAGACAATTCCCACTCATGTTTAAAGCCTTTCAGTCAGGTTGTTCAGGACTAGTTAGTCCTACACCTGATTGGCTAAATTTAAAAGTAGTCTGTGAGTACATAAAAGCCTGGGGGATGAGGCTCTCTTTCCTTCCCCAGGAGTAATTAAAAATCACGCGGTGCGTTATTAAACCAGTGATACATGCTCCATTAGAGCGAAAATCACTTTAATTCAAGTAAGCAAGCAAGCAAGTTCGGGTACCGTCTCTAGCACTCTTGATGACACCAACTGTCTGGGTTATTTTCTTTCTTGCAAGCCCCTATGTTCCACTTCTGTTTGTGATAATAACTTGTGATACTTCACATTTTCTAAAGTGGAAATCTTTACAAGCCGTACAAAATACAAAACTTATATGACTTTGGCTTTTGACACTTGCACAGACTCTTCACTTTATAAGTGTCACGAGAAAATTGTATATCCCATTTTTACCATTTTCAAAAACACGCACACACTTGCAGCTTGACCAGAAATATGTACATCTTGTTTTGTGGATAAGTCACAGACAAGTCCAAGCATATATAGGTGGTTATGAACGTTAGGAATATCCCCTCATTTTTTCAGAAATATCAAAGCTTGTATGTGTATTTTCCCTTTTCCACTCTATATTAGTGCTTAGATTTGTTCCAAAAAAAAAAGAAAAAAGAAACGAAACAATTTTGAAGAAAAAGAAACAACTGAATTTTGAATTCAGGTTTCTCTCTGTTTATAATTTTTTTCAAGTTGATGGTGCATGACAGAGTACATTCGCCTACCTTTCCAAAGTGAGAGGCATTTCTTCACATGTCATTGCCTTTGTTAAATTCGGTTTCATTGGTTAGTTATCGTTAATCTTTAATTTTTTTTCATGCATTTCTTTTTGATAGAAGATTTAAGGCTTTGTATTGTTGTAACGGTATTTATGTTGTTTAGTCTGTTGATGAAATTATATATAGCAAAGTGCTTAAGATTTTTCAGTTTCTTTTATTATTTCAAGCCCTACAAAAGGAGACCAAGTTTGTCTTCAAAGACGATTGAAACTCTAAATTACACGGGCGTGAAGGAAAACATCGTTGTGTTTGATCTAATCATGCTTGCCGTATCTCTTTGTGTTTTAGAGGTCATATTTCTTCTTAAGTAAATACACGCATCAATAGACAGACAGATTGGGTCATCATCCTTGAGTTTCACTGTACTTTCGGTTCTTTACTTCATACAAGCCCCAAATTTATTAGTTTGAAAACGAAAAGATAACATGCCCCTCAATACTGTAACACGTCTGTTCTGACTCTACCGATGTGAGTGTGAGTGTTTATGTCGAAATGTTTAAGTGAGATATAAAAAAAATGGTCAGTTTGAAAACGCGAACCAATACTGTGACGCTCAGTATTTTGATGTGGTAAGAGGAAATGGTACAACACACACACAAAGAGGGCTTGTAAGTTCACATTTCAGTCTGTCTGCACTGTAATGGTAACAACGCAAGAACATAGGGATTATTATGCCACACAGTCCTAGAACAAAACAATGCATCACCCGTTGTAAGCCATTTCATTGGCTATACTTATTTTCTTACCGCGTTCGCTTCGAATTGACTTGAGTAGCTATTCAGACAGTGACGAGAATGGCCATGCTTTACTGGGTCTATCCTATAGGCGATTTATATAAAAAAAATATTTTTAAAAATTAAACTAATGCACGAACATTCGTACCATGGGCGATCCCATGGAAATTGTGTCCGTCTTATTGCAAAATACATCAACATTTAATTTAACCGTGCAGATCGCTAGAACAAACCTCTGATAATATACATTTTGAAAAGTGTTGTATTACACGGATCGCCATTGTCGCTTGGTGTCTGCTTTCTTGTTCGAAAAGAGATCGTTTCGTCTTGACTATAAAAATTTAATTTGACTAAGTTTTACGCACTACTTGAACTCATACATTTACGTTGTAGGTGTAAGCCGTCTTTCTCAGTTTTCTGGAAGTTCCTTTTTGCGTTTCTCAGATATGATACTATTTTTTATGGACCGAACGAAATTTCTTTTGGCGTGAATCAGGACTCGTGGTTTTGTGTCATAATTGGAGAGCATTGATTAAAGCTCAGGTATGTCGTCTTCGAAATCGCTGACACGGATTTGAACTAACACTTCAGGTTTTGTGTGAGGCGATACGGTACATCATTGCTTTTTACTTCCTCAATGAAATCGTTTCATCTTATTGCAAAATTACATTTGATTAGGTTTCATACGCATCAGGTCCATGTATATAAGGAGAGTGTCTTAGCGTCAGAGTATTCATTCCGCTCTCAAACGATCAAGAAGATGGAAGAGTCAGCACAGATCGACCTGCTGGTCAAATATTTGCTAAAAGTCATACGAAAGCATAATTCACATGCGAAAGTGGCAACAAAACTTACTCTTTTGATCGTTGATTTGATGAGAGTCATACGAAAGTGTGTAAGTGCTAATGAAGTTTGCTATATCTGCAAAGGTAAATGGGTATTTGTCTCCAGAATACCTGCTTCGTCTAAGAAAGAGAGACAAAAGTCAAGATACCTAATATCGTTGTCAGGAGAAAGGACACTGGAATTCAGAGTGCCCTACGAGAAAAGAGAAGAAACAAAAACAAGACGAAACAGAGAAGAGGGATTCAGAAGAAGAAGAAATTGAAGATGATGAAGAACTTGTGCCAGTAAAGACATGGAAATGGAAAAATTGACAATGTGGGTCGATGCGTTGGCCCTGATGTGAAATTTCATACTACCTTCTTAAAGAGAATAGACCAGAAAGAAAACGTAAGTGTCTCTTGGTCTTGACATTGTATAATAAGGATGGCGTGTTTTGTTTTTACTCACACTTTATGAAATTGTGCTCTTTCACCTCTCTCTATCCATCTGGATCATGCTTTAGTTAGAATTGAAATGGAAGGATGTTTTCCTTCACGCACGCTCTTTAGGCATGCAAGTCGGTAAACAATAGTAAGTCTATTCATCCATCATTTTGTGTCTTGATGTTTCCTAAATCACACACTGATGCCATAAAATAACGGGTTAAATGGGTTTTGTAGTGTTGGGAGTGGCGGTGGGGTGTAGGCGTTTGGCAGAGTTGGTCATTGCAGGTGAGGGCTTAGGTGCTTTCAAAAAACTTTTTCTTCTTCACTCTGTGTTGATAGTATATTTGGGGTTTGTATGCGTTCGCGTACGTTTGTGTGGATAGTTTATTTGGGGTTTGTATTATCTCCCTTCTGTGTTGATAGTATATTTGTGGTTTGTATGCGTTCGCGTACGTTTGTGTGGATAGTTTATTTGGGGTTTGTATTATCTCCCTTCTGTGTTGATAGTATATTTGTGGTTTGTATGCGTTCGCGTACGTTTGTGTGGATAGTATATTTGGGGTTTGTATGCGTTCGCGTACGTTTGTGTGGATAGTTTATTTGGGGTTTGTATTATCTCCCTTCTGTGTTGATAGTATATTTGGGGTTTGTTTTTGACTCTTCCCTCTGTGTGTGTGTGTGTATGTGTGTGTGTGTGTTTGTTCGCGTACGTTGTGTAGATCGTATATTTGGTTGTTTTTTTTTCTTCTTCCTCCCGAGTGTGGATAGCATATTTGGGGTTTGTATGCGTTCGCGTACGTTTGTGTGGATAGTTTATTTGGGGTTTGTATTATCTCCCTTCTGTGTTGATAGTATATTTGGGGTTTGTTTTTTCCTCTTCCCTCTGTGTGTGAGTGTGTGTGTGTGTGTGTGTTCGCGTACGTTGTGTAGATCGTATATTTGGTTGTTATTTCTTCTTCCTCCCGAGTGTGGATAGCATATTTGGGGTTTGTATGCATTAGCGACGTTGTGTGAATAGTATATTTGGGGTTTGTATGCGTTCGCGTTCGTTTGTGTTGATAGTTTATTTGGGGTTTGTGTTATCTCCCTTCTGTATTGATAGTATATTTGGGGTTTGTTTTTTTCTCTTCCCTCTGTGTGTGTGTGTGTGTGTGTGCGTATGTCTGCGCGCGTACGTTGTGTGTGTGTGTGTGTGTGTGTGTGTATTGGTCTCTGTTTGTCCCTATAAAAACTCACTTTATCCCTATCAGATACACTCTACCTACCTACCTGCAGTAGCGTGTATTCAGGTCAGCCACTTGCAACACTGTTGACATTTATCCCCTAGTGTTCAGTACAGTGACGTCACTGACGCTGGAAATTTTGAGACTATAAATATCGACTTGGGGATTTCCACATTTTGTAGCTATACATATATACTAGAATTCATAAACAGGAACGTCACTCAAGCTGAGGCTATAAAAAGATAGTGGGATTTTCCAAAGGAAAAACCCACAAGTTGGAGCTATAAATAGATAGTGGGATTTCATAGGAATTTCAGCTGATTATAGATACATAGGTATTTATTCACGATCGTCACAGAAGTTGATATTGTAAGTAGTTACTAATTTTATCCATTTTAGTCTAAACCATTGTAACTTAATTTTCGGGGATATGTTTATTTTCCTTTAAATTCTGGGACAATTTCGTCATTTTAGCGTTACTTTTAGTCACATCCATTTTGTCGTTGAGCATTTCCTTGATTATAGCTATTTATAGCATCATTACAATTATGCAAATTTTTGAACACCCCAGCAAGATTTCAGGTCTTGGTAATGCTTTATATATAAATCTCACGCTTGTACTAGTGTATGTATGTTTCTGTCTCTGTTGTGTTTGACCCTCTACCATCATTGTCCCTAGACAATCCCACCATGTTCAATTCCCCTTGACGCTATACAGACCCACCATGTTCAATTTCCATATGTTCAATTCCCCTTGTCCCTAGACAGACCCAAACTCTATTCCCATGTTAATTTCCCCTTGTCGCTAGACAGACCCACACTATAGTTCCATGTTAAATTCCCCTTGTCGCTAGAGTGACCCACGATTTTTCTCCATGTTAAATTTCCCTTGACGCTAATCTGACCCACGATTTTTCTCCATGTTAAATTTCCATTGTCCCTAGAGTTGCCCAAGGGGTCTTGTAATGCTAATTCCCCTTGACGGTAAAGTGGCCCACTTAACTACTCATACATTCCATCCCGATAAAGTTACCGATACTTATTATTATTATTATTATTATTTATTATTATTATTATTATATACTGATTTTGTGACTAGACCTTTGTTCCTTTCAATGATACTTTTTTCGTATAATTGATGGGTATATTCAACGGATTTGTAAAGATTTCATTGAATATGCATTTATCACAAACGTTTGGTTTGTTGGACACAATAAATTTGAACAATAATGCTAGAGACGAGAGAAATGAGAGACGCACATTCATTTTTAACACGGGCGATACATCAGACACCCACAAGGACGTAAACCGAATGTTTGAATTTTAAAACGATAGTACCTGCAAACAAATTGTCATGTTTCATAGCATCAATTTCGATTAAAATGTCAACCTGAAACAAACGTATCTGAGTGTAAAATGGCTCAGAGCCAACCTAAACATGTTTGAGCAATTGTATATGAGACAATTTAGAATATTGTCTGACTTTATGTGATGACATCCCTATGAAGTGAAGTTTATAAAAGAGAGTAGCGACTTAGATCAGATGCACTTCAAGCATCCATTCAGGTAAGTAATTTAAAATCACGTAAATTCGTGCATATCTCTCTCTCTCTCTCTCTCTCACACACACACACACACACACACACACAAACACACACACACACAGTATCGGTGAGTTTATTTTCTGACTCTTAAAGCAGTTTCATATTTCAACAGCAGTGCAATCCGTCCTAAATTTGACCATGAATTGGTAATAATCTCGCATTTCGCTCGCACAATCACTCGCAAAAACACAAGCACACTCTTTCTCTCTAAATATTATATACCTAGAGTCTCCTTCGAGAGTGCATGATGCACCTTATGCAACTTTCCAATTTCCAACAATCATAATATATAAAACCTAATGACGTTACTGTCGGACAGAGAAGTGATGACATTGCATCACGCTCAACTAAAATTCTTACCTATTTAAGCTTGCCAGAATCTTCGTATTTAAAATACCTTTTGGCAGGTATATGCATCTAAAGGACAAGAAAATATGTGTTTCATACGTTGCAATTAATCACGTAAATGTAATATTTAATATGTTATTGGCGATCTTCTTAATATATGATTGGTGAGATCGTTATTAATAAAATGTATCTAGTTATATGCAAACGATAATGTATTTAATTGTTATAGCCCGTATTCATTAGTAATAATAAAGTATTACTTATTGCTATATATTTTGATTTCATTCAATCGTTTCCATTACTTTGCGTCACAAGTCATTTTCTGAAACACTTGCTATTGTTACGGAAAAAATGTTTTAATAATTGGTATGATTTTCTTTATTGATGTGATTATAAGTGCATGGTTAATATGAATAATTTATATTCCTCTGCAACGAACGTCAATCAGCTGCAAAACAGGTCAAGCATTTTCGATGCAATTTCATTCAGTTCGTGTAATATAGCTCATGAACTTCTAATGGAACAACAGTTTTCATTTTAATTGGCGAAATGAAATTATGGAATATAACAACTGACTGGCGTAAATTTGTATAGGTTATTACATTATTAAGTAATTTTAAATTGTGAAATTATTCAAAAACAGAAAATATAACAACTTAATCAATAGAGAGATACATTGAATTAACATACAGTTAAACACCATTGTGAACAGATACTTTAAATAATAAAGCAGATAAAATCCCCAAAATGAGAGCGTAGAGCGGACCAAGTTGGTGCCTTGCCGCTCTCCTTCCTCACACTCCGTGAATTGGTGCTCAGTGTCGACTGAACGATTTGTGTTGGAATGCTCATTCTGTTATAATTATTTTGATAAGTTCGGAAACTTCAGCACAGAATATTGTAATCCTAACGAGTCTCGGTGAAATTATGAAACATGGAGAGTAATTAGTGCAATACAATTAGTACACTTTATTAGTGATGGTAGTTTTATCATAAGTTGCATATTAACACAAGGATACAGATACAAAAGAAGATAAACTCATTTCCGAAATGCAGAAAAGCAAACATTGTGTACGAGATAATATTCTGCCAATGAACTGAGACTCTACACAATGACAAAATATTTAAATAGAGATTTAGTGTACGAATTATTTGTTCTGAAGGCCATAGCAGGTCTCCCCTCGTCAAGAGTTTACGACAAAATTCCAAGGTACAATACAGGTCATTTAAACTTTGGTGAATGATATATGAAATGTCATACATTGATCTCACCGTAGGCAATATTAAGACAATTGCATCACTATATCGTTCGAATTTTTTTCTACACATCAAGGCTTCAATGTACGATTGTATGAAGCAAATACGGACTAAGTATGCGTTGAATCAGGCATTAACCTTCAAAATATTCCAAAGAAATAAGAGTTATTTTCATAGAAATATGCTGCCAACATTTATTGCATCAAATTATTGTTCAATAATTCTTAAATGCGATTCTTTTTCTTGCCAAAGTTTTGATTGTATATGTTTATATGTTTTAACATAGCATTTCATGAATAGGTTTTAGATTGAGGCGTAGTGTATCAATCCAATAACGCACGTTGACCTAGTGGTTTTCAGTTTACTTTAATGTGCATAATTCAGGTATTGCACACGTACCATGCGTTTTCAAATCAGATTTATGTGTTTAGTTTCAGATATTGCTCGTTGACTGCAACACGGATGTAAATTTATTAAAGGCTAGAAATGGTATCTAATAAATTCTCTAGGAAATGAAGGATTGGTCTTATTATGAAACGAATAAGCTTTACAAAGTGTCACAAACGATTATGTCACCAGCTACGCTATTAATGATCTCTGCAACGATTCTCCATTCATTAAACCTGTCTGCATCTGCCTCAGGTGAGACACCGTCTGCCTCTAGGCAACAATTTCCGACATATAGCAATATCATTGAAAATCCAATTTTTAAAACGGCTATATCACTTTACCTTACTTTCATTATTGTCTCAATACTGATATTCGCAATATTTCATTTGGTTTTGAAGAGAGCGGAAATAGGAATTCTTTCTGCGGAAAATGTAGATGTAACTTTGACTGTAGGAGAGAATGCTGCACTGATTTTGTTGCAGATTTAGATCAACTTGATGCAGCTGACGGAAACGAGTTAGAATGTCAATATCCGGTATTGCAACCATCTCAACAAAACACACATAACTTATTCTGCCCACCTCAACGGTCCGGTTATTACTTTATCACTGACTGTCCACCTCGATATGGTATGGAAATGAGGAAGGCGCGCAGAAGATTAGACAACGATTACGTCATATCAAAGAGGTTTGACTTTTCCAATGTAACTCCAGTTACAGATATTAGATCTCAACTAAACTATTGGAATGCATTTTGCGCTTCATGCCATGGCATTGTAAAAGAAAATCGTATCGCTTGGGATGTTTCTTTGAATTGTAACAATAATTTTATCTCCGATTTCTCCTTAATAGCATAACATTTCATGCACCAGAATCGTATACACCAGATAAATGTACACCACTTATTTCTAGCTGTAACCTAACTGGAGGTAGGTCTAAACACGTTGAGCACATTGAAAGACTATGTCATTCGCCTCTTGGGTCTCCATTTAATTCTACATATAAAAATGTCTACTGCATGCTTTGTAATAATATCCAGCTGCTAGAGGGAGAAATGTATTCTATTATGGAAATATTTGAACACCCAAATCAGATGCAGGAGCATCCGGAATCGACACAATCCCTTACTGATTCGGTGTTTGATCCATACTTGGTAACATTACACTTATAACAATTACAACAACATTAACCGCAGCTACTGCAAGAAAGTCTAAGCAACAACAACATCTCCTTAAAGATTATGAATGTATTAATGAAGATTGTGCACATATTGCAAAACACTCTGCCATTTGAACTTACATAGACTTTACCACTGCCCCTACTGTAACTAATATTAATATTACTACTATTGCTTGTACGATTATTGTTAAAGTTTTTGCTGTCGTTGCTGACAATGTCACAAATAGCTCTCATGCTGTAGCTGCTATTCCTCTTTATTCGTCGCGTTCTCCTTTTTCTGCTTGACAATAGATTTCTGATTTGAATACCATAACTATTCCTTCTCTTGCAACTAAATAAATAAATATAACAAATCAGTTATAATGGCGGACACTTATTGCCTATACATGAAACAAGCGAATAACGGATATATTTTATCGAGTGGATGAAAATACTAGAGTTTTGCGCCCACGAGATGAAATGTATCCGTTATTCACTAGTTTCAAGCAAATACTCTTTTTATTTTATGCTCACATACGTTGGCTACTTAAAGTTTGTAACACACTGAATTAGCAGATTTCTTACGGTAATGTCAGCTATTTACCGTACATGTTTTGCTGTGCTATGTGTACCTGCGCACAAAATTAGTTCGACATCAGGTTGATAAAAAATAACTGATTTTTTCAGAATACCAAACTACAAGTTTCAAGGATAACAGGCAGGGATTATTAATAAGAAAACAACCACAAGTAATTCATCAATGCATAATACATAATTAAAGAGTAGTTCACTGACCGAAAATCAAAGGGAGGTAAATTTGTTCTGACCAAAAAAAGTAGTTCCTGTAGTGAAAAAATATTGTCATTTTTTCACTACAGTGAAATATCAATATTATTTTAATTAGAAAATCAAGTAATTCACTGCTTAGCATAAAATAAATGCTAATAATATATAAATAGAATATAATTTAAAATAAATATACCATGATAAATAAATATAACATAATAATAAATAAATACAACACAACAATAAGCAAATCTTGATTATCCTCATTATCACCATTGTGTCCTCGTGCTTTATATTGTCACTATTAGAAACCAAATAGTATTACAATCATTACTAACACTTTTATTGCATGTGACAATTTGATTTCCCCGGGTGGCCAAGTCGTGGAAAGTGCTCGTCTTTAGCGATTACTGCCATCCTACCGGAAGGGTTAGAGTCTTGGGCTCTACCAATGTATGTGTGAAAACTTGCCAGTGGCTTCCCGTGGGTCAGTGGCTGTTACCGGTGTTTATCCTGGTTCTTCTTCCACAGTTATAATGGCGGCCACGTATAGCCTATCGTGTGCTGAAAAACTGCGTTATACCCTAATCAATAATACCATCGGTCAGTAACATTCCTGAGACCTTTGGATGACGAGTCCTACGCTCGTCCACCTCAACCACAGCGACTAATGGTCATTATTTGCTTTAAAATTGTAAACTCTTAAATTCCATTTACAGACGACTGTATAATTGCATGAAACCAATTAGCGAAAATAACAGGCAAATTATGGTCAATGTAAACATAGTTTAATTAATTTTTTATATCGACAAACATACCGACTTCTTGAATAGTTTGCAATAAGAGGTCATAATTTAGTAATTAAATTAATTGTGTGATTTTGAATTTTAAATATAGAGCACAATTTAGTGATTCATTTATTGTAGCAATCAATATTTGTTTACATGGATAATGTATCATCAGCTTTCGATTCACTCTGTAATCTCCCTATTCCTCTCTCTCTCTCTGTACAGTGACACACACACACATACATACATACATACATACATGCATGCATGCATGCATGCATGCATACATACATACATACATACATACATACATACATATACTTTATTTAGTTTACTTATTTCAGATAAAATTCCTACAGCTGTACTGTTCTCCCACTAAGATCCTCACCAATGGTAAATGCGTCAATAATAATGCATTCAACAACATAGATGGAGTCGTTTTTGAAATAGAAATTACTTTTTTCCATTGGAGAAGTGTCCAGTATCACTGGCAAGTGAAGTTGCAAAGAAAATTGGCATATGGTTTGACAGTTTGCTACCGTATTTGGACGATTCAAAATACGATATCTGTAACCGTGATACAGTATATAAAATAAGTAACTACAACACATTTGTTAAAAATGAATATATTGCGAGGGATTATCAAGAGTTAAATTCAACTATAACATTCATTTCTTCAAAGTGGAAATTAAAATTGACTAGACTTCTCATGCTTGATCTCATATACCAAATGATTCTTAACATCGCAAACGCTACTGTCACCTTTCAGGTGGGCAACAACATAAACATTACATTTACACCCCGTCTCACGCGTGGTTTTGTTATAGCTAATGGATCAGATGGTCCATCTTCTATCACTTTTCCTGCTAATCTATCAGATGGTTCATCATCTATTACCATTCCAGCTAATGATACGAGTGATTTCGAAAGCATGTCTGATGCGTGTTTAATATCGAAAGCATGTATATCTCTGTTTCTATCTGATTTGATCCCATGCACTATGGTAGAACTTGATGAGCAGCTATTTAAATGGAGCTACACTGAATATGGTATCTATGTACCAAAGTTAAACTTGAGTCTGAACATGACAGATTTCAATGTCGTAAATGATTGTCAGGGAAGAAGTTTGAGGATCTGTACACATGTATATATGCCGCCTCTGGTTGTAACAGGAGAAAAATTTCAAAGACATGTCTCTTTTGAAGCTGATACAATCCTTTCGATTATCTGTACCTTCATGTCGCTTATTTGTATGCTTCTGACTTTTATAGTTTACATCGTTTTTCCAGAACTGCGGACAATTCCTGGACAGATCAATATGCTTCTTGTCATCAGTTTAATGGTGGCTCAAGTAATGTATATAGCATATGAATTTACTCAGACTTCCACAGATTCCATCTATAAAGGTGTAGGTGTATTGCTTCACTTTTTCTGGTTATCTGCAATATTTTGGATGCAGGTGTGCACCTTTCACATGTTTAGAAAGTTCGTTAAGCTGAGTAAACCGCTACCAAAGACCACCAGCTCAAGCACAGTCGTCAGCTATACAGTCATTGTAATTGTTTCATCACTCATATTTGTTCTAACCAATGTCATAAAGACTTTAGTTGAGTCTGACATGGTAGAAATTGGTTATGGTTCTCATATGTTACATTTCCAGTAGGAACATGGTCGGTTTTACGTTTGCTCTCCCTGTTGGTTTCGTTGTTCTGTCCAATTTGGTTATGTTCTGTGTGGTTGTATACGAGCTCCGTTCCTTACCCCAAGTCGAGATGAATGTTAAACATCGCAGTAATAATGCTGTCATCCTTGCTAAACTTTCTTCTCTTACAGGAATCACGTGACTTTTCTGATTTCTTTATATATGGACAGAGGAAATCATTCTTTTCTACTTTTTCATTGTTCTAAATGCATCTATAGGCATTTTCATTATGGCATCGTTCATTCTTAACAAAATAGTAATTAATCTCATCCGAAGGACATTTTGATCAAAACATTACTTATGTGTCCAATTAGGAGATAATCAGTTTCAAAGATACAACCCTTGTTGCGCACAAGAACATCAACTGTATATGTTATATTTATTACGATATAAATGCTTCGATTACTATATGGATAGGGGGCCCAGAGTGGCCGAGTGGTACGGATCACTGTCATCTCACCTCTGTCTGCGTGGGTTCGAGTCCAAGGCTCGGCTAGCGTGGGTACGTGGGAAAGCCTGCCAGTAGCTTCTCGTGGGTCGGTGGTTCTTTCCTGAGTTTTCCAGGGTTCTTCCTCCACCATTTATACTGGCCGCCATGTATAGCCTATCTTGTGCTAAAAAATGGCGTTAAACCCTAAAACAACAACGACATCAACAACAACTATATGGATAGTGTCTTTGCATCAATGTGTATTGAAAATTTTAATATTTGCCTAATTTGTGTCCTTTCTTTTATTTGTATCCATGTCCAGCATCAAGGGCACGTCTCTCAAAAACAGGAGAAAATTGTTAGGACTAGACGTTTTAACATTCTTCACAAAGTGGAATATAGGTAGTACCTGACTGTTATCATACTCCGTTTCCTATTTATATATAGTAATTTCTCCTATAGTTTACGTCAGTTATTTAAGTAATAGCATGTAATAGGCTATTTTGTCACGGTTGCATTAATTGAAAAGATATAGTAATGTAGGGAAAATCATGAACGTTAACGTCAGTTGGCATAAACTTCTCCCTACCTCCTAACACATCTGGACAAATGATGTGTTGTTTAATGATTTTGACTTCACAAAGAAACGTAACGCATATGAACTCTATACCTAAGATTTGTTTGGAGCCAGGATCGGTGCATCCTGCATGACAGACTGAATATAAGCAGTTACCCAGTGGTAGGGTAAGCAGAACCGCGCCTGTGCACAGAGTTCTGTCTCTTTTTTTGCAGGTAAGTAAATCTAATGTTGTATTAATGTATGTATTATAATGGTTCTTTTCCTGACAATTGCAGTATGCTGATTTGATCTTAGAAGGTATTGTGTCATTTATTTTCAATTTCCACTTTAAAAAAAGCTGTAGTATTTTCTTATTTTATAGTGTATAATGCAAATATGATTGTACGGATTGGTTCAACGTCTTCATGAAACTTTTATATTATTTGTAGTTTTAATATTTTTGATTTATTGTTGTAAATGATGTCGCTGCAAATTCCAAATAAAATACTTTCAAACTTGCAAATCTTGATGTGTCAGCATTTAGAGTGGAATATTCAAATGTTTGTATTTCCTTTAAAAATAGTACAGCATTATTTAGATTTATTGGTTTCTCACTAAATTTCAAATCTACGTTTCCAATTATTATCCAGATCGGTATTTGACCATTTACATTATATTTTGAAAGGCAAACGTTGTACAAATACCTTATGATGGTACTAACCGATTAAGTATATGAATTTAACATGTAGTTTTATATCCAAAATCTATAATTTTCTGTGCGTAATTTTTATATTGAGTGTTGTTTAATTTAATAAAACAAGACCGCACCTGCAGACATCCAGAGTTTGGTATCTTTCTTTACAGATTTAGGTCAAACCTGGTGACTTCTCGTACCCCAGCAAATTAACACCTGTTGCTTATCGTAGCAGAGTGTCAAATCCCTGGTCACCAGGTGGATAAGGATGACATAATGCTCTATTTTGTATTCGTTCGATCTGATAGTTTTCCACCAAATCATCTTCAGTCTGTCAACCTAAACAGTCATCTTGATAGTCAGCTAAAAACAAAGCAAACTTATATCACAGCAAATTTTCTTCCTAATAAGTGTTGTTCGATTTCTTACGCCATAGAATAGTTGTTATTACAGGAGTAGCTTTGTAGAACGATCGATCATGAAAGACATAAAATACAAAAATTAATCTGTATCTAAGGTACAAGTGGAGAGCACCACCTCTTCAAGATGAGGGACCAATGACTATTTTACAGTCAGAGAACCGGTCAAGCAGTGGGGAAATTTCTTTTAGAATACTAATTATTTTGAGATCCACTTATTTGCTAGTTAATTGACTTAATTTGTTTTCATTACACATTTCATAAAATTCAATCTACGTACTTTAGTTGACAAAATATATTTACTTTTAGTTTAATATAATGTATTTACTTAATGTTGTTCTGACAAAATTGCACATGCAGTCTTGGTGGGATTCTATGTTATTACTGCACACAAGGGAGTCTCCTGTTTGGCTGCACGAGGTGCAAGGAAATGCTGATAAGTACCTTCTATTCAATCCTGAAAAATACTCTCTGACTTTAATTTATGGAAGTATGTTTGCTTTTGGAATGTGAATGTAACGACGAAATTATCTTTATTTTTATATATTAGCATAACGTTCTATGGGAAATAACTTAGTGATCCCTCCCCTGATCAGTGCTCATATTTCCGATGTAAATGCTTCAACCTATTTCTGTGTTCTCTTCCTGTGTTTATTACGTTGAATCTTAAGCATTTGGATATTTTTGCTGGCTTTATCATTTTGCTTCAGCTAATAAATAGCATAGATTTGAAACATATACAAATGTATAGCGAAACAAAAGAATAATTAACTTAGTTTATCCGACATCACTTACCGTATGTAATCGCATATAAGTTGAGTCCAACTGCAAAACTGCACACACCCAGATCTTCTGTCACATAATGGGCCGGGAGAAATGGTTCTGTGCAGTTTATTAGGATCAATCAGTAGAACAAACAATATAGGCCTCAATAAGTAGAAACATTATGAGATGCCAGATTATGATCTTTGTTAGTTGAAATTGGGCTCCACATATAAGCGAGTATATACGGTAAATCTGCTCTCAAGTTGTATTTAGATTGCTTTGGAAACACTATTTTAATATATTAATAGGTCAAGCATCCAATGATGATGGTAATGAAATTTTACATGTAAATATTGGATTTTAACTTATTTATTTTACTGACCAATTAAAAGCAAATTTTCATTTACTCTGTGTGTGTGTGTGTGTGTGTGTGTGTGTGTGATTTGGATTTTTAACTTAGCTTTAACACCTCTTCAGCCATATTGCTAATATGTCTACAGTGTGGCAGTTTGTAGTGATGTCTAGCACTGGGGCATCATGCCGCAGACATGTAGCATCATGTCCCAGCTATTAACATTATCCTGACCCCAGGCCGACCAGTCCTAACACTAACCTCTTAATGCTGAATGCCAAGCGAGGCAGCTGTTAGTACTATTTTTGTAAGTCTTTGGGATCGAACCCACGATCTCCCGCATCCGATGTCATTTATTATATAAAATGTATGATACTGGACCTACAAAACTACATTAAATGTGTGTTGCCGAAACATTTTATTTTTGTCAAATTAATTGTAAAACTTTTACATACACTGAAACAGAAAACACTATCAGAACATTTTACTATGCAATACTAAGGACTCTGGTCCTACAGTTTCAAACAGCATTATTTTGAAAATCAATATATGTTTACAAGAGGTATGCCATAGTAGATTGATATTTAGATAGTTGTTATGCTAATTATTACATTTATATTCAGCCGATTCACAAGTGACAATCTCATAACGTAAACGTTACTAATAGATAAAACTGTTACAGAAACAAATAGTACTTCTAGTCCAAAGAATTATATTTCAATTTTGAACCCAAGCCATACATTAGTAGAGCCTCAACGATCTACATATTGAGAGAAATCAGTTGCTATTAGGAAGTTCGATCTGTATTTTTTCTACATCCGCAAGACTCAAATACACCTAATGTTTCAACGACATGTCTGACGGTGAAAATGGTTCTAATTTTCCTGATGTGATGACAAGCATCAATGTCACGGAATGCAGAGACGCGTCGATGTGCACATTGTAGACCCCAAAAGTTTAAAAAGACTAAACTTGATTTCGTTCCTGATATCCAACACTATAGATTTATTGGACAAATGCAGAGTAGCATAACGAATGAAAAGCAGCTTACAACATTTTCATCTGGCAGACGTATAACAGCAGCTTGATTAAAACTACTTACCAATTAAGGTCTTCCTTTGGTATTTAATGAGTTTGGCGAAACATTTGTGGAATTTATTTAAGTATATTTGAAAGAAAACTTAATATAAAATAAAGTTTTAAAGCATGACTAGTTACTAACTTATGCAATCAGTAAGATGACAGCATCATTGGCATTGCTATCAATGCAGTCAGTGACAATGAAATCAATCAAGATGAGTTCAATTTTATCATTATCAAGGACATGGTAAGTAAAAAGAAATTAACATTCTGTAAGAAAGCCCCAATAATACATGATACCAAGGCATTGCACAATTAAAGCAAAGCACAGGAAGATAGGAAGGAATTGAAGGAAAAATAGATTTCGGAGAACGGATGCCAAAACGAATATATAATGACTGCATCTAAAAGGTCGAATTTTTTTTGTTCCTCAGTGCAAAATTATAATAGCATAGATAGTAACTGAATATGTTGATCGTTCGTTTAGGGGCTAAAATTTTCATTTATTCATTATTAAGTATGGGAATTTCTGCCGCACTAGTGTTTTGGTTTAATAATTTGCATGACTTGCAAAAGTTAGGACAAGAGAGTTTCTGAAGCACTAGCGTTTTAAATTTTGTGAATTAAACAGAGTACTACCAAAATAAAATGTATAGCGCGCTGGAGTTTAAAGATAAAAATGTATGAATAATACATTACACAAATTAGAAGGGGATTGCATTGGTGACTTCTAAGATTTACTGTTTTAGCTTTCTTAAGCCATATTACAATCTATAACACAGTGCAGAAATAGTCTTATGAAACTCGTTGAGAAGGAACGTATAGTTGAGAAAATATTTTTGTAATCTAACGATATTGTTGCAGAAGGCATATTTTTTCTCGAGCTATTAAGATCGTTTCAAATTATATAAAAGATCATGTACATGAAGTTTGAAGCCAACGATTACGAATAGTAGACATCTCTCCTCTGCTAGCAGTTTAGCAATGGCAGTCACATGTTAGAATGTTGTACGACTTGAATAATTTATTTTACATTGGAAGGAAAGAACCTGTCTTTTAGTTTTGATAATTATACACAGACTTTAGATATTCTAAAACATTTTTACTGACCGAACTTCTGCCCATCTCCTGCACGTCAGTCCGTCCGTATCTACCATTGAATAATTTTATTGCCGACGTTTCCAATTTAGTGATCATTGGGTCATAAATCAGCCAGCAGTATAAAGTAGTATAGTATTCTCCACTCTAATGAATTAAAAACAAACGGCACATATGAGCTGGAGACACAAAATGAAACGCCTAAAATAATACATTCTTGAAATGATAAAAAACACATCACAGTCCAGTAAAGCTACAAAAAATTTCCAAGCGCACTAAATTTCAAAAAAATATATATATCAAAAACACGATAGAATATTACTAGATCGGATTACCTTGGTGTTCTTGCTGCAAAAAGCGATTTCTGAGATAACTGGTGTATATTCCAACAATTTGTGCCAATAGCATTTACCAGAAAAATTGACATTTACCGCCGGAAAGACAATAATTTCCCCCGGATATGATGACACCAGCTGGTACTCCAAAAGATCCCTAAATGGCAAAAGTATGGTGTACACTCGTTCAATTCGTCCATCCCAAGCGATCAGAGGTTCTCCCCCTCT
The DNA here is from genome assembly GCA_028554795.2 of Sinohyriopsis cumingii. Taxonomy (NCBI): domain Eukaryota; kingdom Metazoa; phylum Mollusca; class Bivalvia; order Unionida; family Unionidae; genus Sinohyriopsis; species Sinohyriopsis cumingii. Next base: position 56,488,443 of record CM068840.1, read on the forward strand.
TCTGCCAGTCGAACATCGTTACAAGAAAGTTTTACATTTATTGCTACAGACTAAATGGATCACGCCCCAAGTAAAGTATAACAGGTGGTAGCCCGAGCAACCCTGAAATGCCGAAACTGACAAGTTAAAATGTTCACCTGGGCTGACATAATTATCCAATATCCTTCCGACCATCCCACCCTAATCAAACGAAATGTGACATTGACTAGACTAGATAATATATGCGAGGTGGCAGTCCAAGGGCAGTGTAGGTCACGAGTATGGTGCAGACCCGTTCCAGTCGTCCACCCTGAACTAAAGAAGTTTGCATGATCCTTCCAAGCATCTCATTATCATCAAAGGAAACGTATCGGTCAATTTTGACACTGACTGGCAGGAAAACAATATTTTCACCCCAAATCGACACATGCCACGTGATAACTCAATGTCCATTGTATGGCCAGGATATAATTTAGACCTTTCAAATCGTCCATCCAAATTGATCAGAGGTTCTCCCTCAATTCCACCTCAACAAGATACTTTTCTGGATGTTTGACATGGACCACTTGGAAAACAAGTTTTCTCCCCAGATGTGGTATCCCAAGGACCCAAGTATGACCAGGGTACGCTGATATGCACTTTAGCTGTCTGCATTTGACAGGAAAAAGAACGTAATAGATGTATATATGGTTTTCAATGTACAGTTAAATATTATTCAAGCTTGTTAAAATATCTAAACGCTACAGATCTACATTTGTCTTATTACACTGGAGTTCAGAATGACGCTCCACTACACTCTATTAGTTTTATTATGTTGAAACGTTTACATAGCCAAAGTAATTCGTCAGATGTGTTCATGTCGATCTCAAATGCATCTTCACTATCTAATGTAATCGTCCCACTTCTGCTCTTGCTCCATTGTAATTACCCCGCGTCTGATCTTTTCAAATGTAATACTTAATACGCAATTTACTTTCATGGTATGCTTTGACGATGCAAATTATCATGACTATCATCGCCATCTCTAATCATTTATATTCTGAACATAGACGCTTTCAATTATATATTTGGAATACCAGACATAGCAGCAAAAAATGGTAGGTTCTTAATATCTACATTACATTCCAATTGTCACAGTTATCAACAAAAGCACCGGAAGGAGGCGACGAGAGGTTGGGACATTTATATAAGGAGGATTGTTATTATTAACATTCTGCGTGATATTATGAGATGATTATTGAAGGGAAAAAAGTGTTCAAGTAGTAAATGTATATAATTTGCATTTAATTTTCCTGAGTCTTCTGCTCATGAAATGAATTATTATGCTATAGAAACACGACAAATGCATACGTCTTGATATCACGTGACAATCTCAGCAACTGATGCACAAGTAAAAATTACGCAAAGGATTCCTATTACCGCCATTTTAGCCTGAAGCAAATTACGAATAGGGAGGATAATGGGAAAAATAAAAACAGGAATAGAAAGAAAAAATATTATTAATTTGAAGATATCTTGTTAAGTGAAGATTAATTGATCACTAAGAAATTATGGCTTATCGATTAAGGTAACGCAAATAATTTCATGTGAATGATAACCTTGTCTCTGTAACGAATTTGAGAATTAAATCTAAACATTCAATCATCAGATCACACATCTTAACCTGACAGAACTCCTCATCAGTAGCCATATCAGCAACTGATATTAATAATACTGAACTATCGTGTAATGTATCATCCAACTAAATTCTAGGCCTGGGAATATCAGGTGTTTGTAGTTATGGTGTGGTCTAAAGCGCTCATTGTTACGGATAACCACCATCTCACCTCTGAGAAAGAAAAACAACAATAAAAAAAAACTATCATTAACAACAAGAAAGCATATAACAACTAGATGCAGGGAGGTATGATGGGGTGGAGGTTCTCTCTCTCTCTCTCTCTCTCGCTGCATTGCTCCTCTCTCTCTCTCTCACTTTCTCTCTCTAGCTCCGTACCTCTTTTGCTCGCTCCCTTCCTCTCTCTCTCTCTATCTCTCTCAATCCGTCCCGCTCTCTCTCTCTCTCTCTCTCTCTCTCTCTCTCGCCCCCTCCCTCTCTCTCTTCGCCATCTCCCTCCTTTTCTCTCTCGCGCTCCCTAAATACCTCCCTCTCCTTCCCTCCCTCGATCTCTCTCTGTCTCCCTCTCTCTCTGCCTCTCCATCATTCTCTTCCTCACTCTCTCTCGCTCCCCCCCTCTCTCTCTCTCTCTCTCTCTCGCCCATTCCCTCTCTCTCTTGCTTTCTCCCTCTCTCGCGCGCGTCCATACCCCTCTCTCACTCGCTCCCGTCCTCCCTCTCTCTCTCTCTCTCTCTTTCTCGCTCCCTCGCTCTCTCTCTCTCTCTCTATTTGCCATCTCCCTCCCTCTCTCTCGCGCTCCTTCTCTCCTTTCTTCTCTCCCTCCCCTCCCTCCCTCCCACTCTCACACCGTCCCTCTCTCTCTGTCTCCCTATCTCTCCCTCTCCCTAACTCTCTCTCTGTCTCTCCTTCCCTTTCTCTCGCTCCTTCCCTCTCTAATGCTCCTTTCCGCTCTCTCTCTCTCTCTCTCTCTCCCTCCCTCTCTCTCTCTTTCTCGCTCTCGCTCACTCCCCTCTCTCCCTTTTTATCTCTTTCTTTCTCTCCCTCTCTTTCTCTCTCCCTCTCTCTCGTTCCCTCCTTCTCCCTCTCTCTCTCGCTCCATCCCTCTCTCTCACACTCTCGCTCCCTACCTCTCTCTCTCTCGCTTCTATCCCCTCCCCCCTCTCTCTCTCTCTCTCTGCTCCCTTCCTCCCTCTCTCTCTCTCTCTTTCTCTCTCTCTCTCTCGTTCCCTCTCTAACACTATCTCTCCCAATATCTCTGTCTCTCCCTCTCTCTCAAACTCTCTCTCTCTCCTACTCTCTCTCTCTCTCTCTACAACTCTTTTGCTCCTACTCTTTCTCTCCACTCTCTCGCTCCCACACTCATTTTTCTCGCCCTCTGTCTCTTTCTCCTGCTCTCTCACTCACAATCTCTCTCTCCGACTCACTCTCTCTCTCTCTCTCTCCATCTCTCCCAGAGACAGAGAGAGAGAGATAGAGAGAGAGAGAGAGAGACAGAGCTTGCGAAATAGACAGAGTGGGATAGAGAGAGTAGGAGAGGGAGACTGGGGGAGAGAGAGAGAGAGAGAGAGAGAGAGGGCGAGAAAGAGTGAGTGTGTGAGATAGCGGGAGAGTGGGAGGGAGATAGAGTGGGAAAGAGAGTAAGAGAAGAGGGGTAGAGAGAGTGGGGGAGAAAGAGTGTGAGAGAAAGACGGGAGAGAGAGAGTGAGAGATAGAAAGAGACGGATAGAGTGGAATATAATGTGAGAGAGACTCTCCAACTCTTTCTCCCACACTCTCTTTCTACCACCCCTTTTCTCCCTCCTTATCTCTCACACACACTCTCTTTATCTCCCTCTCTCTCCCACTCTCTTTATCCAAGTCTTTATCTATCCTTCTCTCTCTCACTCTTTCTCCCAAACTGTGTCTCTCTCTTGCTCTCTATATCTCCCTATCTCTCTTTCATTATAACTCTCACTGTCTCCGTCTCTCTCTCTCCCACTCAATATCTCTCTCCCACTCTCCCTTCATCTCTCTCTCACTCTCTCTGCCACTGAATCTCTCTCTCTCCTCAAATTCTCTCCCACTGTCTCTCATACTCTATCTATCTAGCTCTCTGTATCTCTCACCCACTCTCTCTGTCTCTATTGCTCTTTTTCTCCCACTCGCTTTCTCCACTATATATCCCACACTCGCCCGGAGAGTACAAGGTTTCCCTCAAAGATCGCCTACTGGATCTACGACATCGTGCTTGGGGATGATATCAATGGAAGCTCGCATAGATAAGCAAAAACTCGTATTCCTTGGTCGCATGTGTAGAACATCAGCAAATTTAACGGCTAAAAAGGTTTTCCTCTGGGCTGTTGGAAATTTTATTTTTGACCCCCAACATAGCTACAACTCTTTTATATATGATGTAAATACTGTACTAAAAAAGTATGATTTAGAAGACTATCTCAACGACTTTATTTTCACTGGAAAATTTCCAGACAAAATAACATGGAAAAACTTAATTGGGACAAGAATACAGATATTAGAGGAGAGAAAACATGAAATGAGTATCAGAAATCCATCAGAGGGATTTGGTAGATTTTTAAAAATTAATCCAGGATTAAAAATGCATCATCTATGGAAAATAGCTTACACTGACTCAAGCAGAAAAATGGAATATGGGACATTAATTCGTATTGGAGGAATGCAAGCAAGACCTGGACTGTGTCCCCTATGTGGCAAAATGAGTCATGACCGTATTTTGCACATTTCGATGAATTGTGCCTTAACCTCAGACGACAGA